>CM057820.1:83172125-83227125 GCA_030067965.1 Latrodectus elegans | reverse complement strand
TTTATTCTAGTATTGTTATTTTTGGAATCAGTAATAAGCTTCATTTATCATATTTTATCGTTATAAATTTCTTACAATCTAAATTGGTTAAAACTTCAGATTTTAAAATACAAATAAAAATTTAATAGAAATTTTTTAAGCAATAAGGACTTAAAAACTTATAAATAATATCATTTTTCTGTTTGCAAGCGTTGGAACAATTTCAGATATGATTTATAACGGAGAAAATAAAAACTATTTAAAAAGTGTTACAGTGTTTTTTAAAATTAGAAACAATGTTTTGTATGAAATTTACATATGTTACTAAATAAAATTGGGCATACTAAATGTAAATTCTATTTTATATCTAGATTCTTTGTGGAGCTTAAATTATAAGGAACCAAAATTACATTTCTAATGAAATAATTAAACTTTAGTGAGAAAATATTATTTATTATTTATTTCCTTATGCACATTAAAGCCAATTTTTCATTTCAAAATATTCTAAAACTGTATAAGCAATTTGCGAAGGAAATGAGAAAATCTATTTTAAATCAGATTTGAGTTATAAAATACAAATCATAAATCTAGTTTTCCTATGAAATTGTCACATAATTTTTTTCTCAAAAACTAAAACATCTTGAATATTGAAATTATTATTCTAATTTATTCTGATAATAGGATTAAAAAATTTAAAGTTTTGAATATTATATTAAACTATTAGAATGTCAAATAATAACATAATATCATTTATAGAATATTATGCATAAAAGCGGATATAAATTTCAATTTAAAAAAATATCTCATATCGCATTCATTAGTTTTTTCATATTAAAATCAAATACGATTTTCAATTCAATCTCCTAAACCAATAAACTTATGCTCTTAAAGAATAAGATTAGCTATCAAGACTTGTTTCTTATTTTAATAAATTTTCATCTTTAATCAATCTTAATATTCACTGTCGAGAAAATTACTAAATATTTTGAATTCGGAAGTTATATTCTTAAACATTAAAAAAAGAAAAATATGTTTTTTTAATATTTAAAAATATTCCGAAATTTTAATTTTCTCTTATCTGCTGACAATCTGCTTGAATGATTTTTATTGGTTTTTTTCTGTTAAAAAATAACTAGAAAATGAAAGGTTTATTTCTTTAACAAAAGAAATGTAAAGAAGATTGAATCGTTTTCTTTTGTGAAATATATGAATAAGGGAAATTACTTTCTTTGTTCTTTAATAAAATTTCATTATTTTAAATTAAAATAACTAAATATTTGATAAAAAAATTAAAAGACGTTATAACAAATGTATTATTTACTTAAATTAATTTTCAAACACACAAAATAAACTGAAAAGAAAATGCAAATTGCAGTTAAAGCAAAACGTTTCACTTTAAATAATTTCACAATAATACAGTTAAGAAAATATCAAGTATACCAATGAAAATATTTTTATGAATTATCCAATGAACATTTTAATAAAAGGATTTTAAATATTATTTCCAAATACACTGCTTTTTATTTAATACATACGCTTAATAAAAATACCTAATCACAAATAAAAGCTTATTTTTTTATAAATTGTTGGAATACGTGTTCAAATAAAAATATCAGAAGCAAAGCAATTAATACAAATTTATTTTCAAATATGAGTCTTTTTTCCAAATTAATTCTTTACATTAAAATATTAAAAGCTTAAGACAATTAAAAATTTAATATTTTTACTATTTTATTCAAAACACTTCCCTTCTATTTGGAACTTTTAATTTATTAAACATGTAGATATAAATTTCTAAAATATGCTTATTTTAATATAAATTTAATAATTTAAGTAACATATACAAGTCTATCTATGCAACTAAATGTTTGTTGGTAATTTATGAAATTTCCTCCATTTTGAATGATATGAAGGTAGGATAAGATCTATCGCTTGAGAGAAAAATCATTTATGCATTAAAATGTCAGGTACAATAAGTTAAGAAAGAGGAAAGAAAAAATACTTGTTTAATCTTCAATATGAGAACTACACAACTATTTTTCTAGAAATTTGAGTTATACATTAATGATTAAAACAATTACAGACATTATAAAAATTTATTTTATTCATAAAAAAGAGAAAACTGAATGGGAAGGATAAAAATATTCATGCTATAAAACTCTAAAGTTCAGATAAATTTAAGCAAAATTTATCACCACGTGTTTGCACGTTTGAAAAGATTCTAGCTCCTCAAAAGAAGGTAAAAATAAGTATGTTATGCTATTAAAATTGAATGACGAAGTTAAATGCAATTGAGGCATTTGAATTCTTATCATCTGGGAAAATGGTGAGGGCATAGATAAAAATTACAAATTGTTTTTCCAAGATATGTAAAATTAACTAATATTTAGTATTCAATTCAAAAATTAGTGAGTACATTTATGCGAATATTGAAACAATTGTTTCCTATCACGTCAAAAAACGCTTAAAATTGTACTATGAAGTAGAAAGGATGCATTTAGACAACGCAGATAAGAATTAATTCAAAATTCTATCGATCAATTTCAGAGCTATTTATAACTGCAGATAATTTGACAAGTATTTTAGTTTGATGTATCTAACCATTTTTATTAATAATTTCAAATAAGTGAATTTAGTTAAACTTGAAAGTGAAATTTTAGATTTCATCATAGATTGAGTAGAAATCCTCTTTTATTTTATTTTTCTGAATAGTTAAATTAGAACTACTTTTTCATTGGTTAAAAAATATTGTTGTTGTCGTTTCACCAGCATGTTTTCCTGTACCTAACCCTGAGTTAGGGTTCTCAGTTATTTATCTCATATAAAGAATATTCTAATAATATTCTATTTTGAATGCAGTTGTATTAATTGTGTATCAAATGTATTGTAAATAATGTTATTTACTTTAAAATTCTAATTTTCTATATAATTTGTTTTTTAACTTTTTATGTAATTCAATTTTATTATATATGTTTGATAATGTTGTCATATCAAATATTAAGAATTACACTAATTAAAACAAATGGTAGCGCTTGAGAAAAAATAATAATATTTACTTACTTAATGTAATCTTGATTGATAAACAATGTTGCAAAATTTTCTTTGAAATTTCATTGACAGTTTTTGTTGCGATCTTGTCATTTAATACAGTTACGCTTATTAAGATACTATAAATTTCTATCATACTAGTAAATTTCTCAAAGGTGGACTAATTTTCAGCTACATGTAATCATATATTTATAATAACTTGTTGTCATAGGGGACTCTGAAACAAAAATTAAATCTATTTAAATGCGGAGAAGTAATAGATGCTAAAGTTTTCAAAGAGTGATCATTATTCTCAATGTCTTACTCGCTTGACTCAAACTTGATCTAAAATAGATTAATTACAATTTTAGCTAAATCAACGCCATTATTCACATTATAATAAACTTAAGAATACCACAAAAATTTTATTGAATATATACTTATTGCAATGAATTATAATAATAAAGTTGGCAGCAAGTCTGCAGGAAATTGAATGCATTGCTAACATTGTTTTTATTTTCAGTAACATCGCAAAAATATTTGAAATCATGAAAAATTCTGATTTGAGCATTTGATTGATCTTCATATATTCTCAAATATTTAAATGTAAAACATTATGTTAAGTATTAAATTTATGATTTATTTTAACTGGCAAAATGTTATTTAAATGACACCAATTTAATGTGTGGTGGACAGAATATGCGTTTATCAAAGAATATCGTTTTTACATACTTGAATTTTATCCTTTTATTCAATTATAATGGGGAAATATATATCTTTTCATAAAAATTAAAAAGTGATTTATAAAAACTTTATTGTTAAATTTTGTGTAAAAATGCATTTATATTTCATTAAATAATACAAAAACATTTTTTGAATCAACTGCTTCATAAACATTGGAGTATTTAAAATTATGTTTTAAGACTATTAATATTAATTCATCTTAGAACATAGAATATTTCATCAAAATCAATGAAAAACATCACACATTAATATATAAGTTATCTTATTTGTGAAGATAATTTATAAATGCTTTAATATAATTTACAAGAAAAGATCTCATTTTTAAGCACAATTAAAATGTTATTTAGTTCTTGTGTCCTAAGACATTTCTGAAGGCATGCTAATGCAAGACACATTATTGTGTAAACCATCTCAAAGAGAACATTTAGGAGAAGCTTAGAAACCATGAGAGATCATGGGCTTTCTCTAATTTCATTGTGAAACTCGGAAACATGCAAAGTACCTAATACATCTTACATAATAGACTAGTTTAATTTCCCGGCATTTCCCTTCAAGCATTGTTGGTAATAGAATTTCTGCGAATTAAACTTTAAATTTCCATGTTGTTAGGAGACTTATAATTTTAGAAATATTGAATAAAATAAAAAAAAACTTTAATAAACACAAAAATTATCATATACTTGAAAATTATAAAGTTAAATGATGATATCAATATTTTTTTTATTTATGGGTAAAAGAAATGTATAAGACGCCTAAGCAATTCTCTTACCTGAAATTTAATTACCATTCCCTTTAACGTATCTTGTAGCATGGTAAACGATAAGTGCAAATTATTAAATATAAATTTAATTACACTTGGAATTAATGTCATTAGAGTATGTTGCACATTTACAGTATTTTTATTTAATCACTTATATAAATATTACACTTTAGATAAATTTTATGAACAATAAAAATTATTTATATTATATATTAATAGCTTAAATTACTATTAATTGTTGAGAAAAGAACTGTTAATAGTATACATCATGACAATAAAGAACACAGTTAAATTGATTAATAATTATATTTTCATATTAACCACTGAAAATATAACTATTATACAAGTTAACTCTATGTTCATTGAATAACAAATGTTACATGTAGTAGTAATAAAGTTGTAATAAATCAATCAATCAAGCTATAATTTCGAATCTAATATTACTTCAATAAGAATTACAGAAAAATAATTCAAATTGCAATTATTTTTAATCAAAAAATGCATCATTTTTAAATTAATTTATTTTAAAATACATCATTTTTAAATAAATTTATTTTTGATTCCAGCAACAATATTATAATATAATCGCAAATTCCTGGTAAAATATATGCCTGTGTATTGTTAATTAAATACTGTTAATAGAAATTTTATCTCATAACAGAACATTTTACTTCAATAAAATTTTTGAATTAAGAAAACAACTTAAGGATTTACCAACTTTCTTAATAAAATATTTATTTCCCTATTCTAGCAGTGAACATAAATTTTAAATCTATTCAGTGTTTAACTTTGTGTTATAATGGAAATTACCAAATAACTTTAAAACTGTATTTATTTAAGGTTTCTTTTTTTATACTTCTTACTCGAATTTTTATAACTAATTTATACTTATAAATTCGCCCAGTTATCTTCTAAAAAATATTTGTGATTTTGACGTTTATTGTGTACTTTTAATTATACTTTTATCAAAATAAGTTTCTCATCCATTTTAATTTCAAATAAATTTCTATTAGAAATGAAATGACTTAACTAACTTTCATTTTTTCAAACATAGATTAAATATTTTCTTGAATTCTAGTTTTTTATGATGGATATTATTCATATTATTATTACATATTCTTCATATTATTATTACATATTATTCATATTATTATTACATATTCAAAAATAAGTAATCTTATTTTTGCATAAAAAGGGTATACATTAAATTAATTATTAAATAAAAACGAGTGAGGGTGGAAAACAATGTTAAGTTAAACTATCGAGAAGTTTATTTAAAATTATATTACTAAATCAAAGTAATTCAAATGTAATTAATGAAAATAATTTAAATAACAATAAAAATATAATATAGAAATTTTAACTATTTGATATTTTGCTTTTTATTATAAAGTAAATTCCAAATAATCGTGTTTTCAATTTTCCTCTAATTTTTTCCATTTTTTAAAACTATTCTGAATTAGTATCCACTTAGAACGAATAAATTGATATTATTTTATATACAGATAACCATTCTCCAAATTCATTTTGTGAAACAATCAAAGATATTTCCTACGTTGACTTTTTATAAGAAATATAGACATATTTACACGAAAAAAAATATTTTGCTTTAAAACGTAACAGGAAATGTAGGTTTATAAATTTATTAAATTAAAATGTGTCAATGAAACTTTGACGTGACCGATAAATATTAAATTATTACGTTAACTCTTTTATAAGTTGAGCAAATATTGAAATTCGAATTATCATTCACTTTTTACTATATTTAAAAACTAAAGCGAAGGTGTTAATAAACTATTTTCAAAAAAAGGATTTAACTGTAATGAGTATATTTATTTTTTCAAAACACTATAAAAATTCAAAGAAATGTAATTATAGCAAATTTTCTTTTAACATACAGCATAAAATTTAATTAAACGGTACAAAATAACTTGTGCAAATTATACATGGAGCTTTAAACAGCATTTTTAGTTTATTAACAGTTATTGGATAAATTTGTATTTTCTTTGTAAATAAAAAAAGTTTTTATCAGCTGGAAAAAATTACTTAATGAAGCTTTTTTTAAGATATTTTTTTCATTAAACAGAAAAAAATAAGCCAAAAAGAAAAAGGTATAAAAATATTTATGCAAATGAAATTACAAAATCGTTTCTTTAAATAATTTTTTGTCAGACGCATTTATTTAACAATTTAAAATATCTGTGCAGTGGAAACAGACATCATAAAACTAGTTTTGAAATTTAAAGTGAGTGTATGTGTGCTTTGTGTTCATCTGTGTGAATGTTCTTGTGCCTGTGTGAATACTTCAGTGCGTCTTTGCGTCCATGTGGATTGGCTTGCTTCTGTTCGTATGTGTTACCTTGCTTCTTTCGTATTTGTTGGCTTGCTTCTGTTCGTATGTGTTGGCTTGCTTCTGTTCGTATGTGTTGGCTTGCTTCTGTTCGTATGTGTTGGCTTGCTTCTGTTCGTATGTGTTGGCTTGCTTCTGTTCGTATGTGTTGGCTTGCTTCTGTTCGTATGTGTTGGCTTGCTTCTGTTCGTATGTGTTGGCTTGCTTCTGTTCGTATGTGTTGGCTTGCTTCTGTTCGTATGTGTTGGCTTGCTTCTGTTCGTATGTGTTGGCATCCTTCTGTTCGTATGTGTTGGCTTCCTTCTGTTCGTCTGTGTGTGCTTACTTCCTTATGTTTATCCGTGTGTGTTTGCTTCCGTCTGCTCGTCTGTGTGTGTTTGCTTCCGTCCGTTCATCTGTTTGTGTGTGTGTGCTTGCTTCCGTCCGTTCATCTGTGTGTGTGTGTGTGTGTGTGTGTGTGTGTGTGTGTGTGTGTGTGTGTGTGTGTGTGTGTGTGTGTGTGTGTGTGTGTGTGTGTGTGTGTGTGTGTGTGTGTGTGTGTGTGTGTGTGTGTGTGTGTGTGTGTGTGTGTGTGTGTGTGTGTGTGTGTGTGGTCGTTTAATAAATATGTAAGCATTTGCAACAAGTTGAAACTCACATAATGAAACGTGTAACTTGCTAATAGAAATCGAACGATAACTGTCCGAAAATGATCCAACCGAGTAGAAACATGAAACACATTTAAGACTAAATATTTCTATTCAAAACATACTAAAATACTACACTCTATGAATAATCTACATCCGCAAAGAAATTCAACAATCATCTGGAAAATTTGTCATCTGAAATATGTAATAAAATCATCTGAAATATGTAATAAAATTCATTTCCTCATTTAATATATGAACCATCACAAGCCTTTAATTACTGAGATCAAACGATAAACTTAGAAAAATGTTGCAAAGACATGCGACCGTAGACCACAGAGTTGCAAAAATAAGTGTTTTGGAGATATTAAACAAAGTTCACCCTCCATCTTTCAAATATCATAATCGGTGATCGGTACAGAGAAAATACTTTTTTGCGATGCGTTGAAATAATAATGAAAATTTTTAAATTTGATCTTATACTTTGGGAATGATTTTGCTGATATTTTGGTCCCAATATGATATTTTTCCTACAGATTCGGAAAGTTCATGTTATGTTGTAAAGCTATTTTAGCTGACATTTTGGTCTGGCCTCGAACTTTGGTCATAATATATGTTTAACGAAAGACCTACTGGATCACGTACTCCTTCCTCATGGAATTTTCGGGCACACACCTTGTTATTTTTACAACACTATATTGTGAGATTCATCGTGGTTTTAAACTGTAAGAATGTAGAAACAAAGTTATAATTGTGAATCTGGAGCCTGTAAGACGAGTTAAAATATGACTTAAGGGGTGAACCAATATCAGAAATTAATGAAGGAAATGACCTATCTTTTCCAAGAAAATTCCGAACTCTTTTGAACAAAAAATTGTCATGAATGTGTCCTGAATCTTCACAGCTGTAATTGTCGCAAATGAGATTCCATCACCTGATAAATAATTTTTCCTCATTTTTAATATCTTTTTACTTATTGATAAATTTGCCTGTAGATAACCTTTAGTAAAATTAAAATCTACATTTTCAAAAATAAAACATTTACATAAAAAAAAATTTGCATTGCTTTTTACAATGAAACACTTGCATAAATCAAAACATAATTAAAGTTCATTTAGACATTTTTCTAAAAAAATGAAAGTGCATAAATTAATACCAAACCTGTAAGAAATTTATTTCTCTGATATTTTTATATTAGAGAATAGAGTTATGTTTGACTGCATTGAATAATTATTTTACTGTGAAATAAATATATTATAAATTATTGAATTTAATTTATAGGCAAACCATTGATTGTGAAAATCTTCAAACTCAATATGAATCTGGAGAAAGTAAAAGTACTTGATAAATATTCGAGCTAAGCTTAATTAAATTTTATGGAAACATTTTTTAAATAAAAAAACAAATTTCGTTGAAATTCAAATGGCTTGTATAGTGATTAACTTTATTATTCATGAAACAGCTTGAAAAATGTGCAAGTTCCAACCTTTGGTCACAAAAAAATAATAGTAACTTTTACAAATGATTAAATTCTTTATTTACTATTTTATGTTTCTTAGTGAATTTAGAATACTTCAAATTTTTACTCATAAAATCAATATAATTTTATAAATACGAAAAACATAAAGAAGAAAATGTATAACCGAAAAGTTATCAATTATTAATGAATATATATTTGTTCAAGAAAAATTTTATTTTGTATTATTGTATTGAAAACAATAAATTTCTTTACCACATAAATAAAATTGAAATTTTTTTTTAATTCTTAGCCAACCAAAGAGAAGAAATTGCTTTTAAATTGATAAGTCCTTTTAATGTGTATTATTAATCATAATATTTTTTTATTTAGTTTTCAATTTCTATTGATAGATTTAGAATGAGGCAAACAACTAGATGGCATTAATAAAATCAAAATTAATTTAAAATTTTAAATAATTTAATGTAAACAAAGTATTAAAAAAGTTGAATTTAAAATTAAAATTCAAAGTACTGCTTAAATAACTGTTAAATATGTTTTTAAATAACTGTTAAAAATAAAATAATGTAAATGAAAATAAAATAATTTTAAAATTATTCACTTTCAATTTAAACATTACATTCTCCAGAAAAATAACATCATAAAAAATATTTAACTTCAAAAAAAATCATAAATTAAAATTCTTTCTTTCTTCACAGAGATTTTTGAGCCTCAAGATTTAATCCATTAAATTCAAATCTTTCCAACCATTTTAAAAATCAACACATGAAAAGGAAGTCCAGATACAAACTCTTATATTGAAGACCTATTTGCTTATTCCTCAGTTATCAATTTACTCCTATAAAGTTAAGGCCATTTCTGTTAATCTTGTTAGACGTAAAATGTTGAATATATTCTTCCTAGAACTTAATAAATTGGATGACTTTTCATGAAAACTGTCAACTTTCATAATGTAAAATTAAAGTTTCTATGCCTCAATTCTCTGTTACAAAAAGTGGAAAAATATATAATATAGGAAAAATTTCATTTTTAAGTATTTACACTCAAAAATATTTATTAAATTATAATAAATAATCACGTATTCAATTGAAAACGAGGAATAAAAACTTAAATTCATATAATTGGAATTAAATACACTTTTTTCAAACTTTTTGAGGAATCATTATTTGAAAATTTGCAGCATTTGTATATTATATACTAACATTTAGCATAGAGTTTAACCTTCAGTTCATAAAATAATCAGAAATATAAAGCGTAGATAGAATAAAACAATTCAAAGGAATTCTTTGTTTTATAGAAAATAAAGCGAAGATTGACTTAATAAAGCTTTATTTTTTAAGTTATCTTTTGAGGAATCAAGCTATAACTAGATAATTATTATCAACATTTAAAAATATAAATTCAAACCAAAGCCAAAATATGAAGAAATTCCTCTCTTGGTAAAAATAATATAAGTAAGAAAAAAACAAAATTTTTGAAATTTTGAAATTTTTGGATTTTATTCTCAAATAACTGCAGAATCACATAAAAATCAATGGTTAATTCTAATTTGCCAGAAGAAACAGACTGTTTTACCTGTTGTATAAATGCAAATGATTAATCTTTTTTTTTAAAAAATGGTCTGTATCTATTACTTTTTAAAAAAATGAAATATTTTTTTGTTCTAGATAAGAAAGTATGGTTTACAAACTACAATATTGATTTTAGAATAATACTTATTGAACAATAATATTAGCAAGCATTCAAAAAACAAAGAATTTATTAAGAAGTCCAAAATATTCAAATTGATGTGAACAACAGCATTTTTATAAACAAAACCATGGTTTTCACTCGAAAGAATGAAAACCCTGATTCAAAATTCTTTTTAAACATTATTTTTAGTCAGAAAAGAAAAAAATATCAAAACTCCTACAGAATAAAAAATATGGATTTCAATTTTAATAATTTGTGTCTATAATTTTATATGAAGAATATTTATTTTGAATAACATAAATAAAATACATAGATTATTATAAGCATTATTAAATAATAATCAAAATTCTATTTCTTTAATAAAATTGCTTATATCAAAACTTAATAAACGAAATTGGATCATAATCTAGCACTACACACACCTTATAGTTTCATGAATTTAAAATAACAATATTTATCCACAAAAATTTATTTCATTTTTTATCTCCTTCTAAATGAAATTATACTACCTTAATTTTATAAAATAGTGCATGAATTTCAATAGTGTCTAAATAATGTTTAATTTAAAATTTTGGTATCATTATTACTTTTAAAGTAAAATAATCCTAGCAGGAATGATGCAGGAAGCAAAATAAACAGTAAATCCAATATTGCAACAAGAATAAATTTTGAATTACTTTAATTAATTAAAATATATTGTTTAACTGAGAAAGTAGATATTTTAATTAATTTATAAAACACAATGAAACTAGAGTTTACTAACTATTGATTTTTTTTCTTTTCATTTCTATTCTAACTTCGTTGTATCAACATATTTCTTTTCTCACGTGTAATTAAAGAGCTCCATTTACTTTATCGTTCCTGCTTCATAAAAGTTCACCACAAGACAATCCATATATACACATTTCTGATATTACCATGCATTAAAAAAGGATCACCAATGATCTCAGCTTACAGCAGGACTCCTTATCTTAATGCCTATTTCACATACGTCAGTGGTGTAATATTTACCTTGAAAAATTTGTGCAAATCATTAAATAAACATATGTTTATTCCAGATCATACAATCAAGCCATTAAAGTTTTAATGTGATATTTCTGAACTAATGTAGAGCTATTGATTTGTACACAAAATATTGTCTCTGATAATGCACAAGAAAAAAATGTAACCAATTTTTTGTGAAGAAAAATGACATGTGGTCTTAATTATTTCTGCTCTTTTAGCCAAATATCACAAAAGAACTCACTTACAGAGAATATCTTTAACTGTGCCTTCCTTTTTTGATTTATTATGGTCTTAAACTACGGGTTTCGACCCCACGCGTTTCGAAGTTTTGTTACTAACTTTTGCATACGCATGGCCTTTCTATTAAATTGCGTATTGTGTGCTCATTGTAATGATCACTAAAATCTTTTTTCTACGTTACCGTGGCCATCTGCTTAAATTTTTTTATGTTTTGCACACAAGAGAGTTAATAAATACATGGGTGTGTGTGTACGAATACCTATAATCAGCTTTAAGATATGATTATAATTATATTATTATGAACTTAATACAGATTACTAAACATTATAAAAGAAATCACTAGATGGTTGTGTAATATTTCTTTACACTTCAAACAATAAGATATATTAAACTAATATAATATGTTCATACAGGTTGAATGGATTTGTTACTTCAACTGTTCCCTAAATACAATTAAAGATATATTATATTCCATGTTTATCTGCTAACTATGTTGAAATAATTTATCTTCATTTTTTCTTGTATCAAGCTCATAAATGACAGAAATTTTTTTTATCAAATATAAAGTAGTGGAAATATAGAAATTATGTTACCTATATTTTGGTGAGTTATTATGTTTATATAGATTTGGCAAAAATTGCCACAGAAATTTAATATAAATAATGAGATTCACTGCTATTAAAAAGTAATACCACGATAGCTGTATTTCTTACAACTGCTATCACACACACATATAATCTAAGAACACAATAATGAAATAGTGTTGTATTTATCTGCATATTTTGTTCTAATGAAAATAACTTGGAGGAATACAATTTTAGTTTATTTATTTTACATCTTCCGTCATGTATCTTATTTTTGTGATGAAGCGAGGGAAAAGTAGAGGGCTCAGTTGGAATAAAGTAAGAAAGTTGGCTAAATTTCAACGATTTCTAAGAAAAACATCATTCGAGTAAACGTAGATGCGTTAGATGTTCTTGGGATTTATTTATGCCCAAAAATTATTAAGTCGGACTAAATTTCCAACACAGATTACTTGTTGACACCCTTGACGACTTGTAAAGATTTCTAGAAGCAAGAACTTCTTTTAAAGCAAATACTTTAAGAAAGATATGTGCTTTTGGCATCTTATTAAGTAAACAAATAAAATTATTTTTCATGGCGTTGAATCTCTTTCCAAACTTATTATTCTTGTTGAATAGCAAAATTACATTTTTAATATTATTTGTTTTATTTGCATCCTTTCATATGCTTTGAACTTTTAAAAAATGATTTGATGGCTTAATGAGAATTTTAAAAATTAAATATTAAATTATAGTATTTGAAACTACAGTGAGACAAAGATTGAAGATTTTGGTACATTTATTTATATAAAAGTGTCTAAAATTTGGTCCAATAATTTGTAGATTTTATATTATAATTATATTTAATTTTTTCATATAATGTATTTCATACAATAAATAAAGAAAACTTAATCTTTAATATACTTCTAAAGTATTGTTCCTTTACGACATGCCTGATATATATATATATATATATATATATATATATATATATATATATATATATATATATATATATATATATATATATATATATATATATATATATATATATATATATATATATATATATATATATATATATATATATATATATATATATATATATTAGAAATATTCTACCTGTATTAAAATTAATACAATTGAACATGTACAAAATTTAGTATTAACTATTTCACAATATCACATCAGTATGAATTTAGAAATATTTATACTTTATATTATTCTGTGATGTTTTTTGAAAAATTGTTTTAAAACTATAAATATAAAATCTTCATTTTCCATTATTAATACTTACCATGTTAAAAGTACAATGTTCCATTCTTTAATATTTATTTATTTAAAAGCGCATTTATTTGAAATAATAATTAAATTTTATAAAAATAAACGGATATATTATATGCTATTTAAAAGTAATAAATAGTATTTGATAAAAATTTCCTATAATTTGATTAATATAATTTACAATAAAATATTTTTTAAAAAGATCAAATGATATTTTTTTAAGAAAAATGTAATTTCTCCTATAAAAAGTATTGATATGTTAGATTAGAATTTAAATTTTTTTTATATTAAAAATAATGCTTTATTATTTCACTTATATTTTTAATGTCAAACCTACAGGTGAAAATTGAATTATTATTAAAATTTGATTAGAATTTATGATTTTGTTTTTATATTAAAAATTATGCTTTATATTATAACAGATATATTTTTAATGTCAAACCAATATGTGAAAACTGAATTATTATTTAATGTTTCGATTTTATATTGCAAATTATATTTATGTAAGATATTTTTTGATGTCTAGGCAATTAAAAAAGAGAAATGCGGATTTTTTTTAAAGTTAGTGATTTGCGTAAAGGAGACAATTTCAAAAGATTTAAGCTCATTTTAATTTGTTTAAAATATTTCCTTTAGCTAAGTATTATATCTAATTCTTAATATTATGCTCCAATATTTTAAAAACTTTGCCCATGAGATCTTGTTACTTTATGCTAACATTCAAAACAAGTGGTTAATTTAGAATTCAGGATAAAAATATTCAATTTTTTAGAAAAATTTTAGAATATTTTTAGCACATAATATTTTTTGCATTATTTAATTTTTACTTTAAGAACATGATACAATAGTCTTACAACCATTTAAAAGATATTTGACTGACTACAAGCATTACAATTTGTTAAGTGTAACTTAATTTTTGCAATAGAAACAATAATGCAAAATTGATGCAATATATCCTAATATAATTAACGTTTATTATAGATAATCTATTAAAATTTAGTTATACTCTAAAAGAACAGAACAAACAGAATTTAAATTAAAATTTTTATTGGAATATCAAGGAAAGAGCAAAAATTATTCAGGTTATGTAAAAAAAAAAAAAAAGCTATTTATTTTGACGATATTTTAATTTTTGAGATTTAATTTAACTAAAAAAATTAAAGATTTATAATTTACGCAAATATATTTAATTAAAGTGACGTATTTTAAAATTCTTTTAATTTTCTTCTTTAATAACAAAGTATAAATGAAGAAAATTACATTAAAATTGATATATCCTACTAACTGTGTAAACAATTCATTATACTTTTACAACCCAAATATTATATTAAATTCCTAAAATAGTTTTTCAAAAATATACCACGAAGTCTTCATTTTCTTTCATATTAAGATATCTTTTTTTATTTTCAGTTTACTTTATCTTATTTTCTTTAAACTTTGGCAATATTATTTTCAGTTTTGTGAAATGCACTTTTCAATAAAGTTGAAGCAGACGACTGCCTCGGTTATTTTTACATTTCATTATAATTTATTTGAATGCTAATTTGCTGTTATTTGTTCAGAATTTGTTTAAAAAATGGTTCGTTATTAGAACTCAAAGTTAATTAAATTATTTTTACTGATCCCTGAATAAAGCTTTTAGTTTTTGCTTATATCTTACAAAATGAATATTTTTATGTAGGTATATTTGTTTTTCATAGATAAATATTTAATTAAATATTTAATTAAGATAATGATTATATTAAATATTTTGTAAGCACAAAAAATATTTTCCAATTTTTATAAATGTTTGGTACACATAAAAAAATAATACTTCCTTTTTGAGAAAGGAATTTATTTTATATCGATAAAATAAAGATAATAATTTTTTTGTTTTACTAAAATAATTATTAACATTGAATAAAAACAATTGGTTTCATTTTTAATTCAAAAAAGTAATATTTTATTAAAATTCAACATAGTAAATATCAAAAGCATTAATATGGTTAAAAACTTAATATAATTTATTGGAAAAAAGTTTTTAGTTTTCAGTTTAAAAAGAGAATGTTTAAACGGAAAAATGTAAAAATTATTTCTTGATATTTATAAGCTCTTTATTTAAAATGTATAAATATTCCTGTATATTCAGTAGTAATAATGTTAAAATATTTAAAGCTGCTGTTACTTTGTCATTATTTAGTTTAAAATGTAAATTCGCAATATTAAAAAGAAAAGAATCTGCTATTCATATCGTTCGAATTATAGTCTGTTATCTAGAACATTTATTCTTAAAAATGCATATTATACTATTAAGATCCTTTTAAAATTTTCTTCACGATTGAAAATATTCCTTAATTAATTACTTTTAATTAATTAAAATTTAAAGTAGAAATTATTAAATGTTTCTGTACATAGAGTTAATTTTATAGAGTTAATTTCTGTTAACATGTACCATTAATTATAAAAGAAAATTTTAGAATAATTTGTCAATAAGAGATGTTTTTATAATTTTAAACAATTATCTTACCTTGACATATTTGTTGATTATTTACTAAAATAGGTCGTTTTAAGTTGCACATTCAGTAACCACAATTTAGATAATACAAAAAAAGATACCCATTATAATAAATTTGTTACATAATTTTAGAAGTTATTTCACTTAAAAATAGACAATTAATTCTTACTTTTATCATGGATATTCACAAAAAAAATATTTTGCTTTACCTTTTTTTTTTCATTAATTTTGAAATATTTTAAGAGATTACTATCTTTTTTATAAATACTGATTTGAGAAAAAATTCTTATTAAAATGAAAGTTTAGATTATAATTATTTAGGACTAAATTTGCTGGTCTGAACCAAAAATCAATTTGCATCTATATCTTCACTATATCAATGTAATGGTAAAGGTTTTATGTTTCTGTTTATAAAGGAATGTGTAAATATTACTTGAATAATATGCACTCTAATTCTTGTCTTAGTGCATCTTAAAACAAATTCCAAAGTCTAAAATCATAATCTTTTTCTTCATTGCAACACGAGAAAGTTTATCAAGTATCAAAAGAAATCTACATTTAAATGAAATAGAATAAACAGAGCTAGACGTTCTTTTTGATTTTCAATTTTGCTAAATATTTAAAAATTTATCGATTGCATTAATTTTTTCAGTGTTGTTTTGTTCAATGCTAGAAGCTTGGAGTATTTAGTAGACTATTTTGAAATTAGTGACTATAGAGGAAGAGTTTCTTAAATTATTTTAAAAAATAGACTCCTATAAACACTTTAGTCTATATATCACTATAGACCCACTTCAAGTTTATTATTTTTAGCATAATTTTGTAAAAGCAACAATATTAAATTTCTTTGATAGCTTTGCATCCTGCTGTAAAGTTTTAATACTGATTTTATTGACGGAGTTTTCAGAAACTTCAATTGTTGCTGAAAATCTATTTATTTTAAAAATTCGCTATCAAATAATGTGTAAAATTATACTTATTTTAAAAATTCACAATCACATAATACATAATTAATCTGCTTAATCTCATATTTTAATACGATTACTGACAATAAATTTTGTATAATCAGTAAAATACATACCAAAATATTTAAAACAATTCGCAAATATAATTTTTAGAAACATTTTTATAACAAAATAAGCTTTATTTGCTCTTATTACAGGTGCATATTATGTTGCCAAGATTGGTACACACTAAGCCCAATGCAGACAGCCAAGATTGATCCAATATGTTAAAAAGTGGACTATTTGGTATGGGTAAAATACTGAGGAAAAGCTGTAAAAATTAATAGGTAGTAATATAGTTCTAAGTAACTTCAATATTCACTGAAAACTATTCTATTTATTTGGGAGGTTTCCATTGACTGTTTTCAATGAATTGAAGAATAGATTTCGCAAAAATCAAGGTTGAACACTATACCCCGTATTTTTCTTCATTCAAGAAAGATTTCTTGATCCACAGAATTTCGGATGCATATAAACCAATTACTCTAGAAACTTAATATAGTCATCACCTGGATATCTTTACAAACTTTTAAGTTCTTCAACTTCTTTGTATTATGAAATATTTCTTCAATTATAACGTTCTAGAACTTAATTAAATGCACAAAAAAATCTCGATTGCATTGTAATCTTTTACTCATATCTAGTTGTTATTTACCTTAAAACTAGACTTAATTATAATTGATGAATATTAATTAATTCTTTAAAATTAATCAAAAACTATTTTATTACTTCTGCATGACACATGTACCAGAAAAATAAATTTAAAAAAAGCATTTGTGATCTTTGAAAACTACTGTATATTTTTTCAAACTTAACAAAACTAATCTTTTCTTAAATTTTTAAAATTATTTTTTCATTTATATAAAATACTTCAAAATTCTAGGGAAGTATAAAGTTATAAAATTTCTTAAATATTTATATATCTCAAACGAGCATCGAAAAAAGGAATCCACCATGATTATTTTGTTTGAGAATAATGCAGAATAAAAGAAAACAAAAATTTCATGTATCCATCAACATTCATAACACTAAAAAACTAGAAAAAATGTTCAACTTAGTTTAACCATACTTGGTGGAAATTGTTGGGGAAACTGAATGTGTGAAAACACAAAAGAGTCATACAAATGGGGTTAGAACAGCAAGACCTATTATTTCAAAGCTGTTTGATTCCATTAAACAGAGAATTTTAAATATTAACCATGACAAAATATATCATCATAAGAAATGATGACCAATTAACTGGACTCATTGTCAAAAGCCAAACAATCCGAAATAGACTATAATAGTGATCTTCGTGCATATAGTCAACGATGTGATCACATTGTTAATTTCGAAACATTCACTGAACTGCATACTCTACTAAATATCGAAGCTGAGTGCAAAATGGCAGGTATGAAATGTTGTTCACATACAAGTTTCTATTCAATTTGAAAGTAGCAATAGACATTTAAATATGGTAATCAAGAGGCATTCATAATATCCTACATTCTTTCAGAAACATCACATTTCGTTTGTTTCTGAAAGAATGTAGGATATTATCTTAATATGGAATACACCTTATACACCTTAATATGGAATAATGTTTATTTCATATTAAGGTTTCCATAAAAACCTTAATTTGGAATAAACATATGCTTATCTAATAATCTGCAGATATTTTTCAAGATAAATATTACTACTCTGACGTATGTGAAGTAGGCATTGAAGTAAGCATTAAGATAAGGAATCCTACTTTAAACTGGAATCATTGGTGATCTTTTTTTAATGCTTGGTAATACTAGAAATGTGTATATATAGGTTGTGTCTTGTGGTGAACTTATATGAAGCAGGAACGATAAAGTAAAGGGAGCTCTTAAAGTATACGTGGGAAAAGGAATATGTTGATATAACGAAGCTAGAATAGAACTGAAAAGAAAAAATCAATAGTTAGAAAACTCTAGTTCCATTGTGTTTTATAAAATGATTAAAATATCTACTTTCTCGGTTAAACAATATATTTAAATTAATTAAAGTGTTTCAAAATTTGTTTTCTTCTTGCAAAATTTATTCTTAGATTGGATTACAAAAATGCAAAAACCTTCAAAATTTTCTTCCATTAAATCATGAATGGGAATATTAAATTGATTTAGCCCTCAACGGGAGGGCGCTTGTTGAAACATGTAAGTCAGGCTTATTTTGTTTTGTTATAGTTTCTTGTCCACAATTTTTAATGCCCTTTTAGAAAACTATCTCTTTAAGAGATACTTCTATTGGGTCTCTTCTGTTGTGTTGATACACTGACTTGACTTTAGATATCGTAACTACTACTTCCATATAATCTAGGAAAATTCTTGTTAAATAACAATTTAATACGTATCTATTTTGACGATTACTCTTAAATTTAATAAATGTGGGAAAATATTACCACCAAATTGAATCAACATATCTTCAGACATTTTTACTTAGAGAGCACATGCATGTATGTAAAGGAATACTATAAATTTTTCTGAATTATATAAATTTTCAACAGCATAGAAAGACATGGAAAAAACATGTCAAAATCCATTGATAGAGAACAGAATTTAGAACTATACAAAAACAAAATATTTATTTTTAGAACCATGTAAAATAACGTATATCTTTCAAACAGTAACTAATCAAAGAAACGGAACCGACATTAAAAAACCGAGATAAACTAGATAAAACTGTACAAAAAATTATGCAATCAAATTAAATTAATCCATCTAATTTTTTTCAATAACATTCAGAATTATTCATCATCTATTCTATCATTTTAATTGTTGTAATTTTTGTAATTATTGGAATTTTTTAACAATATTCTCAGAATTAGAATCATATCTTTTTTTAGTAATATTCAAAAGAAATAACCTTTTCTTTATTCCAAAAATGTATATTACACTGATTATGAGATACTATATCAAAAAACATTAAGATATTTCCTAACTTCTCACAGAATTACTGACATTATCTTACATAATACATTATATTTCAATTTTCTTAGATGCTGAAGAAAACAAAAACAATTACTTGTGCTTACACAAGAACACATGAAATGCAACTGATAAATATACTTATCATTTAAAAATAAATGAATTTAATTATGTTTTCTCTTGGAACACTTTAGGCAATGCGAGACAACATTCGAATTTTAAGTACTTTATCTTAAGTTGGTTGACTTCTCGACCTTTTTGTCCTTCCTTAAGTTGATTAACTGCATTGATAAAAGATCATTATAAAACTTATCAATCGATATACATCAATTTTTTTCGATTAATTTGAAAATGTGATTAATTATTTACTTCTTCGTCAAGTTCTGCCATATAGTACTCTTATCTATTTCACAATTTAATTGGTCTGTTCACCACAATATATGTTCCATTTCGAAATTTCAAGTGCGTTCTTTGTATTCATAAGAATGTGCTTGTACAGTATAATATTATTTGCTTTGAAGAAACACTTACTCTAAAAATGAACATAAAACTTAACCGTTAACTATATAAATTGAATAAACTCGCTTGCAATAATTAGTTTTATCCAAATATGTCTCAGATAATATCCAGTCAGTTACTCATTAAAAGAGCAATGTTATGATTGATTACATTTCTATACTACTTGAATAATTTATCTTTTGTCTTAAGAAATATGATTAAAATAATCGAGTTTTCTTTGAGAATTTGGTTGTTATGTTACATTTTCGTTTATTCAATTTTTTACTAAACTTATGTTGCAGTTACGAAAGCATTTACATAATATAATGAGAAGTATAGGTATATAACTAGGCATAAATGAAGTCATAAAATTAGTAAAATCCAGAATAGTTATTAAAATGAGCTAGAGCCCACACATACTGGATTTTTTAACATTAATACACATTCTTATTAATGATACTTTTAAAATAAATACATAATATAAACTTAAAATAAAATGAATGCGTGCGTTCCATAATTACATGACCACCCAAAATATCTCTCATTTTAATAATAAATTGCATAAAATAAATAGTTTTAAAATATTAAATCATTAAAGGAAAACAAAATGAATTTGTTTCACGCAGGAAGATTTTTTTTTAAATTTAATGTTCATTAATATAATATAATAACCTCATGTCTTTTATTTAAAACCATCTAAGTTTTCAAAATTCCTTCTTTTGCTTTTAAAATTACATGTAAACAGTAACTTTTCATTGCAAAATGTACAAATGCTACACAAAAAGAAAAAAATTTCATTTTGATTGTTTTTATAAGGAAATTCACAATATTGAGTGGAAGAGAATTATTTGAGAATGAAAAATATTGATTTTTGTATAGCACTGGTAAATTGGATCATAAAATAAGTGAGATTCTTATACGTTAAAAAATTAATGTTTATAATATATTTTAAGTGAAAGAGGTTTTTATGGAAAAAACGCAATAGATTTGGGCGGAAGAATTAGTTAATAACTCGATAGTCTAATTTTTCAGTTTGTAACGAAATAAAACTTATCTACTAAAGTAACACAGCAGACAAGTAAAATTATCTCCTATGTTAAAGGCTAGTACATTAAATTTAAATATTGTTTTATGAAATTAAAAAATACAACAAAATATATTAAAGCACGAAGATAAGGTGGACGAAAAATGTTATGAACTGAGACGTTATTTAAATAAAAATTACTATTTCAATGAAGATAATTCAATTTGCTTAGTTTAAACAGTAACATTTACTATTATATGATTTTTGCATGTAATTTAGAAGCATCTTTAAAAAGCGGATGGAGAGTCAATTTGTGATATTGAGGGGAGTTGTTGTATGCGATGGAAATTATCTGCTGCCAAATTTAGAAAAGTTTTCTCTCCATTTATTACTTGTGTGTATAAAAGGATCATTGAGTGATAAACAAACCAAACCAATTTCTGTTTATATTACTAACAACTTCTTTCTTAATACTTTATACCTTTTGAACTTTTTTTTACAACTACTTTTACTTTTAGAAGTATCAAACTGGGAATTTAAGCAAGATAGATCTTGCTATCTGCTTCAATGAACTGAAAGTTGTTTTAGAAAGGAAAAATAGGGGTACCTTTGTTTACATTATTTTGAAATGTGTGTTTATTCTCTTTATTTTCATTTTCCAAAATATGTTGCAGATAATTCAATAAATTTTATAATATCGAGGTAATATTTATCTAAAATGGTTGTCAGCATCTATCAATTTATTTATTTTAATTTTTTTTCTTTCATTTTTCTGTATCTCAAATTTTTTTCAAATTAATTAATTATATATCCATTCAAACTTTTTCCAATTATCTTCTTGAATATAAAATACAATTCCTCTCATTGACTCTAATTCTTTGCTTGTTTTTAATTTCAATTGCACTTTCCTACGATTATTTTGTTTTGCATCAATATGTATTTTTATGAATAAAAATATTAGTTTCTAAAATTATATAGGGGAATTTCAATTATATTTCACTAATGTCTCTAATTTTCGTTTCGTGAAGAGAAAATTTTCTATTTTGCCGATAAAGTAACTTTTCAGCATCTTATTTTCTTTGTTATAATCTCGTGTATAAAAAATAATGCTACCACTATTAAAAACATAAAGCAAAATATCAATTATATATGCTTTGATAAATCTCACAGTGTATGATATATTTAATAATTCTCTAGAGTGTTCTTATGGTATTTTTTGTCTATTTTAATTTGTTAATTTTTGTAATGTGTTATTTTTTCTCGTTTATTTAATTTATTAAATAATAATACTTAAATATTTTGCGTTAGTCCATAATTGGAGGCCTCTGATTATCTCTCTCAACAATTATATTATAAGTGATAACATACCTTCATATTTTTTCTATCATTTTAATATTAAGATTAATAATTTATGTGTGAGACTATAAAAAATCACAGGATAAAAATAGGTGAACCCATTTGTGGTCCTCTAATCTGTAAATTTTATTATACTAATGACATTCACATAATCATTTATGAATGCTTATATTTTCGTTATTGCACTGCATCATTCAGCACATGAAGCAATCATTGAATGCACTAATAAAAAACTGAATGACATAATTGGAAATGCTTAAATGTTTTTAGAAATACATTATAAAAAAGCACTTAAATTACTTCGTACTTTAAATAAAACTACAACAGATTAATAAATAATTATTGATTTAAAAATCGTTACAGAAATATACCAGAAAAAAACCTAGAAAATTATTAGGATTTTGATTAATAACTTCTTAAGCAATTTAATATTCTTAATTTTCCTATTATTGCACAAATGCTTTTGGGAGTGCAGTTGTTAAATTTTCGCTTTTAACTCAGTTTCTTGATATTATTCGCTTCCTTTACGATTTCATTGATTGATAGTAGTTCAAAATAAAGTTTTGTTATGCATATAATTCTAATTCCTCTCACGAATCTGTTTCAGTATATTTTTTCATAAAAGAGATTTTACTAATCTCTTCAAAGCAAAAGAAATGCTTCGGAGCTTAATATTTTTAAATAAAAAAATTGTTTAAAGGGTTCCATAAGCAGCTTCTAATAATGGAAAAAAAGCCGTATAGACAACTACAGATTGACATCCAAAGAAATTTTCTTTAGTTTTTATTAGAGAAAAAAATGTCATTGGCAGAAAGTATGCTTTGGCGAAATATTGCTGTCAAAAAAGGTACATTTTCGCAAGGAATATATAGCATTTTATATAAATATTTTAACAAATACCAAATATCATCTTATAAACTATTTTCCCACATTTCAAATGCATTTCTCAATTCTGTCTAAAACTACGTTATTATATTCTATTTTAGTTCATTTATCTTTGATTTAAAAAATACTTTCTATAAAAAGTATTTTATAGATAATATGATCTTATGTGCTTTGAAATGATTTTTGAATATATCAGAATTGATTTAATCGACATATCCATATTAATATATATATTTTACTTATAAATAAAACTATGTTGTATCATTACATTTATGTACTTCCCTACTTCTCAAATCTATGATTACGAATAGATATTTTCTAGATACATTAATAAATAAATCGAATAGATAGATAATTTTTATAATGCTAGATTGCATTATAAGAAGAAGGAAATCATTATGTAATAAAACAAAAAAAAAATTTTGATCCAATCAATTTTTTTTTTGTCCAGTCAATAAAAGAAAAAATGTTCACTTTAATAAACAAATGATCAAACATCATTCTATGTGATATCGACTGATTCTCTGTGACGGGTTTCAAATTGAAGAGACGTATAAATTATTTTATTGATCAGAATGATATATCAACATCATTGTTCAATAAATCATTAAAGAAAAGTCAATTACATCAGTAAGTAATGCAAGATAATTCCTGGTGTATTACAAAAATGGATGATTGTGTTTTCAAATATGCATATTCTTCAAACGCTTAATTTTTCAATTTAGAAAGTGATAAATGAAATTCAGAAAGAATACTTAAAACTGAAATTCATATATTTCTTACAACAAATTTTTAAAATATAAAACTCTCTTAAAATAACGAACATTTTAATCTTTGTTACTGTAAACAAGAGCGAAATTACGATTTTAATATTTTCATTTGGTTTTTTAACTATCAATGACTGTACTAACTGTTACTATAAAACTATCATAATCTAATCTATTAGTTCCCAGGCGTTTTTTTATAATATTGTATAGAAATAAATGACAGCTTAAGTAAATATTTAAGAGATTACAGAGAAATTATGCTTTCCTAGATAGAATTCATTTTACGCAGATATTATGGTAGACAGATATTAAGTAAAATGTGTAATGATAAAATTATAGTTTGTTTATTATAAATTCTCTATAAGAATACTAATTTTCTGTATAAAACTAACAATTAGTTTTTATACTTAAAAAATTTACAAATATGCATTTACGCATGATATCTCGACTGCTCAGTAATTATAGATAGATACTTGAGTTGTTGCGAACGTGAAGAGTATAATTTAAAATAAAACAACTATATTAAAAGAAGAAAAATTAATATTCCTTAACTTATGATGCAGTGGTAATAAAATATTCAAATATCTCAAAAAAGGCAATTAATTCCTTTTTCCAATTTGTCACAGGAGATAGAGTCTTTTCAATTGTGTTTGTACATTTATGTCAATGTCCTTATTTTACTTGTAGCTTTTTCTATCATCTTCAAAGTTAGTTGCTATAAGATGGGAATTCTCATTTCAAATATCTTAATTTCAATCGTAATTTTTATTATTAAATAATAGAATTATTTTTTCTTTTTCTGCATATTTTACACGCTAGTTGCAAAGTAAAGTTATTCATTAATATTAACAGAAATATACACTAAATTTTTTTACATCAAATTATATCTTACTGGAAAAAATATATAATTATATTCTAAAAATTTGTAGTTTATAAGCAGAAATAGATCAGGCAGAGCCTGTTCTTTGAGGTGTTGGTGCCCTGCACTTCTTACACCTTCAGTACTTGCCTCAACCATGCCCAACAAGATAATGCCAATCACATGTGGCACGCAATGTTCAAGAATTCTTTACACATCAGATTGAATTATATTGCTTATTGTCTCGATCTATCACCAAATTCCTGTTTGCCTAACAACTGGGCCGAGATGCACCACTCGCTGTTCAACACTGGATATATGTAAAATTTGCAAATCGCATAGGCTGCTATACCTCAAAAATACATTCAAATTCTATGCCTAGCTGAAAGACAACAGTTTTTAGTCAAAATGGGGGCTAACTAATTACTGATTTTGTCATCACCTACTCACCCCAAGAAGTTATAACTTTAATTATTTAATCCTTGTATAAAGTGTCATCTGCAAAATAAATTTTGTTGTAATTTTTTATTTTTCTTTCTTTTTTTCTGATCCTTTTTTATGTGAAAACAGTGTGAAGTTTATTTGTAATTTCTTGAATTCTCAATTATTTCATAAATCAGTTTTAAAAGTACAAATTTCTAATCATCTTACATTAGTTTATTTTAAATTTATATCTGGAAAGGACTGTAAAAAATTGCACAAAAATTAACTTTATTTTATTTATTAAAGCCAAATTTATTTCCAGTAAAAGATAAAGTGGTATTAAGGCATATCATTCAAAGACAACTTATCTAAAACTTCTTAACTTCTTTTACAGTGATTATTATTCTTCTATCAATATACCAGTACATTCCATTTTGATGTCGATCTTAGAAAGCTAGACAAAAGAAATACTTTATTAAAAGAATGAATAAAGCCTTTCAATAAACCCAAAAGAATGAATAAACTCAGAAATAAACCCTTTCAATTTTATGTAAGATTTCATGGTGATTACACTTTAAGATGGCCACTAGCAATATTTGTTGATGTTAAATATCAAACTATTAATCCAGTCACAGTGGAGTATGTGGTGTTCTAAGAGTCTAAGAGTCAATTTCTAAGACATTGCTCGAATTGATGCAAAACATTCTGATATTTCGTATATATATATATATATATATATATATATATATATATATATATATATATATATATATATATATATATATATATATATATATATATATATATGACATTTAAAATTGCAAAGTTTTTTTATTCTAGTAAACTAATTACATGTCATTAGAACTAATATTACAAATCACGAAAAACTTTTATGAGTTTTTTCCTTGTAATATTACCGATTTTGATAATATACAATACCCCAAGTTGTAAGTTGAAAGTATTATTCCCATACATGGGTACATTTTGCAAATGAATAAAATAATACCAAATATTCCAATAGTTAAAACCTCAATTGAATACATGTAAAAGTCTCAATGTAAAGATAACTCATTGCAATGTGATTATTTAAGATAAATACATTAAGATGTCCCTTGATCATCAATACAATTAAAAAAACCTCTGTGAAAACAATGACCTTTATATGACATAGTATAGGACAAAATTAAATATCTAATCACCAATTTTTTTTTACTAAATTGTACATGTAGTCTAAAAAATATGCATTAGTCTATTATGCATCATTATTTGCTTAATTTTGTTTCAGACGAAGCTAAAATGAAAGATTTCTAAAGAGAGTAGATTATGGAAGTCCATCTGATCGACTTATCGATAGCCATAGTGATACAACTGATTTAAGTATCAGTATACATCGTGTCAAAGGTCATAGCAGCATACAACAAATATAGCAAAACATCACAGAATAATAAAAGAAACCAAACTCACTGCGAGAGACAGGATGACATTAAGAAGATTATGACCACTAGGAGGACCAAGCCTATAAAATTTTGCTACTGAGCTGCATGAACATCTACAGAACCTAGTATCGATCCAAAAAATTTTAACGGGATTAAATAAGCAAACTATTTGAGACACAGCTACGATAACAAAACCCTTTGTGACGAATGTAAATGGGAAATAGTGAATAAATAGGGCAAAAAATATAAGACATGGATAACAAATCAACTGAAACATATCATGTTTTCCATCGAATCCAATTTCTCCTTATTCTTCATAAGGAGCGGATTTACTTGTAGTGAATTCTTACAAAAGTCTCCAATCAAGGCAGTATTTTTTATAGAATGCGAGTGCCCCCATAATGGTTTGTAGCCTCCTCTCGGGTTATATAGCTTCTCTCCTTATCACCTTAAAGGGACATTTTCCAAATTTGGCAGAAAAAGTTCACACTCACACACACATACAGTGTAATATAGATAAAATAGTCACCTAAAAATATACACCAAAAACTAAATTGCTTTCTTGTAATTTATACTCATGTAAAATCATTTATAAAAAGTAATTTATTTCATTCTGATTCCTTTATAATGTTTTAACTTTAATAAAAATTATCTGAGGGGAAATAAAATTAATTATCTGCTACATCAGTATCCTTAATTAATTATTTTAACACTGTGTTTGCTTTGCATTATTTTGCTATGCCTCCTTTTAAAATTGAATGCTTTAATAAAAAGTTTAATAATAAAAAGTTTAATTTATTAGATAATAATAATTATAAGTATGGCTTCTAAGGTCTACAAAAATTTATCCAATATGTTCCGTTTCATTTACAACTAAAGCTTTTATTATGCAGATTAGATTTTTTATGTTTAAAATATTTTAGATTTTTACAGCTCCAGAACAAAAAATTACCGTGCTATTAAAGTAAATTTAAACATTTAATATATGAATTGAAATGCGTTGCACTTAACGATTTTCAGTATTTATTTTTAAACCTCTTAAAATTTTATCATTTTATCGAATACTTTTTATTAATATTTTATTTTTTGCTTTCAATTTTCATTGGAAATTAGTAAAATAACTGAATTATGAGAGAAGAACTGTATTCACAAATGCATAACACTTATATTGCTATACTTTTTTTTGGATAACTGACGAGAATCAGCAAGCAAGTCGCAAAATTTCTAAATTTTATAATTTTATTTCCAACACGTTCCCCTTTCTATAAGAGAAATTTAAAGCTAAAGGTAAAAAAATCTAAATTAAGATTTAAATGATGCAAAATATGAAATTAAATATCAGATCTTGAAAAGCTTTGCATAAAGTTAAGGTTGAAACAAAAATGAAATTTATATTATTTTGGGTTTTATTTCAGCACTTCTTTAACTTTTATCAAAAAATGCAAAAAAAATCCTTAGACATATTGTAAATCTCTTATTAATAAAATAAGTAAATATTTTGATAAAATTAATCATTTAAAAATTTCATTATAATACATTTCCCTAACCTGTATAAATTTGCTTAAAAGTTAACAGCAAAATAAGTTTCATTTTATAAATATGAAAACGATGTGCAAACGTAAAAACAAAAAAAAGAAAAATGGATCAGATAAAATTACTTCTGATTCCTTGATGATTTTATCACTATAAATCCTAAATTTATATCTCTGAATCATTTTCAATATGTCAATTATTTCATAAAAACTTAATGTTTATTGGAAATATAACTTATAAAATATAATGCATTACATAAGTTGATATTTTTTCTTTTCCCATTGCCAAGAAAAGCAATTACTTAAATTAATATTCTTATAAAAATAATGTAATATAATGATATTTTTAAGACATTAACCATTTTTTAAAGTTTGTATTTAATTATAATATATTTGGTGACTATATATAAAAAAGTTATTGATTGAAAAGAATAAGGCATCGATAAATTAAAAGTATTAGAAACTTTTTGACTACATTGTTTTTCAAATAAGTGATGCATTCCAAATTTTACAATATTCTCTTTCCATTGGGAATCGATTGTAAATCTTTTAATTCAATGAAAATTTCATTTTTCTCCAAAACATTTCATATTTGTACAGCGTGTTTACGATATAGTTTTCTAAACAGAGAAGGTGAAAAAACGTTTTAGCATCGCCTGTTGAATCTGAGACTTCCTTTTCAATTTTTTAAAATTGAAATGAAAAGATGTGCATTTGACTTGGAGATGAACTTACAATTTTTGCTTAGGAGCTTTTGGGAACTAAACACTCAATATGGAAGAATAAAAATAAAATGAATAAAATATAAGCTGTGAAAAATGTTCCTTCGAGGGGTTTCTGTGATTTAAGTCAGTGCTTAGAATATATATTTGATTTTAAATAGAAAAAAAAACTTTGGGAATATATTTTATTCCATAAACTATATTTTATAAAATTTGAAAAAGAAATTTGTTCAATATATTTAAATTTTAATGCGCTAAGCTGTAGCTGTTATCGTGAAAAGAATAATTTTATGATATACACATAAACATTTTATTTTTAGACGAATAAATGACTTTGAAATAAAATGTCATCTTTCAGATTTTTAAATAAATTGGTGTCAAAAGTCTGACAATGGGTTCTTCTCATGAAATAAGATCTTCTAGAAAAACAATATTTATTAAACACGAACTTGAAAATATTAAACACGAACTTGAACTAAAAAATATTGTTTAAATTATATTAAAATTTTCCTCTTTGCTTTAAATAATTTTTAACTGTATCCATCTAGTTTCTCATGCTACAATTCTTCAGAGTGAAATATGTAGAAATTAATAAGTTTAGCATAAATGATTCATTCGTTTTCAAAATATTATATTTTCAAGAATATTACACATATACACATGATAGATGTATAAAAGGAATCATTAAGTTTATAAACCTTTTAGAAATGTTCATTATGTCCCTCTTTGGTGGCATAACACATGTCCAGACCCTAATTGGAGTCATTTCATATATTTTAAAGCAAGCAACTTGTGTGTCTTTGAATTATTGATACTCTACAAAATGCTTTGTTTAAACGACAATTCATTTCAATGTTCTCTTTTGAAAGTCATTTCACAGCTATATATATAGAGATTACTAGCATACTCAAGAACATAAAATCTTTTCCTTTTCCGATAGGTACTAACTTCGTTTTTCTCACCCGATTGCAAAGATAATGAATTCTTGGAATATACAAAAAAGACTTGATGAGTTTGTATTCACACACATTTCACATATTACTTATATGTCTTGAGTAATACTTTTGAAGATATATCTGTTTGTAAAAAGAATTTATCATCTATATCACTATGTATTATTACACGTATGAAGTGTTAAATTTAAAAAAATATTTGCTGTCAAAATGAAATTTGTTGATATTTTTAATGAAACTTAGGAAAAACGATTTTTTAAAGCTCTTATCAAATTGAAGAGATATTTATTTCAATAATTTAAACTACACACATAAAGTATCGTTAACTATGATTTCCAAACTTGCATTCTTAAAATATTTTTAAAAAAAAGTATTCGGGAAAAATGAGTAGAATATATATATATTATATTTAAGAATTATATAATTTAACTAAATTAAGTCAACAGTTAAAATAAAATTCATAAAAAAAATTTTTTTAATCAATCTTTTAAATATATTCTAATTATGAATACTAAAAACCAAAATAACTCTTAAGAAATCAAAATAATCCATATGAGCCTTATGTATGAGCACCAATTGCATAAAACAATATGAATGAGTTTTACGTTCATTAAAAAATGGTTTTGTATATCAAATTTTTATTTCTGTATAGTGATTAAGAATTTACAAATTACTGGTAACCTTGTAATTTCACTGATTAGCTAATAAAATTAAAAATTATTTAGCTAAATAAAAAATTACTTGCAATCATGTTAATTTTCAGAATAAGATTAGCGTCTTGTGAACAGACAAGCTGAAAATATTCTTACCGAATAAAAACGGTTCAATGACTTACAAGTTTAGTGATCATTTAAAAGATTTTTTTTTAGAAATAGATTTGATTAATTTAATATTACATTTAATTATTTTTATTTTGAATCTTTTCTTCCGCGTTTTGAAATTTACCATTTTAAAAATTAGTAATTTTATACAACAAATTTTTCAAATTGTTAATTTAAGTTTAATGACAATTCAAATTTATCATAATTAATATTAAAATTTCGTAAAACTTATCGTAAGATTTATAAACCAAAATAATCATTATTCAATCCATTAATGTAGGAATTAAATCTCAATAGTTCTTCATTTGAAAACAACATAATAATTTTAATCTAAAAGTTTTTAATATTTTCAAAAAATATTTCAAAATATAAGATTACTATTCAATTACTTTGTGATTTTATATACATTCGTGTCCCTAAATTAAAAATGATTTAGAATCACATAGAAATTGAACTCAAAAATAAAAACTTCACATGTAAAATTATCTCACACATCATGAAGAATAATATGCAAGTTACAAGAAACCACCAGATGGTACCGATAGTATGTCACAATGTCGCGAGTGTAAGAAAGGAGTATATAAGGAAGGGTTGCAAAAGAAGTAAAATTGTTCACAAGTGCTTTAAAAGCCTTTCAATGCAATAACCCCATAGCTATGACACAAAGGAAGCATTTGGATGAGGTTTTACAGCATCAGACCAGTCTCGTCAGCTCTCTTCAGCCACTGCTACGACAATTTCAAGACAGACAGTGTACAGACGCTAAAGGCACATTGGTTTATATGATCGTAGGCCTGTCAGATGTGTTCCACTAACCGCAACTCACTGTCGCCTGCGGTTAGCCTGGAGTATCGAGCAATCATTATGGACACAGCAACAGTGTGATGTTTTCTGACAAGTCCCTGGTTAGATTTCAGTTCGATTCTCACCAGACTTTCATATGAAGAGGGCCAGGTACCCGTTACCACCAAGAGAACACCATTGAACGACACTGTTATGGTGGTGTAGGTTTGCTCGTTTGGGGAGGAAGTATTCTGGGCTCCAGAACTAACCTGCATGTTCAGAATCTAACCATGAAAAGCCACATCCATCGGGACGTCATACTGGAACAACATGTATGTTTGTTTCGGGGCGCCATGGGTGCAGAATTTCGGTTTATGGAGGACAACGCCCGTCCTCACCGTGCAAACATTGCATACGAATGCCTTCAATAGGAGGATATCACCCGTATCGACTGACCAGCATACTCACCGGACTTGAATCCAATAGAGCATGTGTGGGGCATGCTTGACAGAAATTTCAACTCGTCAACCCCCTCCGACGTGTCTACCGGAATTTCGAAGAGCATTGCTTGATGAATGGTGAATATTCCCCAAGATCAGATCGATAATTTGATACTCAGCATGCCTAGGCGTTGTATGGCCTGTATTGCATCGTCTTGGGGACATATTATGTATTAACTATCATACCAACCATGTTATATTGGTTTTTGTAAATAGTTTCTTTTTTGAAATTCTCTCCAAGGATTAAAAATCACAATTTCTGTTAATGATGCCAAACAATCACATCTTTATTGCGTTTTACCTTTTGTTTAATAACTCACATTTCACTTTACAAATAACTCACATTTGATTTGCTTCTATCTCTTTCTTTGCCTGAACTGCATTATCCTTAAGTTAAGGACACTAGTGTATGTGTGTATATATATATACATAGGAATGCATTCTCCCACTAAATATAAAAATACTGACTATTTTTTATAATATGACAAAGGGATTATATAATTTGAATAAAAAAGCACTGCTTCAGTCAGCAAGCAAATAAGAACAATCATTTCCCACTTAACGATTATTTTTATTGAACTAAAGTTGAAAGTTAATTTATTTCTTGATACTATGACAGCAACGTGAAATCATCCAATATTCCCCAGTATATTTAGCAGAGTGTGACTGACTTTCTTGAAAGGAAGAGAACAATTCTTGTTGTTCAGCCATCTTTTGATAAAAAAATAAAAAATAAAAATAAAAATATTGAGTTTCTTAGGTTAATTTTTTTTTTATTATTCCATTTCAGTTTATGAGATCTTTATCTTTTTTATTCTATAGACTATTTATTTTATTATTTCTATCATGTAGAAAAAATTTAATTATCCTCATTTTATCAGATGCATAGTATTTTATTATGAATTTCCTTGATTAATAATGCATTGATTCTAAATCATAACAATTTGCATAAAATTTTTTCTTTTATTGTTATAAATGTCGCAGCTTACGAGCTATTTCCTAGGTCTATTTTTTTTCCTTGAAGACCATGTATTATTTTCAGAAAAGTGATTTTTTTCAATATGTCTATGTAATTTAAAGATAAATATTGTTACTGGAAGTCTTAGTGATTATAACTTTTAACAAATTCTTTATTTTTAAGATCAAATTGTTGGTGAAAAGAGTTTTTCACAAATATTGTTAACAGTATGAATATGCAATTTAACAAAAGATACTTAGAAATTTAAAAGTAAATTCTGTTTAAAATAAACAGAACTTTAAATTTTTCACAAATTTTTGCCTTCCAAAGTAAATTGTTGAACATTCTCTTAATATTTTAATGTGTACTGTGAAGAATTTATAAAAATTAAGAAATAACAAATTGTAAAGTCATTGGATCTTCATTTAGAAAATTATAACATATTAAAAGTAGAGAAATTTAAACTCGTTTTTTTTTAATTGATCGTTTATAGAATTACTGTTACTTTCCAAATAATATTTTTGAGTCTTAAACTTATATTCATAAAATGTGAAATATTTTTAATTTTAAGAAAAATATTTTTTTAAGAAAAACTGCCTTAATGGAAATATTAAAATAAATATTATTTATTTAATACTATTGAATAAATAAAAAAATGTATTACAGTTAATTTTTAAGAAAATAATTTTGTCATAATTTGCTCGAATTGACTTTTATTCAAACACTGAAAAATAGTTTTAAAAATCAATCAAATTTACTATTGTTTTTTCAATTATAATAACTAATTAATGATACATATGTCAATAGAATATTTTTAACTGCTTAGTCTAAGCTACCTGTTAATTAAGAGAGGTTTACTCTAGTTCCAAAACAAATTGTCAAAGAATGTAGTAAAATACCTATCAAAATCATTTATGAATTCCATAAAAAAGTTTTGTTTTTCATGCCTTCATTGCCTTTACAAAGATATGATACTCTTTAAAACATATCCAATAATCTTGCCATCTTTAACACGTTTAATGAATTTCATTATATATAAATTACACATAAATTTTTATTTAGTAGTATCGATATAAGAAATCAAACTATAAAAAATCACAAAATTAAGAGCATTTTTATCAATTATACTAATTGCTAATGAAGAATAACTCAATTATTCAAAATATATTTAAAATCATCGTATTTTCTCATTATTATTTATTTTATAAAATTAGAACTTCAATATTTTCATTGGAAATAAATTTAAATCTTAAATAAATATTAAAATATTTCTATCTTTTATAGGAAAAATAATAATTTTTCATTTTTCATAAAATTAAAAATCAATAAAAATTTAAAACAACGTTCTTCCTCCAACAATTGGTAGGTAATATAATTATGTAAGCTTCAATTGTATTTTTTTCCAAAGTATTCATTATTTTAAATGCTTTTAGAAGTTTATTCATCATTCAATAAGTTCAAGAATATATTTTTCTTCGGGCTTACTTTATACACAGGAAGCAGAACTCTGCCCATCAGCGAAAACAGTGTGAAAACTCTGCAATGAACTATTCATGAAACTGATTCAGAGAGTTAGAAGAAAGAAAAACTTCTCACTAACCTCTGAGTCTCGGTCAGACATTAATGTGAAAAACAACCAGAAGCGTCGATCCCAACTCCGACGCATAAATATGTAAAAGAAAGGCTAACGGCAAAAACTGCACTTTATGTATATGCTGACTACAATTTATTTATGGCTGACTGCTAATATTATATACAATGTTTATATTTCTTATTTTACTATGTGTGTGTGTAATATTTATATTCATTATAATAAATTAAAAAGAATTATTTTTCTTTTTATAACATTATGAATATGTATGGAGGAATGTAGTTTCAAGAATTTTAGTAATAATCTTTATTAATATATATATATATCATTTTTTTCAAAAAATAGCTATAACAAATCAAGAGGTATAACGAATTTTTGTAAAATTAATTAAAACAATATTCAATTAAAACTAAATTGCATTGTTGTCTTGTGCCAGCTAGGCTGGCATTATGGAGTGGGCACCTCCACTTTTCCAAGTGAACCATATTTTGGTGTGCAGTCCGACTTCCTCACTACACACATGTCACAGGTACCTGTTTATAGGGCAGACGACCATTCACAACCAATTATACAAAGAAAGAACAAAGACATGATAGACAGAGAAATAAAAAAACATCCATACCCGAACTGGGATTCTAACCCAGGACCTCCCTATCAGTTGTCAGGTACTCGGACCACTAAACAGGGTGGGAGGCACTAAATTGTTTAAAGTTTTATTTATTTTTATTTAAACAATAAATCGCTAATTATTTTTCTCAATTTATTTATCATTTTACACAAAATTTTAATTAAGTTTATTTTGTATTATAATGGCTGAGAAGTTTGAGATTTCAATTTCGGAATATTTGGCAGACATTTTTTTTTTTTAATTTTATAATTTTTATCAAAATTTCCTTTTAGTTTTTGAATATTTAGCTTTTCCAGTAAAATGAACACTGAAAAAACTTTCACTGAAATATTAATTCTAAATATATAATTGAAGTAAAAGAAAACCCGTATCAATTTTTAATTTTTGTACTGTATCTAGTAAGTCTTAGTAGACATCATAAATAAAAGGGTGGTTTTATGATGGGGGAAAAGCATGATTCTCCATGAGATCCAGAGGAAGATTTTCTTGCTGAGACAGCCTATGCATCTTAAAATTTCCGTTGTTTCTAATACCTCTCTCTAGAAAGATAGTGTAAAATATTAAAATCTTTTTGAAAAGTTGGACTTCAACTCAGATGTCGATTTCATAATTTTAATATTACAAGATAATTAGTTGGGCTTAGTGGTCTCAGTCAACAGAAATGAATAGCAAAGAAAGCATTAATTTCAAAAACTTAACCTATAAAAAAATACAATTACAATATTTTAAGTTAATATTAATAAGTTAATTAATTAAAAGAACACGTGATCTCCTCTTTAATGTTTATATCTTTCGTTTTATTGAAGGCACAATAAAGAAAGAATACATTTTTCTTATTATATTTTTGTCGACTACCAATAATATACTTTTATATTATGTTCTAGAAAATATATCTATTCTCAGGATTTTTGCATCTAGCAATTTATAAGCAAAATTTTTTATATTTATTGTAGCTAAATTTTAATTTATTTTATTCAGTATCTTCTTATATATAGGTGTAATTCTTCCTTAAACGAGACTTTTGCTTCATTTTTATCTTTATAAGTTAACTTTAATTTTTCTTAATGGTAGTTATAACAATTCATCAATATTCGTTCTGATTGTTCTACAAATTTCTGAATGAGTAATATTAACAAGAAATTCCTAATATAAGCAGCACTAAAATTTTAAAGAAATTATGAAAATTTAAATTTTTTTTTTTTCTTTTTTTTACAAATTTTAGCATATAATTCGTATTTTCTCAAACACCTCCTTCTAAGCATAGTTTTTTGAATTAAAAATAATTTTTCTCGTCTTATTAATATTAATGTTTAATAGAAAAACTGTCTTATTGAAACTTCCTAAATTAATCTAGATCAAACAAAAATTTTATTTTTACTCAAAAAAGTTTTTTACAGATATAAATTAAATTTCATTACCAGCGATAAAAAATAACTACGTGGCAAATAAAATATTATTAAACTTACGAGAAATATTTACATTACTTTGAATCATAACTTTGCAGAAGTTTTTCATTTGAAGGATTAATTTGCTTTAGACTAAAAAACTCAAACGTGTAACTTCTTAATGCTCAAAAATTATATTTGCTATAGATTTTTAAGAAAATCCTCTTGAAAGCATTTTTATCTTCAACGAAAATAAAAAATTTCCAATTTAATTGTTTTTCTTAAATTTAAATTTTTTTAAAATTTAATTTAAAAAGTGACACGAAACTTTAAAACAAATATACTTCTAAATATTTTATTATGTGTTGTTTAGTCAAATTATGATAAATTAGTTCTTGGTATTAAAAGAATTAAAATTTCAGGCTCTGAATCATAACTTTCATCATGATGAAGTATGAACATTTTTAAGAAAAGAGAAGGATTTAGTGTAAAGTTTTAAACATTTGAATTAAACTTATATTATATTGTTGATTCGATTATGAATGATTTCTTTGAGTAAAATTTCTGTAAAGTTGAAATAAAGAGAAGAAAATGTTTCTGAAACTTTAAAGGTGAATAACATTGGGCTTTTGTTAAGTCATGTGTGACATATTTTAGTTTTCGTATGTCAGGCAACCATTTTTTTCCCTGAAACAGTGTATAATTCTTAAAATTTTAAAATTGACGTTTGATCTCATTATTTGTAAATTTTCTCATTTAGTAATATTTAATGAAATAAAATTAACATATTAATCTTGTTTTGATATTATACCATACTTAATGTCTTTTTTTTTTAATTTGTTTCTTAAATGAATAAATAAGTTGGATATTTTAATGATATTCGAATGTTTTATATGAATAAATTAAGAATTTTCAAGTTTAATATGCATTTTTTCGAGTCTACTTGATACTTATACTAATTTTAAATTTAGAAACGCTTTAGTCACAAGATTTTTTTAAATATTGCACCAAGAAAGTGAAGCAATGGTATCCTAACAATTATTAACCTGAAAAATAATTATATTAATCATTTGGCTTACTTGTTCCAGCAATTCAAAATTTTTAAGAAAACTAAAATTTAGTTCTTGATTAAAGATAACTCATTATTAATTAAGATCAGTGTCGGGAATCATCTCTTTAAGATTCCATATCAATGGTAGGATCTACGAATTAAACAATTACAAAATTTCTAGTTACCCCACAATGACAGCAAGAATGTAACTATCATTTGAGATAGAATCTGTTGTAAGACTATTTTAGGCATAAACAGCCCATTCGGCTTCCAAGATTTCATTCTTATCGGGTTATGTGCATGTGTCACAAAAGAGGAAATCTCATAGAATCTCTCGTTGAGTTGGTCACTCAACTGTCTCAAATAGAACTCCCGCCCACTAATCACAAGAAAGCATTTTTACCACCGGGCTGCAATGAACTAAAAATGCATGCTTCTATATATTTTTAATTTAAAACAATTTAATCATATAATTACTTTATTATTATAACATTTAGATATACTTTTAGCCTTTAAATACTGTCAAACGTATTCCTAAAATATTGTTGTTTAGTTATAAAACTGTTATATATATATGTGTGTGTGTGTGTGTGTGTGTGTGTGTGTGTGTGTGTGTGTGTGTGTGTGTGTGTGTGTGTGTGTGTGTGTGTGTGTGTGTGTGTGTGTGTGAGTGTGAGTGTGTGTGTGTGTGTGTGTGTGTGTGTGTGTGTGTGTGTGTGTGTGTGTGTGTGTGTGTGTGTGTGTGTGTGTGTGTGTGTGTGTGTGTGTGTGTGTGTGTGTGTGTGTGTGTGTGTGTGTGTGTGTGTATGTGTGTGTGTGTGTGTGTGTGTGTGTGTGTGTGTGTGTGTGTGTGTGTGTGTGTGTGTGTGTGTGTGTGTGTGTGTGTGTGTGTGTGTGTGTGTGTGTGTGTGTGTGTGTGTATGTGTGTGTGTGTGTGTGTGTGTGTGTGTGTGTGTGTGTGTGTATGTGTGTGTGTGTGTGTGTGTGTGTGTGTGTGTGTGTGTGTGTGTGTGTGTGTGTGTGTGTGTGTGTGTGTGTGTGTGTGTGTGTGTGTGTGTGTGTGTGTGTGTGTGTGTGTGTGTGTGTGTGTGTGTGTGTGTGTGTGTGTGTGTGTGTGTGTGTGTGTGTGTGTGTGTGTGTGTGTGTGTGTGTGTGTGTGTGTGTGTGTGTGTGTGTGTGTGTGTGTGTGTGTGTGTGTGTGTGTGTGTGTGTGTGTGTGTGTGTGTGTGTGTGTGTGTGTGTGTGTGTGTGTGTGTGTGTGTGTGTGTGTGTGTGTGTGTGTGTGTGTGTGTGTGTGTGTGTGTGTGTGTGTGTGTGTGTGTGTGTGTGTGTGTGTGTGTGTGTGTGTGTGTGTGTGTGTGTGTGTGTGTGTGTGTGTGTGTGTGTGTGTGTGTGTGTGTGTGTGTGTGTGTGTGTGTGTGTGTGTGTGTGTGTGTGTGTGTGTGTGTGTGTGTGTGTGTGTGTGTGTGTGTGTGTGTGTGTGTGTGTGTGTGTGTGTGTGTGTGTGTGTGTGTGTGTGTGTGTGTGTGTGTGTGTGTGTGTGTGTGTGTGTGTGTGTGTGTGAATTAGACACTTCATATCACTACTTTTTAAATATGAAAATACTTGTTCACGGATGATTTTCCATAAAAAAAATACCTTCTCATTTTTTGTGAAAAAATAATAATGTAATAAAATAATAAAAATATATTTATAGAAATCACTTTATAATGTCACTTTTGACTAAATTTATTATCAGTTTCATATATTTTAAAATTGGATATCATCTCATTTAATCATTATTTGATTAAAATGATGTCGTATTTATTATAATTTATATTTTTATCAGCACTGAAAATATATATTATATATATATATATATATATATATATTAAAAGAAAGAAGCAAGAAATATAAGTATAAAACTTTTCACCTCCTCATTTGAAAAATAATCATGAATAATAAAATTGCTTATTTAGCGTATATTCACCCCTTCTCCTCAAAGTGTCCTGCTTCCCCAATTTTAAGAACTTTTTAATTTATTTTATGATTTTTCAATCCACCCTGTAACTTGGAATCTTTTGTAATTTTGGAATGTTTTGTAACTTGAGACCCTCCTTGTAACTGTAACCTCAATCCAAAACCTCTCTTTTAAAATTAAATATTTATCTTACAATGTATGTAAGACACGAATAAATTTTTGGCGGCATTTACTTTCCATTCATTTTTTGTAAAACTGGAGATACCTTTAGTGTGAGCTCAAGGTCTTGTAAGTACAATATAATGGCCCCCTTAAAGTCTGGAAACCACTATAATTCTTGTCTTGTTTTATCTGAAGGTAATCTTTCATTTCTCTTCCTCACCATCAAGCAGGACAAATTTATTGGAAGGGGAAAATCATATCTACAAATCAAGAGCCAACCGTGGTCCCATAATGTCTTTATCTCACCAACCCTCCAGGCATTTATAGCGAGGACATTCTTGCGCTGAGGACACATAAACTTCCCTTTCTCGTTGACTTTCTTTGGTAAACAGAAGAATTTCATTTCCTTCTTTTTCTTCAACTGTAGAACATGAACTTACAAAAGATTGGAGGAAACTTTTTCCTGTTATCGATCATGTAGTAGGTTATGTTTTATCTAAGGCTATAAAAACTTATAAACAAATTTCAGATAAGGAAAATGTTTAAAAAAAATTAAAATTTCAATTTAATAAACAAAATAAAATACTGGAATATATACATAAATATCAAACAAGAATAATTAACACACATAGGATTTTTTCGGAGAATTTGTATTTGAAAATGAATAAAAAAGAATAAAGTGCACTCAAATTATGCGAGTTATATTTATATCACGTGATGTACAGATTCACTTCAATATCATTAATTTATAAATACAAAACCCAATTTATAATATAAAGTGAGAATACTTGATAAATATATAGTAAATAACATTATATATATATATAGATAGATATTATATACATATATATATATATATATATATATATATATATATATATATATATATATATATATATATATATTTACTTATGCAGTTAGTCATAAAAACATTATCACCACGCTCTTAAATTTCTAAAAGATTACTATTTAGTATTTTACCCTATTCTACTTTCAATAAATTTGAAAAATATGTTTTTAATTCATAAGTTTATTTATATAGTCAATATCTAAATTACAACATTCATTCAAGTGTATTAGAGATATCAACTTTAACCTAATTTATTATATCCTATTAATTATTTGAGCAATTATCAAAATAATGCAAGTTTTTGATGTAGCCTCATTCCCAATAAAATTTATATAATAATTGAAATTGTGAAAATTTATTATATCTTCAGTGAGGTTATTCTTTATATTAACAAATATGTTCTGATGTGTAACTTTAAGAGATATTTTTGTATTTTCAAGAAACTCAAATAAGGTATCAAAATGATCTTTATTATTTCTTGACACATCTTAGAATTCACAATAATTTAAGTAAATGATATACTTAAATTAGAGTAAATGATAAAGTTACTTATCTGCTTATTTTTTACTGGATCATCGCTGGCTCTTAAGCGTCCTCTTGGACGCTTGATTAGCCATAAATGTGCCATACTCACTATGAACGACGTCGAATTGAATCAATTTCGATAAATACTATGATTGTTTGACATCTGAAGCTGTCGTCATCTGGCTATGCATAGTTTCTTCAAAACCAGACATAATGCAAAATAAGTTTTGCTGGAAATGATTTTAGCATCATTTTTCAAACTTTAGATTTCAAAAATACTTTCAGCATTCTTCTTGTATATAATTCTAATTTTAACTGTAAAGTGATATTAAATATCTTTATAAGCAATATATTAAAAATATTAAATCTGAATATGGAACGTTTCGATAGTTTTGTTAATTTTACTTTCTGTCTGCTGTTTTTATGTTTGATATGTTTAATAGTCATGAAAGTCGGAACACACACACACAAAATGTAACTTTACTCGCACACTGAGCCCATACCATCAAATCTTAAATTTTCCACATCCCAATCTTGACTTTGCTTTTTATAAAGTCATAAAAAATCAGTTAATCTATTTACAATTGACTCTCAAGTAAATGAATAAAATAATTAATCTTAAAATAGATATGTATACGGTGAAGAAAATATTTTTGTTGGAAAAATTTTCAGAGTTATTGCAACTAGAAAACAGTGATAAAAATTTAAAGAAAAATAAAATGTGATGTAATTTTGTCCCTGTTATTTAATTAAGTGTAGTAAATAAGAAGCTAAATTTCATAACTTATATTCATTCTAATTTAAAATTATAAAATTCTTTAAACTACAAAACACATGTCAAGATTTAACATTCCGTATGAAAATTATTTCAATATTAATTGAATGCAGACATTCATACAAAGTAACCTAAAATAAAATATGACTGCGAAGTGATTTGCCTTATGATTAAAAGATAAATATGCCATACATATTTTTAATTCAAATATCCATTGCTGGTTACGAAAACCAAGAGCAACAACCCAGAAAAACTTATCCAAATGACTTGTATGCGTATACACACAGTATACAGGCATAAATATTTTTTCCTACGTCAGGAATTGGACGCATCGGCCATTTTTCTTCTAGCAGCCCAATACAAAGTAACCTTCATATGATAGTTGTCAAGCATGAGAGAATTCACGTTGTCCAGAGATGGTTAAATGGTCAAGTAACTAAAATTCGTTAGCTCTCCTGTGAAACACAGGGGGCAGTCAGAGGAGTTAAAATTTCCAATACGACAAAGATGATCTCGAAGGTAGTCATGTTCACTCTGAATTCTGAAATTTACATTAAAAATTTGTCGTGGGAGGTCCATAGGAATAGGAGTGTGTAACAGTTTAGACTACACTTTTTCTGTAGCCTCTGTTTTCTGGCATTTTTTTTACAAAGGCATTTGTTTTTTTGGTAATTTCGGATGAAATTCGGTTGATGCGAGAGACAAAGAAGGCTGTGGGAGCAAGCATCCCTGTTTTGCCAGTCGATCCACTCTCTCATTGCCAGGAATCCACTGAAAGAAAAGAATCCATCGATCATTAATAAGTTTCTCTATTTGTATTTTTGTTTATTCTTCCAATTTTGATTAACAAGCCTGAAAGGAGCAGAGTGAGAGGATGGCTGTCTACGAGTCTACAAGGAAGACTGCATGATTGAGGGAAGTATTACAGGTCAAAAGTTGGAAAGTAGCCTATTTAATTGCCTCGATCTCAGCCTCGAAATTTGTGGCCTTCATACCAACAGGGCATGAGCCCTGAAATAATTTTTCACAGTACCAGCCTGCACCAGAGGTACAGTTCCCCTGGGAGGAGCCATCAGTATACGTATGGAGCCATTTATTTCTTGGAAATCTATTCGCAATAGTTTTAAGAGCATAGGCTTGAAGAGATTCAGTGATAGTGTCATTTTTCTTTATAGGGTGCCAATAGAGAGACTTATTGCTGGGATTCTAAAATTTGATGGGAATCTCTCACCAAAATAAAAAGGTTGGCGAGGAAAATGACGTAGGCCGTATTTAGTCATAAGGTCTTCTGCTCTCTTAAAGAAAGATTGATGATTTTTTAGCCTATTTTTTGCTGGAATAAGGTTTTGCCAGTGGTACACAAGAAGTCTTCAACACTTTTAAAACTGTTTTAGTAGCTGCCTTTCTCTACCAACCCACAGAGGTTCAAGACCAGTTTGAATGTCTAATGCACTGATGATTGTAGAGCAAGCAGTAGAAGTAATAAGTCTCAGCATTTTATTTTTGACTTTGTCAGCTCTGTCAAAACAACTGGCAGATGCAGTGGCCAGTAGTTCACCGACATAATCTAAAATTTGTCTAACATAGGTTTTACAGACAGTGGTCAGGACATCTGGTGATGAACCCCAAGTAACACCCGATATACGTTTAAGGAGACCAAGTCTACCCTCATCTTACCTTGCAGTCATAAATATGATTACACTTTCAAGACAACTGCACATCAAATTCAATATGATAAACATTTAAAATTTATGAATAAAATAAGGAAATATAATCAATTTGAAAATTTTGAGCTGTTTAATAGCATAACTTTTGTTTTTGCAATTTCAAAAAGATTCCAAAAGAAATTAATGCCATTCGAGTAGGTTCTTCATTATACTAAGAAGGAATTTCTCATACTGACACCATGTTACTTTTGCGAGAAATTCCTCATCATTGTGATGAACGTAATTAAGTAACAGTTGTAAAAATAATGAATCGGTGGATGCAAAAAGAAATTATTGAATGACATGAGTAATCACAATTATCCTGAAGTAATATCTATTATACGTGAAGAGAGGATTATTGACGTATTATGGTTTCGACATTGATCTAGACTGTATTCTTTGTGACAATGCGACTATATCACAACGAATGCAGTTAGTAATGAAACACTGGGTATCTGAACGAACTTTCTGGCATCCATCCACTATAGTAAAATGCTTACAAAGCTTTATTGCTTCGATTGCCTTCATTCATATACTACAAATGAATATGTTTACAATAAACTAAAGAAATTTACTAAATGATTTCAGACGAATCATTATTCTGCTTCCAAATACATTTTCCATAATATTTTGGAGCTCTAATTTGGTAGCAATATTCAAATTAGAGTTCCAAAATATTACGGAAAAACTGTCTATGGATGCCATACAAATTCTATGCCTAGTAAAATAGTTTGGAATGATATGGATTTCATCCTCATAGCCGTATGTATTGATAGAGTATAGGTCATTAAATTATATATCTTTATATAAGACTTTTCTGACTGATCTTCGTCATTACTTTCAGATGTTACTTCATGCATATTTTCAATAGGACAATGAATGAAAATAAGTTGCAGCCAATACTCCAGATTATTTCTTAGCTTAACCAGTTACATCATTTCATTGCCTGTTTGTCCTACAAATCCATCGGATATTAAACACGTCAGGGCACTTACAGGAGATTTCTTCTTAGTCACTTCCAGTCTACTTCTTAGTCACTTCCAGTCTACTTCTTAGTCACTTCCAGTCTACTTCTTAGTCACTTCCAGTCTACTTCTTAGTCACTTCCAGTCTACTTCTTAGTCACTTCCAGTCTACTTCTTAGTCACTTCCAGTCTACTTCTTAGTCACTTCCAGTCTACTTCTTAGTCACTTCCAGTCTACTTCTTAGTCACTTCTTCTATATGCATAAATTGTTTCGTTAAACCGAACTAACTTAGAGCTATCAAATCCACGTTAATTATACTTGAAAGCAACATGGACTGTCATTCATCAACACTGAAAGTAACATCTCTTTCATTTAATTCCACTGTGTGTAGCAGTAGAACTCAAATCGTAGAAGGGACGTTTATTGTTTAATTTTTTTCATCCTACAAATATAACAACAATTTTTAATAATAAGTATTTATCTTTTCATTGATGTAAATAAACATATGAAATAACTTAAAAAGATATTTATTTAAAGATGTTTTACTTTATGTTTTATTCATTGAGCTTATTAATTTGTTATATAATATTTATATGTAAATATATATATATATTTACAAAAAATGTGTGGGGGGAGAGAGAGAAAGAGAGTAAGAATAATGCTTCATTTATTTCAAATGCATTTAAAAATTAAATACTCTGAAAAATAATAATTATTAACTTTAAATAAAGTTAAATATTTTATAAAATAGCGAGAAAATAACTTAATCATTTTTATTTAAAATAAATTTTATGTTTTTATTATGTTTGAATTTATAGTTTTAATCCTTAATTTATTTAAATCAATAAAACAAATTATTAGTTTTAAAAAATTCAAAGTATTTTTTAAACAACGATAAATGATTAACAAAACATTACTTTGAAAAGAAAAAGTATTTTTCTTTTCAAAGTAATGTTTTGTTAATCATTTATCGTATAAAATAAAAACATTCAATATAATTTTTCTAAAGACATCATGCGTAGGATGAGAAAAATTTTTAATTTAACAGATTTTAAATCTAGAGTAAAATGGCTTTAATGCAAATCAATGTATAAAACATTTTCTGTAATTTTCGTTTAAAAAAATTTTATTGCTGTTTAATAAAAACTATAGATAGTTATTATTTCCTTATTAATAATAATTGTATTTAATGTGAAATAAATATAAAAAATTGTGGTTTATTTCTTACAATATTATACTAAAAAGGAAACATAAAATTAAATTTAAAAAACTTTCCAAGCGTTCTCTTAAAAATTGTCATGGTAAATATGAAATGAAATATAAAAGTGTATCTAAAAAGAGTGTGAGCATTTGGAAAAATTCTTATTTCTAAAGAAAGAAGTATTTTTACCAAATCTCAAGCATTCTTGCATGAGAGAAGTGTGAAGGAAAAAATACCTCAACCTCCAACGTAAATTAACTAAATTAAACTGAAGTTCAAGAAAAGGCAAGAAACCATTTTCTGAAGCAAAGCGAGATTGAAGAGTGAAATGGCATTCAGACAACGAATTGGATGCAAAAAAGGAAATCAAAAGAAAAAAGGGATGGAACAAAGGTAGGAATTAAGCAGACCTGGATATATCCATTCTTAGCAAAAAGCAAAAGAAATGGAAGGCCTTAGGATTAACAAGTAAAAGTCTCAAATTTAAAGAGCATTCCATTTTTACTTCTCTGTTTTTCCTCTTCAATATATAAGTTTATTCTTTAAATTAGGATTTTTTTTTATTTTATGAGTAAATGAAGAAATCATTTAAATGGTCAATATACCTTAAAAAAAATTTATTTTCTATTTTTATGGAATTATTATTTTTTTTTCTGTATCGCATTAAATTGTCCTTATGTAAGATAACAGAAATGGTATTATATCACCAAAACGTTTCCAATATCTTTATTTGTATACATATAATCATTGCTAAAATATATTAATCATTATTAAAAGTCAATTAACAATAAAAAATGTATTTGATGGAAAAATTTGGAACAGAAATGAATTAGTAATTCTTCATCTAAAAATAATTTTAGCAAATGTACATTATATTCACTCTTGTATTCTGTTATTAAGTGTATATTTATGTGTAAATTATAAGAGTTAAATTTTGTTAAGTTCTAATTGTATTGATTAATATTGCTATTAATATTGAATAAAATGTAACTTCCAGTGAACTTCCAAGAAAAAAAAGTACAAATGTCTTTTTTTTTTTTTTTTTTTTTTTTTTTTTGCTGTTAAATTGTTTTCATTGAAAATATTGTAATAACTTTAAGAAGAAAAAATAAAAATATATAGTTGTAAATTATAAATGTAGTTAATGTTATTATAATATTAAACAATATTAAACAAGAAGCATTAAAAATTTTCGCAAATTTGATTTTCATTCACTTACGTAATTCTTTTATTCAACAACACATTTATAAAAGATATTTTTCTTACAGCCTAGGTCGGAGAATTATAAAACAGCAATACAGATAAAAATATTCAAATTAGCATACAATAAAAAATGTTCCAAAAATCAAAATTTCCAACAAATGGCATGCTTTTTCTTTTTAAACCATTAAATCATTGTTGGATTTTTGGTGGGTTTTTTGACCACTTATTCTGATGTCAAATAACGTCAAAATAAATTTTCAGTATTATCTGAAGTGCAGTGCACTTTAGAAACTTCCATTTTCAACTAGTAATACATTCCACTCCCTCCCCTTATTACGCTAAGTCCTGAAATAACAAGCGAAAAATATCTAGGTATTTTTTGTTTTCTTAAAAAAATTAACATAGACTTTAAAATGAAAGTTATGCACTTTATTTTAAATCTCTCTCTAACGGAAACAGCACTAAGTGTAATTTATTATTTGAAATTTTTTTTTAAGTATTGCGAATTATCTGCTTCCTTGAAAACAGTCTTAAACTTCTTTATAAATTCTAATGTTTAATAAAAAGGAAAAAAAATTTATGTGCAATTTCAAATAAATTAGATATTAATGGAAATTTATTTTAAGCAATGTCTAATTTTATAAATTGCTATTTCTATTCGTTTATAGAAAGATGAAAGTATACTAGTTCTATAACTATTTTGCAATGTAAAAGCATTTTTTCGTAAATCCTTCTTAAAATGTTAAAAGCTTTTGCCACTAGAATTTGCAGGCATACTTCGGACTGGCCATTATTTTACATTATTCTCCTCATGAAAAAAATAATACGAAATACCAGACATAACCGCTTTTACTGTCACTTAAGTAAACAACGTGAATTCTAACAAAAAGAAATATGTATTTATGATGCTATAGAAGTATCAGATTCGAAGACTATGCAGTAAAATCGAAGTTTTATTAAAAATATCCTTCCCTGTTGTAAATTATATTCAATTCTTCTCAATTAATTTAATTGGACATATTAATCAATTTAGGCTTTAAAAGCTAAAGTTTATTTTTTCTTATGTTCAGTAAAAAGTGGTTTCTAAAGAAAATAAATTTCAATTAATATATCGTGTTACTAAGCTTATATTACTAAAAAATTTCAAGTCAGAAAATTCTTTCTCTCATTGTCTCATCTAACAAAATTTCTTCTTGTTGATTGTCTTAATATTTGTCTTAATATAAAATAAATTAAGTGTAATATTATTATTAATTAATCGTAAACTAATGTAATGCAAAATTGATGAAAATGATGCAATTAAATTTGATCCCTTCATGTGTTGCTATTTTAAGAAATATATGAAGTTTCTTCACCTTATTCTATTTAAAATTTTCAACTAACCCTGACGTCTTTATGAGAAAAAGCCGTGACTCGGTAAAATAATTTCCACTCCCTAATCAGGCTAAATTAATCCTGTTCTTTCTTTGTATTTCAATATTATAAAAATTACATTAATCGAATAAAAATTAATTTAACAAATAAAGAGTACATTAAATTGAGAGAGAGAGAGAAATTAGCTTTAATTTCATAAATTAATAAATCAATCTAAAAATAGTTCACGAGAAAACTTTTCACATAAACTTTTTGGGTGCATTTTTATTTTGAATTTTTTTTTTTAATTTTGAATATATTTAGCTTTTTAAACATGTAAAACTTATGGTTGAAAAATCGAAATGTAAGAATTAGTTTAGTTCATATTATTCATTATTGTGAATTTTAAGTAATATTGAAGTAATTTAAAGCAATCAGTATTACATGACTTAGCGAAATATTATATTAAACTTTGATCAAATTAATGCAGGGCATTTGATATGTAAGATGTATTCAGAAGGAACAATATGAGAGTAAAAATGTGAAAATCTAATAAAATGAGAAAAATTAATGTTGACTTTGTTCCTTAAAAGAAACAACTTTAATTTTTCACTAAGTTTTTCATTATCGAATATTTTATCTTTCGAAAAATATTTCCCTGCTGTAAAATAAACAGGCTTTCTGAAAAATTCATTAAAATTATAAATATCCGTTAAAAGACAGATATATGAAGAAATTACAAATGGATTAATATTAAACAAATGGAATCAAAAAGATCAATTTTTTTATTTTAACTACATAAGGAAATTTAGCTTTAAAAATATTGACAAAAGGTATTTGTTAACAATCAATAAGCGAAGGAAATTCGTGCAAATCTGACTTTTTACAAGATACTGAAAGCACATCGATTTTTTTTAATGATAAACCGACAATATTTTATCATCATCAGACTAGAAAATATTAATTACACTATTTTGTACAAATAATAAATCAGTAAATTGTATTATATAAATTCGTTGCAAAAGAAACGTCTTATTGATATGAATGTAATCCCACATAATGAAATGGAGAGTTTTTATAGTATATCAAATTGTAAATAAGATAAATTCCATCAACTTTCAAATAATTCTTTATTCTGAGCTGAAGGTGAAAAATTTAAATGATCTCCTTCTTTTTATAACAATTCATTTGAAAAAAAAATGATATTAGATTCAGAAGATATTTAATGCTTGTAGACTCTCTTGACACTGGCATATCTGATTGGATGATTCAAAAGAACCAATATAGATCGAATCTTTTACCAATCAAGTTTTTACAAACTCAAATCACGAGCAGCACAGTAACGTATAAATATTTGTCTTTGAGGCATATAAACATAGTAACCTATTCATTCCTATAGCTTATGAATGAATAGGTTATATAAGCATAGTAACCTATTCATTCCTATAGCTTATGAATGAATAGGTTATATAAACATAGTAACCTATTCATTCCTATAGCTTATGAATGAATAGGTTATATAAACATAGTAACCTAGACAATCCTATAGCTTATGAATGAATAGGTTATATAAACATAGTAACCTATTCATTCATAAGAAATGTCACAGAAGTGTTACTGGATGAGCAATCCGACAAATTATTCATCTGTAACTGTGCTTATGTCTTAGCAAACTGCAAACAGTGCATCATTTATTAACTCCTGGCACATTTAAAGGAGAATAATTTGCCCATTGGGATAAGATTGAAAGTGGAAAGAGTTTAGGTGAAATAACAAAGTGACTACATGTTAATTTAATTTGTTATGAATGAAGTTCATTTTGCTTTGAGCAGTGATATCACTAACCGTAAATAAACATAATTGTTTTCAGAACACAATCTATGTTCATGATGAAGATACTACATTCCTTCCAAATGGCAATTTGGTGGGGTTTTACCATTTTTTTATATTAAAGTTTCTTTTCTGAAAGATAGAGAATGTTGAATCATATCCTCATTTTTAAACATTTTGTTTTAGCATGTTTCCTCTCATATCACTTCCTGGAATAATCTTCACGCTGATGAAAACACAACGAATTGCTAACTCAAAATAAATAATTTTTGTATTTCTATGCAAAAATTGAGTGAAAAGTTGACAGTGTTATGAGAATTCCTATTATCTAACGGACTTATATGAATAGATTTTAACATGTGATTCATTTTTTGTGACATTTTCTGTTTGGTGTGGGACTTATTTATAAATTTCTGATCTTTCCATTTGAAAAATTTAGGCATAAATATATCTTTATGGGGGGCCGTTATGATAATTATCAATCAAGTATAAAGTAATTCTTTATGTCATTATTATGTATGATTTATAATGATGATATGATTTATTATGATATTTCTTTTTGTTTCCTTCATCAAATTAAAATCTAATGCCAAATTCTTTTTTTAATATAAATGAAATTTCTAGAAAAAATAAAATTTTCTTCAGATAGTTTAGTTATAATATAAATATTACTCTCTAAAAATGAATTTACAACACTGATATCTCTTTCTGAAATTTCATAATATAAAATATTACAAGCAATTCGAAAATTATTTATATATTATCATGACGAACAAATTATGTATGCTCCAACTTATAAAGAAATTCAATCTTATTAACTTATGCAACTATTATTTGTTATTATTACTTACGTAAATAAGTTTCATTGTCACTTATTAAAATATATCACATTTCGAAGAAGGCTTAGAAAATTATTTATATGAATAATTTTCGAAACATTTTTTATTATGCAATACATTTCAACATTTTTTAAATTTCATAACAAAATTAATTTGTATAAATATTTTAACTTCATTTCCTAATAATATAAAGCATGGAAAATTTATCAAATAATATTTATTATTAATTAATAATTTTAACTCAAAAGTGAAAATCAATGATATTGTTACTCAATATTAATCTTTTTTTGAAAAATACATATGAAACCATTCACTTTTAACTTAATAGGTTACTTTTTAATGTCTAGTTATACGAAAAAAAGTAATTTTAAATAGAATAGATATGTAAAACAGCTGCAGGAAAGCTTGTTGAAACTAAAAGCAAACTATTCACGCATGCTTACACTCTTACGAAAAAAAATATTTTTTACGACAAATAACATCTCAGCTAGCAAAAATCTTAAAAACATTTTGTTTATTCATACTCTTTTTATTTAATTCATGGTGTGTAGCAAAAATTATTAAAATATTATGACATAATGTCAATTTTCATTCTATTTGAACGTGTTAAATAAATATTAATGAATTACATCAATTTATGACTTCAAAAATCCAAAGAAATTAATTATTTATTTGAAATAACTTTTCCAAATTTCTTCTGCAGTTACAAGTATCAACCAAGTGAATACACTTCTGCAGTTAAATTCCATTTAAATACACTTGCTTCTATTAGCTGCATCCGCTTATCTGTAAACATTACAATTTTATCGAGTGGCTTATCTCCAAGAAACCCATAAAAATGGATAAATATGTAGCTTTTATGTTTAAAGATAAACAAAATCACTTTTTTATCATGTATCTAGAGAAAAGGAAGTGAAGTTCATTACCCAAGTTATTTGTTTGTCGAACAATAAAACTAATTGATAGTTATTCTCTGATATGCTTCACTTCTTTCATTAATAAATTATTTGTATAAATTTGATAGTGATACCTGAATTCAGCTTATAAAGAATGTTTCGAAACAAAAATGGATCATAAAAAAGTTTAACATTTCCTAAAATAGTCTGGGCTGACTGTAAAAAATTTATATGCCTTTAAAATGTGGAACTAATTTCATTAAAAAAGAAATCAGCTAACTTCTGAGCAGTTTTTTTTTTTTTTTTAATTCCGAAAATTAAATTATTTTTAAACTCTGGGAATATTAATTGAGCTTAACTCTCTCTCTTATCGTTATATTATCCAAAATCTTTTGTTATTAATTTAAAACTCTTGTATAAAATATTTAGCTATTTCATTTCATATCAAATTTATTTAAATTTTAAAAAGAAATTCAATATACTAACGAAATTTACTTATTGAATCATGGAAACATTTCATAAAAACAACTCTACACTGAAAAACTAAACTGCTTTCTAGAATTTATCTAGAATTTTACTATCTAGAATTTAAATCACAGATATATATATATATATATATATATATATATATATATATATATATATATATATATATATATAATATTTTATTATAAAACTAATTCTAATACCAATAAGTGCAATACAAAAAGTGTGTTTTATAGCCACTACCATATTCAGTTTAGAAATGAATTATAGAATACTATTTACTATCTTCAAAAAATGTGAAACAATATTTAAATATGTATTACTTTTTGACAGTAAAAAATAAATGTGCAGTTGTTAAATATAGTTCAAAACTGCACTGAGAAAATTCTTTAATAGCGAACTTTTATTCGTCCTCCATAAGGTAATGAGATGCAACATTAAAAGTTCTACTTTTAATTATGTAATGATGTTAATCATGCAGAATATAAAAATTTATTAAATATATTCTATGTTACTTTTATAGAAGAAACAGTTAATGTTTATAATAACAAGAAAACGACAATCCTTCAGTTAGAAAAAATGGTGAGAATATGAACCTAAAATATTGTTCTTTTTTCTTTTTCTTGACATCGCATATTTTCGTAATAATTATTAAAAAAACGAGGTAGCTATGTTCAACGCTCAAAGTTTCTTAATAGCGGAGAAAAGAAAAAAGGTTTAAATCTTTCATTGCAGTTAAAATGTGAATATAACCAATGTTTAGTTTATTCCCAAGTCTTAGGGTGATAAAAATATAGAATCTTTTTCACATTTTTTATTTGTAAATACTATTAAATGAAGACTAATTACAACTAAAATTATAAAAAGTTTCAGAATATTAGTAACTATATCCAAACTTACATTAAAAAAATTTATCATTTTAAAGTAGGTACTTTTCCTATTAAGAATTCAATAATTATTTGTATCAAATTTCTATTTGTAAGTTTATAATATTGACAAATCGATAGTATTTTATTGTTTTAGTTAGCAACATATCCTTGCAAAAAATGCATTGATATTTGCATTAAGAGAAATAATGAAATAGTTTCATTTGGGAAACTGACTTAACAATTTCATTAAATATCCTTGTTACCATTTTTGCAGAGAGAACTGTAAGTCATTTCTTTTGCATTTTTTATTTAAAAAAATAATAAAAAAATAAAAATCTTGCATATGTGTTTTTTTTTGTTTTTTTTTTTTTTTTTTTTTTTAATTACAAGTTTGTGAAAAACGAACTTTGTCATTAATTTCTAAAGATAATGCTGTCAATATTTTAGGACAATTTTTTCAGCTGTATTTTCTAAGCAATTGTTTTAAAAAAAAATGGTTTTCGGAACATAAATAGGTTTTTTAATGAAAAGAAAATAATGCAACTAAATCATCACTCTCTACGATAAACCACATTTGAAGATCTTTCAAAGGATGAAATTTTATTGTTTGGAAAGCCACTGAAAATTAAAGTGATGTGTGAAATCGTAATATATATATATAGATATTGGTATAAGATATTATTATATATCTTATTTAAAGAGAATTAACATCCATTTTCTTAATTGAAAAATAGAAAGAAGTAATAGCAACAATTATTTTTAAAACTATGGTTATTCCCATATGTGTATATATATAAATAATCTTTTAAAAATTAAATAATGATATTTATAATATGCTGAGAAATTTAATTTCTTTTAAATAAGCGTTTATTTTCATGTGTTAAACATATATATTAGTATCAACAATATTAAGCTAATATTAAGCTTTTTTATCAATCATTTTTCATCTTTAACAACTATATGGAAATGAATAAGATTTATTAAATTTATAATTCAATCAAATAATTATAAATATTAAAATCGATGAAAAA
>CM057820.1:83114625-83169625 GCA_030067965.1 Latrodectus elegans | reverse complement strand
TTCAATGAAATTTAACAGAAAAAGATAGTTTAAAAACACCAAAAGAAACTCTGTTACATATTTTCAAAACATACAAAACATTACGTGTCTCAGATTGCTTCCGACACCTGATTCTGTAAGACTTTTTTGATAAAAAGAAAAAAAGTGTTGATAAGGTTTGTTAAAACTTATTTTTGGATTCCTGGTGAACATTTTTTGAGACAATTAGTTGCTTTAATTTTTCATTAGAAACAATAATGATTATCCATTATGCAAAGATTACTAACAATCAAAATTCATAATGATGTCACATTTTATATTAACAAAAAATGATATTTTTGAGGAGCAAAGGTCATCTTTATCAATTACAATGAATTAAGGTTATCGTCAAATGTATCTCCGATGCACATTTAACAGTTACATAAGATTCTCCCATTCAAAATCTTAATTAGAAGACACAAAAAATAAATTAATCCAGTTCCAATAATGTATTTTTAAAGTATATTTTTTCTTTACATTAATTTAAAATCAGATAAGGGAATGACGCATACCATTATTTCTCTATTTGATGTTCTATCAGGAATGAGTTATAGGCAAATCCATGACTTCGAAAAACTTCCAAATTAGATCCTTAGTGACAGCCATAAACAGAAAATCAAGAAAATAAGATTATTATATGAGTAAATTAAGTAAAGATTGTTTGACAAATATCACAAATTCAACCAAAAGTAAAAATTAGAGTTAACTTGTTTTGCAGTCTGAAATAAATAACGAAATTCCAAATAATGATTTCTAACCCCAGAAATTTGTTCAGTTATAAGATTTGATTTCAAAGTTGTCAAATTACTTTTTTTATATCATTCGAATGAATTTATAACAAATATCCAGAAGCAAAGAGATACAATAATAATATTACATAAAAAAATTACTTTGTTATAAACTTCTTGACTAATTATAAAATAGTTTTCAGAAATCATATATTAAAATTTCATCAAATTTCATAAATCAATCCAAATTTCATAATCAAAAAAAAATTTTGATGTATATATTATAGTATTTCAATTGAAATATTAATTAAAAAACACTAAGCAAAGACAGGTATTAGCAAAATTTAAAACGATAAGAATAATTTTAGTAAATATGTCTAAATGAAGATTAACAAAAAGGATGGAAAAGAATAATTTTTTTAAATTACATTGATGAAAATCAAACTAACAGTTTATAATAATGATTCAGATGACAAAATTGAAATATATTTATATACATATGATATTAAACTCTTGAATATAAACAAATTCAGCAAAAGATAAAGGCTGATAGAAATTTATTATCTTCACAAATCAAATTGATATTGAACACATAATAGAGCATCTTTCTTTGCGATAAGATGAAAATTTTTTGATAAAGCGAAAACGTACCAAATAAACAGGAAAAAGTAAGTGAAATTAAGAAATATATTAATATGTCCAATCACGCATTTTCCTTAAAGCTGACTTAACCTTTAACAATCTAGGTTCTTAAAAACACACTTGGACTGAATGATATGAAATTGAACTATATTAGATAAATCTAAAAATCTTAAAAATAAATTCCCAATTTTTTTTTTTTTATTTCGCAAACTTTCGTAAAGATAAAAAATAAGTATAAATTGAGAAACAGCAAAGAATATTTGAATTAGTCAAGAAGTTTATTTTTAAGAATAATCGAGATATGATTTAATAATTTTTTAGTTTAAAAATTTTAATTATTAAGTCGTAGAGATCAATTCAAGATTCTTTATTAATTCATTGGTTAGAATTTAAAAAAAATAATAATAATAAATAAAAATGAAAAATAAACTTTTTAATTACTATAATGATTACTATGATGTGTGATTACTTTTTTAATTACTATATACACTCATCGTAGATACTTTAGTAAAATAATGGTGTCCAATAAAACTTATCATCAGAAAATCAAGTATCGATTGATGGAAGTGAAGGATGTATTAAGACCACAAAACTTCATAAGCAAATATTTTTCTGATAAATAAAACAAATTGCACTTTTGTTTCCTCTAGGTATTTCTTTGCATAAAAATAATCATCATTTAAAATGAAAAGCGAAACTCGTTGATGCAAATAAAAGCACGTAAGTCTTCAATCCAAATCCATCTTCAAGTCCACAATAATACATAAAGAGCTCCCATTTGATACCAAAAAAAATCAAGCCAATGATCTTCTCATTTTCAGTCATAAGCGTTGCAGATTTTCATATTAATAAGTACATATTTTATACTCTGGTGTTGAAAAAACAATCAGGAAATCAAATATCTTGTATCAAATATACTTATGAAAACTAGATGATGTTCTGTTTAGAAACAAGTAATTGATTTTAAGAATTCCAAGCACCCCTCTTCCTCTAGTTTCAAACCATTCACTTTCATACTTTCTTAAACATTAAATATCTACCAATATTAAACTTGTAATGCAGGCTCCACGAATCTCTAAGTGTGCTGCTATTTTAAAAACTTAAACTTCGTGATTGTTTTTTTTTTTTTTTTTTTTTTTTTTTTTTTTTTGTTGTTGTTGTTGTTGTTCTGTTTACTTTAATGAGATGTTTATTTTTTATTGAAAGTTTCACAATAATACTTTCAATATAATAATAATATTTCACATTTATATATGTTATACTTACAGTTATAAATATGCACAGCAGGTGTTAAAATAGTAATATTATAATAATCTGATGTAAGTAAATTGTGTGCACCAACAATAAAAATAAAAGTATGGAAAAATATTTTGAAACAGTTACAAAAACGTTTTACTTAAATTCAGTTTTTAATCTCAAAATATTCTAATTATAGTTTAATCAATGTTTAATAGTAAATTAAACATATTTTTTGTTTATCCTGACTCGTCAGTACAATGATAAATAATTTTTTCAACGTATTTAATGATTCAAATTTTGTGTATTACATCATAAGAATATTCACATCTTTTGATAAGATTGATCGCAAATGATACAGCAATAGGAACCACCATTGATCTTCATATTTTGTATTCTCATCTCTATCAATCATTAATTCAATTTTTTGACACCATGAAGCAGTTACGTCTAATGGTTTGAGGCTGTTGGATTCGAATATTCTCCAAAGTAAGTTACTTTCGGGAAAAATTTTTATAGATAGTGTGCCACATTAACGTATCGCAAGGGAGGAAACCGACAAAACTATAAGTGTTAGCAGGAAGCAGAAGCAAAAAATCCATCTTCTATTGTTCAACAGCGGCCGGAATGAAACTCGGTACTTTTTGCTCTGAAAAGCTTTGTATTACTACTAGAGCACAGATAGCTTCATGTATTAAACATTGTCAAAAGTAATATTTCGAACCCAAATCAATACATTAAGTAGAATCAAATAATAAACCTGAAATAAGGGGTCAATATTTGAAAAATAGATGAACGAAGTTCACCGATACAAATAGGGTATTTAATAAAATGTGCCGCTGTCCCCATACATAATACATAAATATAACATTTTTCTTACTTTAAAGATTCCTCTGTATTTTCCAATCTAATCATAACCGGTACAGCTGAACTTTAAATATCATAATTTTATATGAATACATTACAATTTAACTAAAGAAATTTTGAATAAGTTATCAATCAATGAAAAATTTTTTTTTATAATTGTCACTATTCACATACATTACTTTGAATGAATAAGAAAAATATTTTACATTACACTAGCGCATACAGAATTATAAAAATTGGAAATATTAAGCTGCGTACAAAGTTTTAACAGAAAAAATATATAAAAATTTAAGCTAGAAAAAATTCTAAATATTTAATCAAAGTTATAATTTATGTGTACTTTGAAATATAATAAAGAGATTTATGTATTTACTTTATAAATAAAAAAGACAATTTTACAAATAGCTATCTTAAAAAATATCAAGAAAGAAATTTCTAATTTTAAATTATTTTCTTTTAATTTCTTTCATCTCGCTTTGTATACTGTCTCTATTTCTTTGAACATCAAAATAAATATTCTCAACTTTCCTTCTTATTATTCTAGTATTCTCTAAAGGTTTCAAAACTGTCATAGCTATTAAAAATGCATTAAAAAAAAACAATTTCCACCAGCGTAGCCACTTTAAGCTTTTATTAATAACATTGTTCAAACAACATACTTGTGATAAGAACTCTCATGCGCCAAAATTGAGAATCACGAGTAATATAATTATTTTTGGCGCTCACCGACTGCTCTGAAGCATCCTCATTTAACTGAGATCGACATCTAGAACTTGTCATCCGCGCCACTTCATCAGCTATTATACTTGATGTAACCACTTAGTTCTCAGCAGGGCGATTAAGTTCCCTCCCTCCCCCCTTTCCAGAACTCTAAAGAAATATCTTCCGCCCACTACTTTATTATATCGGGTGATGACAGCTCTCAACAAAGGACGCGTTGTTTGGGAAGCGGTTGCAGTGAGAAGTTAAGTTCTATATTTAGTGGAATAATTGATAGGGCTGAGATGATGGATAAGCTTAATCTACCTGTAAGATGATTTAATGTATCTATGATGAGCTAAATATTCTAGTAATAATGGGTTGTTATTGATTTTTGCCTGTCTTATCTCATGAAATGTGTCATGTGAAAGAAAATTGCTAGATATACATCATTTCCGTCTGCTCCGGTTCCTGTAAGGAGATCATTCATAATCAAATTTACTTGATAGTTATAAGGCTACCGGGGAAACTATTTTTGTTTGCGTTGTGTTCTTTTATGTAACAAACACCTAACAAGTTTGATCTATTTGTCACACAAATTAGTTTTTCCTCTTTTTCCTACGCTAATCAAGGTAAAAGATACACATGTTATCATAACGAACATTAATGCGTATATATAAATAGAAAAAGATGGCAATTACATTTAAAAATAAAATTCATTTTGTATTGTTTTTGAATAAATAACATAAATAAACATTTAAATTAATAATGTCATTTATAAAAAGTTAATTAATAAACAGTGCTAAATAGTGAAAGTTTAATACCAAAATATTATAGTTAAAATTAAATTTATATTTTTGTTAGCCGTATTTTGATATTTAACTTTCTGAATCAATAGTTTAATTTACGGGTAAATTACTGATGGGATAAATTATAATTTAAAAAATTTACAAATGAAAAATTGGAGCTTTAAAATTTTTCAAATTACTGAAAAGCATTAACTCTTCCACACATTATTATTTCTTCCAAGGTGCCACTATTACAGCATGTGCTGTACCTCCATTCACATCAGAGCGGACGAAACAAAATCATTTCATTTGTGTACTGCTCAGTGATCGGTTGCTTTTATCAGGCCAAATCTTAATCTGTTACTTCTAAATTTGTAGTATAATAAGATTTATATTATCTTCCTTTTAATTCTAATAATTTCATCTAAGTATTATGTTTTCATTGTTTATCAAAGAATGATTGAATCATACATATTTCTCAGAATATCAGCAAAATGTTTCTAGAATTAGATTAAAAAATAAGTAGAGAGATAACTGTATTCTTCTCAATATTTTTAAATTCTACAAAATATCATGAGATACAATTTTCGTTGATGGCATTAATTAGTGAAAGAAGTTTAGAAGTAAACGAATTTCAGAAGTAACTTGAAATACAAACTTTTGTGAATGATTTGAGATTGTTAGAGGCCAAACATGAATTATACCATTTAAAAAAGGTTGCAAACAGAATATCGTAGTGGTGTATGGCAGCTAATGTAGTTGACACATTATTTTAGTCAAAGATACATTAAAAGGAGTCATTACAAATTAACACAAATTTCATATCTCGAAGACAAAGGTAGAAAATGGAAATGTCTTTTGCATTCAAACATAAAAATGGCTGCAAATATGAAATTGAAGTGGATATTCTGTACTTTCAGGGTAAATGATCATTAAGTGTATAAAATTATAAAAAATACTAGGAATAGCTGTAATGTCATAAAATTTCATTTCCTCAATGAAAATATTCATATTGCATTATAAAAACAAAAGATATGTATATCAATTTTCATGCACCCTAAATTTAGTATTAGATATTTCTTTTAAATTAATGCAAGGCTAGCTTTTATAATGAATGTTTTTATTTTCTTCACTTAATTTGTAAAAAAACATATTAAAATAATTTTATTGCATTTGCATCTTCTTTAACATTACTTCAGAATATTTTGCTTAAATCGATTTCTTAATTTTCAAATACTAGTAATAAAAAATGTTTTTTATTGTATTTTCAACATATGTAAGATCTACTGATGTTGCATCAACATGCTTCACTGCACTTAGCCATGGGTTGAGCTATGCCTGATAGATGGAAACACCTGGTTGGGAGTCTTCGAATTTTGAAGCAAGAACCAAGCAGAAGGCTCCTCAATATTTGATTTGCTATCCACAGAGGTATTATTTCACTTAGAAGAGATTGCTATCACGACCTATTTCGCGTGCTCCAGCCGCTTTATTGAACAAGATAGATCTTAAGTTAATCCAGGGTTGAAACGCACTACCTTCCGATAATGAGAAAGATGCCCTGACCAACCATATTAACTCGGTCCCTAAGATTTATTTTAACTCCACAATCATTATTTGTGCACAAGGGCTTATTTTATGAGACAAGATTAACAAATGGATTCCAAACTACTGCAAACAAGTAGACTCAAGGTGGGAATTTAATGAACTGTTGAGCTAACAGCTACAGCGCTATCCCTCAAGTATAAGCTCTATACAATTTATATAAGAGATATTAAATGCCAAAATACTTTTTACGCGAATACGATTTATATTTATTAATAAAGGTATTACTCACATTTAGAAAAAAAAGTAATTCTTAATTTATATGCATCTTATTTTTCGAAATCTATTAATAATTTATGATATAAAAAAATTAATTCTTTTTCTCTTCATTGTATTTCCTCATCTCATTTAAAACTTGAATTCGGTAAAATATTTAATGAGCAGTTTATTATGAAATTATAAATAAAAGAATTATTGATAAACAATTTATATTTAGAGAAAAATATTTTTCCTTTTAAAAAATTCACAATTTTTAAAGAGAAAATATTAAGTTCTTTTCTAATTTCTTACATTAATTTAATTTTAAAGTAAAAAATTGGCGAAGTTTTAACTGTGATAAAGTAGACAAGTTATTTTAGATTTTTAGCAAATGCTAATTAAAAATCAATAGAAGAATAATTTAAATTTTAAAAACTTTTTAAATGAAATTGGTTCATTCTGCATGTTTCATAATTTTTGTAGACAAAATGTCTGCATAAGTTAAAAATAAATTTTTTCTTAATGTTAAATTAAATAAATTTGTAAACCAATATATCAGATAAATTTTATTATTTTATTCTTAAGGATATATAAAATGTGTAAAAAAAACATTCAAATATAATGCTCTTAAAATTATTCTAAGAAATTATGTTCATTTGAAATGATTAATGAATTCTGTTACTAAATAGAGCAAAAGCAAATACGAATATATATAATTATTCTGGGAAAATAAACCACCCAGGCATTTACTCTAACCATTTAATCTTCAATTAGTAAGCTATTCTTTTCTTTTAATTCTTTCTTGGACACACATACTGCTTTTTTATCTAATATTTTTTCTAGTGCTATTTAAACAAGTCAATATTTTTTTATATTATTCTTTAAAGAAACTATTTTTTAAAAAATTATTTTTAATTAATGTATTCTAGTTAAAAATAGTTATATATAAATTAATGCTATTAATTATTTTATTCGATTAAATTTTATGTGTGCATTTTAAAACTTCAATTTATTTAGGTAACACTATTTGATATATAAATTTTTACTTCCTTATACAAGATAATAAATTGTGATAAATTTTTCATTATATCCAAATGTATCGTTTCTATAACGCAATTTATTACTTATTGATGAAACTTAGAAGAGAACAACTTATTTTATAAATTATATGTCATTGGTGATAAATTTATAATGACAATAATAAACATATATTATGATTATAACATAACTGATATATTTGATAGATTATATTTACATAAGCATACTTTTCTGTAATCCATTTTTTATAATTTTTATTATTTTTTCCAGAAACATTACCCAGGAAATCTGAACTAAAGAAAAAAACATTCATGATCTATTATTAACGATTGAAATTCTATTAAATACTGCAATTCTTATAAATAAATAGCACGGAAATGAGAATACATCAAAAAAATAAGTTGATGATAATGATATTATTATAGATTAAATTAAATCTGATGATGAATTATCATAGATATCCATAAAAACACCATTATCATGGAAATCTATGATCATTCATTGTCATGAATAAAAGAGAAATACTTTCAATGAAAATGCGATAGTGAGTGTGTCCATAACTATATATACAAAGCGGTGCAGGCGAGCTCCAGACAATACCTTAAGGTTAACAGGTTTGGAATACACACATTCTTACATAAATAAACTCCTGAACCTTAAATCTGTAAAAAAGTCTTCAAATCTGAAAACACTTTATAATTCATGTGAAATCCATATAAAAAGTTAGAATTTTTCCAAGTATATGAATAAAAAACTCAATTAAAAGCGTAATTACAAAAAACAATAATATAATATAAGGAGATTCGTGCCAACTATCAAAATTACATTAAGAAATAAATATCTTCAGACGATCATTTACTGTAATCTATGTATTTAAAATATATACTGGTAGATATTGAATCTGTAAGAAATAGGGTCCGATCATATAATTAAAGCAATATATCACAAATGTTATTACAAGATCATTTTCTGGTAAAAAATAAAATCAGTGAATTCACCTATCCAATATACTAATAAAATGTAGAATTCTAAAGAAAGTCTTAAAAATGTACCTTAATGGTGAAAATCTATTTAAAAAATTTTGGATATTTCTTTAAGATTTAATTAATTTGAGTTACAAATCACCCATCAAGAATATATAAACTTGGAAAAGGATAATATTGTTACATTGCCCTTTTCCAAGTATATTCTTTACCGAACATTTCCACGTACGTAAAGATTATGAAGAAGGTTTCTAATACTTTCACTGCTTGACAATTTAATTAAGTTTTGAAAAAAGTCTGAAAAAGCATGAAGTTTTATAACTAATAATTATAATAACTAATCATTAGTTAGAAATAGAATGTTGAAAAAACTTTATTTTTGTATACAATTGAGTATTACGCGTCTCAATTTTATTAATATTGTATCTTCTATAAATCTAATAAGTTTCTTAATTTTAATATCAACTATGTTATACATACTATATATATACATTTGGCTATATATATATTTGTTTTATACTTGAACCTGTTTTAGTAGTGACAACATGAAAATACAATTATGTCCCTGATAAATGATTATAAATGGTGAAAATTTATACTTACTTTAATTGCAATTTAGTACTTAGATTGCGGCATTTGTTAATGTTATGACTAGCGACCTGTAATTTTTGGTGGGAAATGTACATAAAACTCTAGGATAAAAAAAAATGCGATTTATATATATATCAGATAAAAGATAATCATATAAAGAGCTAATACATTTTAATTTTTTTCATAACAAAATTATTAAATATTTAAGCCGGTTTCTCTTTCCTCTGTGTTCCAAATCATTTCCAATAGGCAATGTACTGAGAAAAAACAAACTTGCAAGCTGTTATCGAGAGGAAAACACCTTCGATATACAAATCATTCTGTATTAAATTGTATAGGACCACCTTTGGTATGTAATACAGCTTGGATTCGCCTAGAAATAGATTCCTACAAGTGATGAACAGTGTTTATAGTATACTGTACAGCACTTGTAGGAATCATGATGAAAACTTTCACAATACTTCTTGGAGGTATTGTGAAAGTTCTCAGAAAGGTGATATAAAGGATATTAATTCTATGTTGAATGCTCTATAATAGACCATACCAGTTCAATTATATTGAGGTTGGGAGACTGCAAGGCAAGGTAGATGTTTAATTTTAATCTCCTGTTCATCAAACCAAGACTGGACAAGGATAAGAGCAATATTAGGGAAATTCCCAGCTCTTGAAGGAACAAAGTTCACAACATAGGATCCACTAGGACAGCTAAATTTCTCAATACTCCTTTCCAGTGACTCTTCCTTTCAATGTTACTGTAGGTCTAGCAGAAAAACAAGACGTGGCTATATCATGACAGACTCATCTCCTTGCTCTTGTCAGTTGAAAGAAAATACTTACTTGTAAGGGTGTTATCCAAATGTGCACCCTTCCTGTACGGAAATGCGAGATAGTTTCGTCAGACTGCGATTGACACCACTGCAGACGATAATTGGCATTATGTGATAAGTGGCTTGAAAATTGCTGCTTCGTAAATGTTACTGAATATGCCTAGATGTAATCATCGACACTATTGTATCCAGATGCTGGAGTTATTCACTTTTTGTACATAACACACACACACAATTAACATTAATTCATATTTGTCTTTTATTAAACTTCTATCCATTTTGCTTTGTCAAGCCTGTCCAGACACATTGTACACAACAACTTTAGACCATAGATTCCCAAAATGGTCCATGGAAATCCAGGGGTCCATGTAGACATAAAAAGAAAACAGGGGTTCACAAGTTGTAAGTGGGGGTCCACAAAACATTTTCTGGTTTTCATAATAAAGAACAAAACTTTTGACTTGGATTTACCTATCAATGTAGGCAAGTAGCATCATTCACTAGGTAGGTACTCAAAAATATTCGAGACTCAGTTCTAACACAGAATTGAATAGAACAATAGATAATAGTACAAGTTTGCACATGTCGGGACTTGCAAAGTGTCGCCAGTGCACCTGAGTGATAGATTGCAATTTGAGTGATAGTTTGCACCAATTGCTTTAATTTGTGATTAATGCAGTTAATAAAATAAGAAGTAATGCTTTGAATACCCATTTTTTGTTTTTTTTCCACTTTTGTGATATAAAAATGATTTCTTACGACAGCTTTTACATATTTAAGTACTCTGGTTGTTGAAAGGTGCATGCTTATTGAGATTTTACTCACTTTTTGAATCAATGATTGAGTTCCTGGAAACAAAAGCACCAGATTCAAAAGGAAATCTGATCAAATATAAAGTGGACATTGCATATTTAATAGTGTTGTTTAAAAAATTCAATGACATTAACTTGCAATTACAAGGTAACAGCCTTAATTTAATAAAAATAAAAAGGGAGTAATTTCGGCTTCTCTTGGTAAATTGAAATTGATGTAGCAAAATATTAGTCCATGTGAATTCTCCCAGTTTCTGTATTTGTCACAGATAGAATGTCTTGATATTAAGACTTACACTCAACATCACCCTGCATGATAACTTAAAAAATAGATTTGAAAATATTCTGACAATGGAAATACTACCATGGATCATAACCCCTATTGATGAAACGGAAGAGGCTAGTGTGGCATTACAAGAGGAGCTACTTGAGCTCAGCAAAGCAAACACGAGGAACTGAAGGTCAAATTTAAAAGATTATTAAACATTTTGGCTGCAGGCAGAAATCCCCAAAAAATATCCTGGGCTGTGGGAAATAGTGAGAAAATTTTTGATAGCGTTTCCCTGTCATATCTTGTCAAAAGAGGTTTTAGTGTCGTAAGAAACCTGTTAACAAAAATAAAAAAAGCAGATTCAACAACACAGAGCAGGAAGATTTGAGATTACTGCTTACAAAACTGAAGCCAAATAATAATAATTTGCTCCAAATTATATATTCCTCAAGTAAATCCATCTAATTAAAAGTACGACTTTTTTTTTAATTTACATTTCAGAGTTTATAGTTTATTTTTTGTCAATTGTTGATTGTAATAATAAATGTTAATAATTTTGCATAAGCACAAGTATTATTTTAATAAATTGGACACAAGAAAATGAGCTACTTTTTTCTTCTTAGCACTTTTTCTTGATTTCATTCTTTTTCTTCTTAACATTAAATTGTTACTAAATAATGTGTGTGCATGTGTGTCAGGAATATTAAAAATAAATTATTCTTTAAAAATATGCAAAATTAAAAACATGAGGACATTAAAAGCCATATTTTTAAAAAAAAAATTTTATTATAAATAATGACAGATTCAATTGGAACTGGTTGAAAACAGTGCTAATAATCCTGATGCTGCTCCAACTGATGCCACATAATTTCTAAAGAGAGTTAAGGTTCAAACAATTCCAATAAAATACATATTGATAAAAATTCTCTGAATAAATGAACATTTTTAGATAAATCATTGATTAAAAAAATGCAATAACTTAACTAATCATTAAAATTTGAACAAGAAAAAAAATTTTTTTTTCATTATAAATACAAAATAAAATGTGTTATCTTATGTATAGAAATAGATAGTATATTAATCATTTCTATAATATAAAATCTAGAGCATTTTACTCCAAAAGCAACACTTCTTTAATGCAACCCTGATATATATTATATACATATGTATACACACACACACACACACACATATATATATATATATTATCATCAACGAATCCATTCTATTTATTAGATGACGAGAAAGTAGCTTAGGTGGGGGAAGTAGAAGTTTTTATTTACTAATATTTAAAGATTTATTTACAAACATCTTTAAGGTAGCTCCTTCATAGTGAGCTACTCCTTTACACAATCTCTTCTCGATTACTTTTTTTGTACATCTCTTAACATATCATGTTGAATACTGCCCTCTAGTGGCCACAAATCATTTTTTAAGTAATATTACAGCTTGATGTTAATATATATATATATATAAATATATATATATATATATATATATATATATCAGGTGATATCGATTTTTAAAGTCCCGATTTTAAAAATCGATAATTTTAAAACTACTGATCAGAATGACTTGATATTTTAGCAGAACAATCATAAGGCAATGGAATTTCATTTGGCGAAAGAAAAAAAATAGTTCCAAAATGTGTCGATAGATGGCACTGTCCGAGTAATATCAGGAGGAAAGTCCAAAAATGTATTTGTTAAACACAGAAATGTTGTTAGCCAAAAAAAAAAATTAGAGTTCAGGGATTTACTAAAGATTTATTAGCGAAAAGACAAGAATACAGCGATTATGACAAAAAAAAGAGCTTCATGAAATCAACACCTTGCTGATGATTAAAGCATAAGTTATTCGATATGCCCTCCGCCTTGTTCCGCAACTAATTCGAAGCGCAAAACGGAATGCTCGACAATAGATCGGAGGGTACCTGTACTGATGCAATGGATGTGGTGTGTGATGCTTGCCTTCAAGTCAGCTAGATTCTGAAAACTTCTGCTGTAAACAACATTTTTCAGGTACCCCCAAAGCCAGAAATCACATGGGTTTAAGTCGGGGGAAAGTGGCGGCCACGTTGTTGGAAAATGACGGCTTATGATCCTATCATCTCCGAAATTAGCACTCAGTAGCTGCTTCACAGGAGTAGCAAAGTGCGAAGGAGCGCCATCTTGCATGAATATTGTGCGATCCACACACTGACGCTGCTGAAGTGCCGGAAGGACATGGTTATGCAAAAGTGTTTCATACCGCTTGCCAGTAACGGGACCCGCAAGTGTGATCACCTCGAAGAAAAACTGACCAACGATAAACGCTGCCGTTATTCCGCACCACACAGTAACCTTTTAAGACTGAAGAGGTAATGGCTGTAGCTGGGACGGATTCTCGGTCGCCCATATCCTGCAATTTTGCGTATTTACAGAACCTTGCAAATGAAAGTGGGCTTCGTCAGACCACAGAATGTTCCATGGCCATCCGTTGTCCACTTCTATCTGGGCAAGAAATTGCAGTGCAAAAGACTGATGTGCTTCCAGGTCAGCCGGTAGCAACTCCTGCACATGAGTTATCTTATACGGATAACAGGGCAAGATCTTCCGTAGGATTTTACGCACCGTGCTCTTCGGCATATCCAGCATTCGGCCAATTCCCCGTGCACTGCTGATTCCAACATCACTGTTAGTCTGTTCTTGTAATGCTGTAGCCACATCTTCCACTGCTGCAGCCGAAACTGATTTTCTTCCTTTACCCCGTTTAACGTCAAATGAACCGGTCTCTTTGAATTTAGCAATCATTTTTCACAGACCTTTTGCGGTTATTGGACCCCATTTAATGGATTTTAATGTCCGAAACTTCCTAATAGCTGTATGTGCACAGTCATCGTTCTTATAAAAAAGCTTCAAGAGCAGAGCGCGATCCTTCATAGTCAGAGTCATGATGAAGCATTTAGGCTAAGAGATGGTGCTCTGCATTTTTATGGCAGCTAAGTCTCATGTGCGTATGTCACGTATTAGTAATTTGCATGTATCTAGACAATGTAAATGCTGACAGCACCATCTATTGGCACACTTTAGAACTATTTTTTTTCCTTCGCCAAATAAAATTCCATTGTTTTACGATTGTTCTGCTAAAATATCAAGTCATTCTGACCAGTAGTTTTAAAATTATCGATTTTTAAAATCGGGACATTAATTATAATCACCCGGTATATATATATATATATATATATATATATATATACCTGCCAACCTTACAGTAAAAAAAAAATCAGTCGATCCTACTGATTTTGAGGAAAAAAATCAGGATACATTTACTAATGACATTTTTGCTTGAATGTTTAAAGTGACAGCACCTCAAAGAGATAATTTAATCTTTATAAATCATTTTCAGAATATATAATCTAAACATATTTTGGCTAATTTTATTATTTGAATAAAATATTTATCAACCTCATAAAGGAAATATGAAAAATAAAATATACCTGCACGTAAAAAAATAAACATCAATATTTATGTCCCAATATTTTATAGGGCAACTTTTACTATTGTAGTACAATTTATAAATATTAAACTTATAAAATTATATAAAAGTATAAAATACATAAAATAAATTTAATTCAGCGACAAATATTTTTAATTAAATTACTAATAACTAGTAATATTCATCCTAATTGAATTGTTTATGTAAACAGGAAGGTGTCTGCTCTGAATGTTAATTATATGACTGCCAACTAGTAGGAGTTTTTGGCACCAAAGAGGTTAAAGTGTCATCCTACTATGGCAGACGCATAAGGTTTGAAACTAAGAACATATTTTCATGATATTATAATATTATAACACAGGGTTCTTACAGATTTCCAAGAATCAAATTCCAGGAGTTTTCCAGGAATCAAATCAAAAATTTCCAGGAAGTATCAACATTCACATTAAATAATTTTTTATTTTATTTAAAAAATTGTTCTTAACTGAATAAGCACATAATTATGTGCATGCAATATTTTTCAAACATTTCTGTAAATAATATAAATAAATAATTGCAAACATTAATGAGACTATTTTTATTTGAGTTAAAATTATTAATAATTATTTCAAATGAATTTACAGCTATATGTTATAGCTTCAATGAATTCACAGCTACAACAGAGAGAAAATTTTTTATTTAAATAATCAACATTCTATATAATATTGTATAAAATAATGAGTAATTTTAGACGTTTCAAATAGATTCAGATAGCAAAGATTTTTTTTAAAAAACTTATGCATCAAACTTTTCAACAATGCATGAAAATCTCCAGAAATAAATGGCAACATTGGTTTATCTATTTGATGAAGTGTCAGAAAAAAATTCAATTTCCCGAGCAATAAATATGAAGAAAAGGCATTTAGCAGAAAAAGTACATCTTTAGTACACTTCTGTATAATATCAAAAGTTTAGGTACCAGGGTTAGGAATTTTTTTTGTTTTTGAACAAATGGCATGTTTTAAGATACAGTAACATTTCAAGCAATCTGTTACTTATATTATAACACTTATATTTTCTAACCATCGATGTTAGCAAAACTCTTAAGGAAATTTTACGTTTGAGTCGAGGCTATCAAAGTCCTCCATGCAAGCAGGTGAGTCCTTAAATGGTTAGTCAACTGCTCTTGCTGCTACCTCAACTTCTGGAAATAAGGAACATCCATGCCTCTAAGCATTGTATAGGAATGAGTAGGCTGCAGCTTCTGGCATTTACAATATTTGAATGATGTTCACTTTTTTAAAAAAATCAGCCATTTTAGTCAAAACAGACCAATTCACATCTGGGCCATCCACTGGCAACTGAAATAATCCACTTGTTCCTAATTCTAAACACTTCTCATTCACTTTTTCAAACAAAATATCTCCAGTTGAACAGCCTAAAAAATCAGATGAGTAATACCATGTCTTAACTGTATCATTAACCCAAAGTCTTACATACCTGCAGATGATTATTTAAGCTTTCATCAAAGAGAAGCACATAATTATAAACATTCTTAACTTTTTCTTTCAATAAGTTGGAAAAATAAAATGAAATTCCAAAAACTGTTAAATGAAGACACTTTTTTTTAGCATAAATGAATTTCTTTGGAATAGCACTGTCTGGAAACATTGCTTGAGAGAGGCAATTTATATTGTTACAAAAACTGTAGCTGAACTGTTGTTTATATCTTTAAGGGTTCATAGAATTTCAGCCTTTAAAACTGTTTTTGATGGAACAAATGAATTTAATATCTCAGAGCATGCTTTGTGTGTGGGTTCAAATTCTTTAACAAGATCAACAGAAGTGAAAAATATTTTAAATGAGTAGATTTTTTAGCAGATATAGCTTGATCAGATAAATTTTTTCCATTTCATATTAGATTTAATTGCCAATTCGTCCATATTTGAAATCTAGAAGTCTTTCTTGCAAAACAGACAATGGGCATATGTTTTATCTGAATGACACAAAAGTCAATCTTTGTATAGCTTTTCCAGAGTCTACAGGTCAATTAAAAACACTTTCCAACAGACATATTAAATAATTTATTTCAATCTTTATTTCATTAATAAACAAATTTATCCTGATTATATTAAATTATATACAATTTTCGTCAAAGCAGACATGGAAAGTATGTTTTAACTCAAAAATTTTATATTTAAATATTAATATTCAAAGAATTTTGAACAATAAGAAAAACAGCAGCAATTAGAAAAATAATCAAAATCATCTGTCTTAATTGCATAACATATTGTTCGGTGACTATTTCACTTCACATAAATCTAAATACTAATAAACCGCATCATCCTGAAATTATTGTTGCTGAAGTAGATCTTGAAACCATTAATACAAGTCAACAGTTAAGAATACAAAAATTTAATATCGATCGGCAAAAGCGCTAACCATTCAGCTGCCAGCTCAGCCCAGGAGTTGTGCGAAGAATGATAACATTATAATAATTATATTAGTGTGCCATCTACTAGAACTCTATAAATTTTTTTCAAGCAAAATTTGTTTTTCAGTTGTTTTTAAGTTTTTCATTGAAACTCCCAAAAATCAGTATATTTCTGTACATTATTGGGAAAAATGATGAAAAATAAGAAGTTTCCAAATAAAATCAGTAGTTTGATTTGGTTTGTTTATCGCTCAACGGCCATTTTTTGCACATGAGGACAAATTAGACAGGGACCTACGGTTTAAAGAGGATTCCAAACCACTACAAACATCCATGCCCAAGGTGGAATTTGAACCCACGAACTTTTGAACTGAAGGCAAGAACGCTTACCAGCTCAGCTATATCATATATAGATAGATAAAGTAGGACAGATAATTTTATGGATAATTATTTGCTCTAAGCAATTAGTTTTGCTTATACTTCTTTTAGATTGATCTATTAATAATCTCATATCATCTCATATTCAATATTCAAACACATTTAATTCAGAAGAAAAGCGAAACATTTTATTCATTAAAAAGTTTAATAATTTTGAATGAATAATTTTTCTAAAATAATGACATTATACATAATGTCAAAAAATTGTTAATTTTCGGCAATTAACAAAACTGAAAATTTTTGAAAAAAATCCAAGATTAGTATTACAATTTAAAATTCAATTTCAACAAACACCACCACCCACAAATAAGTATATCATTCACAAAGTAATTATTTAAATTGTAACAATATATTATTGTGCTGAAAATAATTGGATTTAATCCATAGTTTTATAATCATACACTTGATCAAGTAATATATTTGAATGATATGTAATTTAACATAACACTAATAAATATAAACACAATAAATCTTATGGGAAATTGATAAAATATAATGCACTCTTTGAATAAAAACTATTGTATAATTAAAAAACTTTAAAAGAAATATAAATATATTTTCATAATACATATGAATACAAAAATAGATTATTTATATTATCTGTTTATGGAAAGGATACATGCTTGGATTGAAGGATCGTAGACAATAGAAAGATAATAAAATGATAAGCATCAAATAAAGTGAATTGTTGTAAAATATGGAGAAGGTTGTAGCTTCATAATCAGCAACTTCATTTTTTTTCCACAGAATTCTAAAGCAAAAATGAAAATATTACATATAAAACTATATGCAAAACCAGATAACATTCAAAGTTTAAACATTAAAATAACTTCTTAAAATATACTTTCATTATTAAACCATGATTATTTTTACATTTTTCTAATCTTAAACAGAAAAAATAAAAAATCCTGAAAAAACTCTTAATGCAGAGTTTAAACTTGTTCGACAATAATTTATTTACCCACAAGGATTCATTTAACCAGAATATATATATATATATATATATTCAGTTTAACAGAGCTTATGAACAACAAAATTTTAAGAAGTTTTTTAGCTGTTCAACTTGACTTAAAGTAGACAACAAAAATGTAAATATTCACATTAATTGAAATTTTAAGAAAAATTGTTTTAAGTTGAAATATTTCATGAAAAGTTTAAAGTTTTATGGATCAATCAAACAAAATGTACAATCAGTTTAAATATAAACATCTTATTTTTCAAAAATTTGAGTTATATTATAACCAAATAAAAATATTTTACTGATATTTTTGCTACTTATTTTAATCTATTACTTCTAATGTATTTTGGCATGAGATTTTTATTTATATACAAAAATTGCTAATAAAAATACAAATAGGATGTGACAATGAAATCTTTAAGAAAATAATTATTCACACTAAATCATTAAGAAATGCAAAGTTAAACCATTTTAAATATCTAAAGATAAAGAAAAATACATAATTCTACAATTTAGGTTAAAATATTCAATGACAGGTTTAAAATTGTTTCAGAATGTGTCCAAAGGAAACAAGTCTTGGAAAGATGAATTTTATGCTAAAAAGATTCCAAAATATAAGGATTGCAACAAAATTGTTCATTATATTGTTCATGAAAAATTATTTCAATCTTAAAAATACAAAAAAAAGTTTACGCTTATCAAAATAAAATTGTGAAATGCAGAACTTAATGACAAATTCTTTATATGAGAAATATTTGCCTGGAGAAAATAATTTAACAAAGCTTATTATAAGTAAATGATTAATTATAAATTAGCTATTCACTCATTACTGAACTATTGCATACAATAAAAAAAACTATTAACAGCCCTGAAAGAAAGAAACAATTTAGAAAACAAAGAGATTAAAGATTTATGGCTGTTTTTGGTTTCAAATACAATACAAAATAAATACATTAAGAACAAATGCAATCAAACTTTATATTAATGGTCTTTAAATCTGAACTATTATCTCTACCTACTACATTAAAAAAAAAAAAAAGCAAGCACACATTATCGATAGTTAATTTTCTATAAAAATTGGATCAAGAGGTGAGTATTAAAACAACATCTTTTATTCACATATTTACTAAAATTTCTAATAAAATCAATCATAAATTTTCAAAATTTTAATTTTTGAAATGCTTACACTAAAATTGTCAACCTATAATCACTACAGATATTTGAACAAGCACCTTTTTAATCATAAAATACATTACTATCAGGATAATTATAATGGAGAAAGTAACTAAGAATAAAGAATAGTAAGCTGTCTTTAAAAGTTTCAAAAGGCCCTGCAATAACAGAATTACTAATTTCAGCATTAAAAAATATATTATAAATTAAAATTTCTAAAATGAAATAAAAAGTTTCACCTTAAAAATACTTTTAGCATACTATAAAATTGTACTTATGGATCTATTAGAAATGATATATGTAATCCTTTTGAAATCACATTAAAATTCAAAAATTAAGATCCATATATTGACATATTTTTCACAAGCCAATATACAAACGGAGACTTGGCAAAACCAACCAGTTTACAAAAGCCAAAGCACTTCTAATCTACAGAGACCAGTTACTTTAGTTTCCGTCCAAAATAGACTAAACAAGTTATGTTGATAAACTAATCAAGCATACAGATCAAGTATATTAGTTATTTTTAAAATACTCTTGCTGTCTATAGCTAAACCTTCTACAGAGAAACTACCTCAGAAAGAGCAAGTATGATCAACATACATCATATAATTTTGAAAATAGATTTAAAGTAATTGCTAAAGAAAAACAACTGTAGCTTTGAAAACCATAGGATTAAGTGTAAATATTTCTTATTATATATTGCCCACAGTATTTTGACAAGACAGTAGAATTAAAATCTGTGTCTATGTGAACTGAATTCAATGCTGAAAACCTACTAATTAAAATTTATACATAGCACATAAAATAATCAATTCTTTTACAGCTTTTCAATTTGAAATGATACTGTATACAAATGAGATCTATAAAGATATCAAAAATACAGAATAATTAAATAAACAGATCCTGATCAGAAATGAGCAAAATATGGCTATTTTTGACATCATTTGGATATAAGAGAAAAAAATAAAATTCATAGAAACACCTTGGTTGGTTTGTCACTCAACAATAATTTTTTGCACATTAGGATTAATCAAACAGGGACTTATAGTTTAAAGTGGATTTCAAACACTGCAAGTATCCATGCCCAAGATGCGATTCAAACCCAAATTGTTGAACTGAAAACCTCTTTGTATAATAAATAATTTCAACAGACTGATCAGAATAGCAGTAATTATCAAACTTCCTAATTTTTTATATATCAATTAATAATACAGTTTGTTTCAAAGAAAATTTAAAAAGAAAAAAAGATTTTTATTTTTTGATATTTTAACACCATAATAAAGATTTGATGAATTTTTCACAAAATACAAAACACAGGATACTTAAAACCTAGGGTTTTAGGTACCCTGTGTTTTTTGTAAAAAAGACATACCTGTCAACTTTGCAGGGGAAAAAATCAGTAGATTCTACTGATTTTGAGGGAAAAAAATTAGAAGACACTGCAAGTGACATTTTTGCTTGAAACAAAATGCTTAAAACTGTAGTACTACAAAAAGACAAAATTTTGCTCTTTAGATTATACTAATTATTATTAGATTCTGAGGATGAATTATGTTTAAAATATTTTGAGGTTTATCTTAATTTTTTTAATAAAATATTCATCAACTTTATAAAGAAACTATGAAATATAAAAGAAAATACTACATGTAAAAAATTAAACTCAAAGTTTATGTCCCAATATCTATTTCACAGAGCACCTTTTACTAGTGTAATTTATAAGTATTAAACTTATAAAATTATGTAGAAACATAAAAAAGAAAATAAAAACATAAAAATTAATTCGGTGACAAATACTTTGTTTAATGGAAATATTTTTCAAATTAAATTCCTAAAAACTAGTAATAATTGAACTGCTTATGTAAATAGGCACTTGGTGTCTGCTCTGAATGTTAATTATACAATTACCGACACGTTGGAGTCTCGGCGACCTAGTGGTTATTGCGCCATCCTCCAACAGCGGACTCGAAATTCCGAGGAAAATATTAAAAAATATATATATATTTATTAATGACCCTCTGTTGACTATCTCAGCTCACAAAACAACTCGATAGACTTTTTCGGCAAAATTTCGGTTGTTTTAGGTTTTTCACAGAATATGCCAAAAATCAGTAGATTTTCATGAATTGTCGGGAAATCAGGAGAAATGATGAAAAATCAAAAATTTCCCAATAAAATCTGTAGAGTTGACAGCTACAAAAATGGAAATTAAAAATAGAATAAAATATTTTGTGAAAAATATAGTAAAAGTAGATGTTTTATGTTTTGTGAAAAAATTATTAAAACAAGCTTGACATTCTCATCTTCTACACACACAGTTGAACTTTCAGAAACTTATGTAGAAATTGAAATACAGCCTCCACACATTTTAATGCATGTGTTGTTTCATCTTAGTAAAGATATATTATATGATTGGACAAATCTTTTTATTGTAAATAAACTGACAAACTAATAATTTTTAAAAGTGTTCATGAACTAACACAAATAAGATTAAGATGATTTTTAACACTTTCTATATGCAATATGATTATAGACATATAACAGGTGATATTTACAGAACAACACTTTTTAACAATACCTTTCATCCTTTTCCTTTTTAGACATTTTTTTATCATCTGCCAAAGTTTTCATGACATCTCTTGATACAGCATCCTCTCTTTTTACAGCAATTCTATAAGATACAAAAGTCATTTATATTTATATAAAGTACATTTTATATATAAGAATATTGATTCTTAAGAATATTTTGTGTAAAAAAGTAATTAGTGCTTCTGCATAACAATCATTGATGATATAGTGATCTTCTAAAGTAATTGTAGGATGAAAGAGGAATGGCAAAAATAAATTATTTACTTAAAAAATAAAATGAATGAAACATCTACTTTTTATAGCACAAAAGAATCAATTACGATCTCATTCATTTGCTTAGTAACAAGTTGGAACAATACAGAATGTTGAGTAAAAAATGAAAAATATTTATACATGGAATGTTTCAAATAGAGATTCAGAACTTGTTATGATGGTATGCTTTTTCAGAGCAAAATAGATTCTATTAAAATATATACATATATAGTACTAACACACACAAGTACAATAAAACAGATACACATAAGTACATGCAAATAATGGAGATATGCATATGCGACCAACCAATAGCAGAAGACAAAACTATGCATAATAGCTAATGATGACTTTTAGATATTAGACAATAGGTATCAAGAAAGCTGTTGGATATGTTACTGTAGATATAAGTGCAGATAAAAAAAATTAAGTGACTTTGTACGTAATGCTATAGTATATGCACAAGATGAAACCCAAGAGCTAAGCAGTAATAAAGAAATTGATTTTTGGATAGAACCATTTTAAAAGTGTACAGTGAATATTGTCTAATCAAATTTGCGAGTAAAAATACTTTGAAAGAATAAGATTAATTACAAATAAAAAGAATTCTTAAGAGAAGGGAACGGCATGGCACTTCTTCAAATAGCTGTAAATAAATTTGGTTTGTTTGTCATTTAAAAGTTAATTAGACTGGAACCTACAATTTAAAGTGGACTCTAAACAACTACAAAAATCCAAGATAAAGGTATGATTCAAATAGCATAAGAGTTTATATAAAAAGTATAAATAAATAGCACCATACAAACTACTCAGTAGACTATCATTGATATGAATATGTTACCATTGATATATTACCATTGTTGATATCATAGCAGAAACCTTTACTTCTCAACTAGACCTGACAGCCTTACCATTGGACTGTTGATGACTAAAAACTTAACACATAGTCGAATTGATAAATTTTCTTTCCAATTATATCAAGCTAAAGAACCTATAAGAGAATAAAATCTCACGAATCTTTGGAGTTTACTTATCAACAGAGATTGCTACGGTTAAGGAAGTGTATCTGTGATAGAATAAAGCACAATATTGACTGATATATATTAATGAATCTGAAAGATGATATAAATGTAAGCATCCAATTTGAATACTCATTCCAACACACTTTAAAACACTCAGTTCTGCAGAGCAATTCAACAACCAAAACATCAAAAGTTACTTCAACATAAATCCAAGATTTCTTTTCTAATTTTAGACATTTCCATAGACCAACTGTATACAAGAAAATCTTAAAATACATTTCTACATAAATAAAAGAGTTATTTAATATTGAGTGACTATCATTTTTTAATTTCTTAATAAAATAAAAATAAAATAATAAAAACTTAATATAGTGAAATGCTATTTCATTAAAAAATTATTACTTCATCAAATTATTAAAATAAAAACAAAATTTTTGATATTTATTTTAAGTAATAAAAATCATGTTTAATTATTAATATTGCAGTAAATCCATATAAACTGCCCCTTCAATTGCATTTTCTCTAATACTGATATCTAAATTTATTTCATTCAAAATATTTTATACCTATGTTAAGGCTTCATAATTAAAATTTTTAAATTGACTTCAGTTTCAATAAGTACATTTAAAATCCTGTAAAAAACTCATATACAGAATAGTTAAATACATTAATAAAAATTTTTTTAAGTTGAAAAAATATTTTACTAATAATGTTCAGTTTTTGATTATATACTTACTTGTGTTTCAATACAAACTTCACATTTTTGTAAGCAAAAGCTACTAGCCAAGTGCTTACAAGAGTAACTACAGCAAACAGAATTCCAGATTGATAAGGATCCATTTGATGGATTCTCCAAAAGAGCCCTAAAATATTTTGACTAACTTAGAAAAATCATAGCATGTAATTAACAAAGCATTAGCATTAAAACAAAGTCCATATGTTTACAAATTTTAAGAAAATGCTGTTAGTAAACATATATAGTATATTATTTGTGGTAGAAAAAATTCATTTAAACAACAATCAAATTACTTTCAAGATATGTAAACAAATAACTTAGAATTTAATCAGTGATCTAAAAATTTCACTTCAATTTTTTCATTTTTCCAGGTAAGTATTTACATTAACCTTATTTTATAGTTTCCTTAAAAATTTCACTATATCTGTCCAGTCTAAGAAATTTTTATTAAAAACTTTTAGTACAAAAATATTAAAATGTAACAAATTTTTTATCTTTTAAATAAAATTCATTTAAAACTTTTATTAATAAAACATTAAAGATCAATTCAAATAATTAATTTTATACAAATTACATAATTAGAATTTATATATTTAGATAATTAAATTTTAACACATCAGGACTTCTATCTTTTGGAAATCAGGACTTCTAGTACTACTTTATATTTTTTAATTTCAGTACTTATAAAGTGTGTTTATTGAAAAAGTTATTTAGTTTGAAATTCTTTTCTCTTTTTCTAAATTATGAACATTTGCTAAAAAGGATTTACATAATGTTGAACTTATAAAAAATGGTTTCTTCTAAATTTTGTCTTTAAAACCATATGATATTCTTTAAAAATTCACCTTTAAATCATTAATTTTTAACATTTAAAGGATAATTATTTTATTACATATTGAAACATTTTTACACGTGTGCCCTAATTAAAATTCTGTAGTCAGTTAAAATTTTATTAATAGAATAATTAATTAAACCCTTCAATTTACATTTTGCTTAGCTGTTTTTGAGCACTATAATTCAGTGATGAGAATCAGATAGAAATTTTATATCTTTAAGCTTTCAATGTTTTCTTACAACTTAATTACATTGAAAAATAATTTCAATTTTAAAATGCCACTAAAATTAATTCAAGAGAACATAAAAATTCTGATGTAAAGAATAAATAATATTTTATAGTGTACCAGGTGTCTGCATATCAAAGGAGACGATTGCTAACAAATGTTGCCACATTTATATGCAAACATTATGAAACCATAACATGTGATATTTTTATAGTTTGACCTTTGATACTCACAATTAGTTTACATTTAGACAAGTTTCAGTGAGCATTAAGTTTTTTTACTGTGTAGAAAATTTCAAATTTTATGCCTTCCGACTATGATTTGCGAACAGCATTAATTCCTTTTACCATCTGAAGAGAAATACTGCAAAATTGCATCAAATGTTTGTAAAAGCATACAGTGGCAATGCTCTGAGCTGTACTCAGTACTACAGGTGGTTTGAAAAGTTTCAAAATGGTTGATTTCGATGTAAGAAAAGAGGACCATGACAGACCAGCAAAAAAATTTGATGCTGAATTGCAAGCATTAGTCAATGAAGATGATGACCAAACACAAGAACATCTTGCAGATCAATTGAATGTTGACCAGAGCACTGTTTCCTATGGTCTCAAAACAATGAAGATAATACATCTCAATAGATGGGTATCAAACGAACTAACACACCGTCAGCAGGAAAACAAAAAAATTGTGTGCAAAGTGTTGCTTGCCCATTACAAACACAAGTCATATCTCTATTGTATTGTGACTGGCAAAGAAATATGGATTTATTTTTAGAATCCTAAAAGTAATCGATCATATGTTGACCCCAGACAACCGTCCAAATCGACCAGGCCGAATCAGTTCAGCTGCAAGACAATGCTGTATATTTTCTGGGATTAAGAGCAGCCAATGTATTATGAGTTTCTTAAACCAGGCGAAACTGTTAATACTAATCACTACAAGCTTGATTTGAAAAATAGTACACTCAAAAAAAAAGCGAGAAATACAAGAAACGGCAGCACAAAGTGATTTTCCTTGATTACCATTGCACTTAGCCACGTGCTAAACCGAAGGACATCATTAAGGCGCTCTGCTCAAAGCCCTTAGCGCATGCTGCTTATTCGCCAGACTTGGCTCCTTTTAATTACCACCTATTTGCATCATTTGCTGTCCAGTGCTTCACTTCTTATGAAAATGTCAAATCTTGGCTTAATGACTGGCTTGCCTCAAAAGACAAATTATTTTTTGGCGGAGTATTCACAAATTGCCCGAAAGATGTATAGCTAGTGATAGATATTATTTCAAATAAAGAAATATTAACAATTTTCGCAAATTTATTGTTTGTTTGTTTTTTTAATTGTCTCATTTCGTTTGCAAACACCTGGTAAACATGAAATAGAGAAGTTCTGCAAAAATAAATGTACAATGACAAAACACTAACCCTATGGCTGCAACCCTGGTTAAAACTACAGAAATAATTATGTTGCAAATCTATCATAATTTTTAGTATACCAATAATTAAAGTCACAGTTAAATATATAAAAAAATTAAAATTTTAATAGATCATTGATTAACCATAGATTTTAATTTATGAGAAATAAATTATAGAATTAAAAGCTAATTTTAAGAAAAGTGTATTTTTCATTGCATATAAATTAGGTAAATATTTTACAGTAACAAATCTTAACTTTTGTTTAACATCAAGTCAAATTAGCACCATGAAAATACAGCAAAGAAATCTTGATAAGAAAAGAAAGCATTCTTATTCTTATGTCTCATTTGAAAAAATTAATTATAAGTGGACAGTTAATAAATATTGACTTCAAAAAAGACAAGATTTTTTCTTTATAATGTTAACACAAACAAATAACACAAAAATTAGATATTTTTATAAGAACTACAACACCTTATTTACGAAACTTTTTGGATGAAGGCAATGTATATATAAATCTTTAATTGTAATGAAAGACTTGTTAAATGGTCATAACTATTACACAATGGTTAATTAAACAAAGACTGATAGTTCAAAGTGTATTCAAAATCAAATAAATATTCAAGCTAATAACGATTGAAATTATTTAACTGAAAACCGAAGTTCCAATTTCGTGGCCAGATTGGCACCTATCAATTACATTGAAATAAAAGACTAAGTTTTCTGAAGTCTTTAAGAAATGAATTTTTCAAATTGAATTTTCGATTTACATAATGATAACTAATTCGTAAAACTTTTAAGTGATAAAGATAACATAAAACTTAGTTTCAATGATTTTAATACTATATTTAACTTTCAATTAAATTTCCAAATATTTTTTTCTTCGTGAATTAATAAATGCATAAATTTTATTTTATCGGTTGAAATTATAAAAAAAGTTGACTAAAGATGATAAATGATAAATCTTACAAAGTGGAATAGCTGATACTATAAAAGCATTGCCATAAAATAATGCAGATGATTTTGTTGAAACATTTCTGCTGAAATCTTGCAACAACAGTTCTTCCTCTTTAGTTAATTTTTTTCCAGAAGGCATTTTCGTTAGTTTCAAATTATAAAGTAGGAAACACAAAACACGTCCCAAACTCAATCGCTGGTGTGAACACGACAGCAACAGCACACCAACAAATCAGCAATTACCATTGCCACTTCATTAGATTCAAAATTTTATTAATTTTTCAGTTTATGAAAGAGATCAAATGATTTAAGTGGTAATTATTTAATAAAACTCAACATCAAATAAATTTTATTTATTTAAAAATTCGTTAAACATTTAAAGTGAACTTTTAAGATTTCGCTTTTGAAAATATATTTTGAAAATAAGCCACAAATAAACTACATCAAAATAAAAACACTTGCACTTTAACAAAAATTAAAAGGGATGGCTAGTTGATAGGTAATTTTTCTATTATTTATGTATTTTAATTGTTCTCTTTTCATATAATAATATTCTTCAATATTATTCCTATTTCATTTCATTTTTATTTGTTATTTATTTGAAAGGAATGATATTCTAGATTTGGATAATGATTTTTCGTAACAAAAGAGTGAATATTGTGTTTATCTGTTTTTATTTCTTTATTTTATTACTTTTTTTCAGTTTGTATTTAATTTATTAAAATAATTTTTTCGATTGCTGCAATCAAATGAAAAATATGCGAAACTTAAATTCCATTATAAAAATGTAGTGTTAGATAATATAGAATATATTTTATTTAAGTAACACTGTTTTTTATTTCTCAAAAATTAATTTCTTATGCTCAAAAAATAGATGTTTTATAAAATATTAGAGTGTAATGTCTTTGATTACCTATAGTTCTCTGATTAAAAGTATTTCATATGTTTGAATATTTTAAATATATAAATATCTAATTTATTGAATTATGTATAACCTATTTTTGTTAGTAGTAAGCAAATATTTTTCCTATTCTTAATTTATTGAAAGATTAATTTTGTTCAATGAAGTCAAGTTTCTTCATTAATACAGATAACTTAAATTATTTCCCATGATTTAAATTTATATTATGTTACAATATTTTTTAGTATTTATTAAAATTTTTACACTTGTCTATCACTGGTAACATTAAAGTAATTGTATGATAATCAATTTAAGCTTCTTTAATTTCATTTTAAACTTAAAAAAAATATGAACATTTTTACTATGAATGTGGTTAGGAAACAGCATTATTCTTAAAAAAATAATTTCATTTTTTGTGAATTGTGATAATAACTTTTTAGTGTCACTAGTATAAATTGGCCCAGAATCTAGTATTGCCTTTGTTATTTGGTACAATGCTATTATTTTTTTACTATTTTAATATCTATAATTTACGCATTTTCATTTCTTTTATAGATATTTACAACTGCATTGTTAAAAAGATATCCTTAAAGTGCAAATTTGTTGAATTTTTATGCTATATAAATTAATACTGTAATTTTATGTAATCATTACTGTACTTCATCATTTAATAAAGTGCCTAATATTTTTACTACAGTATGTAAAACACTTAAGATATATTTAACTGGTCCAGCAGTCTATTAAATCCACCATTTAATTTATATTAGTAGTAACCATTAGATGAATCTTTCCAGTCTTTAATAATGCTTGCTAAGCTTACACTTTCCAATTGATTATTTCATATAAAATTTGATTTAAAATTTTCTATATTTTTTTTATTTTAAATATTTTTCTAATTTATTATTAAAATTATGAAATGTCTTCATGTTTATTTAAATGAATATTTTACTTTCATTTAATGAATAATCTGATTATTTCTTTAAGAAATGTCTATAATTTGATTAGTTGTTACCTACTAAAATTCTTGAAATTGAAAAATTAGATCTACATTTTACTAATCTTTCAGGTATAATTTATGCTATAAAACTATCTCAATTGCCAGTTATTTAAAATATTATTTTTATTCCCAAAACTATTCATGATTCAGACAAAAAAAATAGAAAAAAGTGAAAGTGTAGAAAAAATAAGAAAACGAATCATTGGAGATTTCAACTGTATCTTTTAATTGTTGTTAAATTATAATATAGCTATAATTAATGATTTATTTGCAAATTTTTAGATTCATCAAATTGCAATTAACAAGGAACAAGCCTCTGTCATTAGATGGAGAGCTGTTTTTCATTAGGATGTCAAATTCAAGGATATGAATTTTTCATAAAATAAGGTATGTCATAGATTTATGTTTGGTGTGATAAGTTAATTTTGATTAAAAATGTGTTTGTTGTGTTCATGTGTGAGATATTTATTGTTTTTACACAATCAAAGTCTAAATTGTATTATTTTTTGAAAAGAATTATTTGATATCTTAAATTTCGCGCCAAAACTAAATCGTGATATGTTGTTCTTAATATGAAATTACATACTTTTTTCTGATAATATTTATGGTATTTAAAATTTCATTTGCTAAAAACTAAAAAACAACAAATATTATCAATAGAATAACAAATTTTATTCAATGCTGATTAAGAATCCAAAATCTAGTTTTATGAAAATGAGTTTTTTAAAAAATTCTGTGTTGCTTAATAAATACTTAACAATGTTAGAATATGTTTCCTATCTTTTTCTTTTGAGTTCTGTGTTTATTGAGGAACTATAGATTTTTATTTTTATAAACAGCAATTTATTTTTCCTTTGTTAAAAGTGGGAAAAAATTATAAAAAAACTTAACAAGAATTTGTGTTTTATTGAACAATACATTAATTCCAAGTGAATCCTAACGATTTTCCTGATATCTTACAATTACTTTTTGAAGGCAAAAATTCTGTATGTCTGTTCATTTAATGCTTCTTGTATTAAAGTTTCATTTAATATCATATAAAATATGATTAATAAAAAAACATCTTTAATATAAGATTCATTTTAAAATACCTGAATTTTAAGTGATGAAAGAACAATACTGAATTTTTTACTAATTCTGCCTTAGTTATACTTATTGTCATAAACTTAGGAAAAACTTAAATATCTAGTTAACACATAATATATAAAAAATATTTCTAACTTTTAAATTTATAATTTAAAACATTTTATTGTGAAATAAATTTATCATAAAGAAAACAGTTTACAATAAAATAGTTTTAAACAGAAATCTACACATCTTACTATTTTTAATAATAATCTACAGTAAAGTAATTTATTCTGTTACTGTTACCAATCTCAGATGGTCTAATTCCAATACTAGACCAACTCCACAAATCCATATACAGCAAGGAAATCCAAAAACATTAAGGGCTTTTAAAAAGCCTCTTCCAAGTCTCAATTCAAGCAGCTCAAGATATGCTCAGGCAATGACTGTTCAGCTTTACATTTTGTTCACCGACTAAGTCTTTTGACAATGCACATATTTGAGGCCCCTTAAGGTAACCATTAGCAAATCTTGAAATACAAGTGTGTTGGCCTCTAGTTCCCTATCAAAGCAAGACACCAGCTGGTCATTTTCTAGGATACCAATTATGAGTAGGTGGAACCATCCAGACATCCAAAAGCCATTTTTTACTCTTAGTGGAAACCTCTTTAAAGCTGGATGGCAAATTAGGTTGTGAAAGCTCCAAAGAGGCAGCCTTTGTCAGCAATCTCATTTCCCTTGATGTTGATGTGTGACAGGATCCACTGAAAATGAAAATCAATCCCAAAATTCATTGAGAGCTTATAGATTCAGTCTAAAAGAAATTCTACTTTATTCTAAATGAAATATATAACCATCCACAAACTCACATTAGAATTAAAGTTGATTTCATTTAAGTATAACTGATTTGGAAATAAGAATAAAATTATATTCACTATTTGAACAATTATACTTAACTAAAATATGAAATAATATACATTTTTAAATATGTTATTACTCTTTTTAGTCTAAATTTTTTAACTGCAATTATATTAATTTTAATTTTTATTCAAATACAAATCATGAATGTAAATTGTATCATTTTTGTATCAATTTCTTGCTATAATATCTAAACAATTAGAAGAAAATAAATTGTGTCAAGGCAGCTGATGTTATAAAATCATTGGCACACATCTTATGTAACCATTAAAATAACTGATTACAGAAAATATCTATCCAATATGAAACCATATTCATGTGCATGTACATATTTATATTCATACAGATATCTGTATAACATAATAAATAAAATTATATTATGCATTATATGTTCACTATTAGTTTTATTACAGGAAAAATATAATATCATACAATTCTGTCAATTTCAAAATGCTTAATTCAAACTTTCTTCAAGCACAATTTTAAAATGGCCAACTTTTTTAAAGTTTAAACAGTTTTTTTTTTTTTTTTTTTTTTAAATTAAACCTTATGCACAAATAATAAATTATTAATAAATAGTTATTTAATAAAATATGAAGTATATAAATATAATATTTAATGTTGTTTACTTTCTACTAAGGTAAAATATTATAAGGAAAAAATATTTTTTATAGTATTTTGATATTCAATAAGCACTAAATAGGGGTCTTTACCATCTAAATTAGCTTTTTTCACTCAGTACTTAGTTAAGTTTGTAGATCTCTATAAACCATACCATTCATCCGAGGAAATCGGGGACTTCATGTTCTGCTTTCAAAATTCCAGGATTTTGCTAATTTATGAAGCTGCTAGATTATTAAATTTTAAAATTGGCTGTTAAATTGAAGTCCATTATCTGAATATAGAATTTTGTTTATTCCAAAACATGTGAATTCCTAAGATTAAAGAAGTGTACAGAGGGTAAAATGCATCAAACTTTCAATAAAGTACAACAAACTGGTTTACAGTTTTGGAATGTGTTTGCATGACATGGGCAAAATTTCTTTTGTGTGCAATCCTTGAAGCATTTAATGAGTAACTTTATTTGTTTACAATTTAAGAATTTGTTACATTAAAGTTCCCATTATTGGATTTCGCATTTTTTAAAGTTCAAATTTTTGGAAAATATATTGCTTATAATTTTTTAAATATTGTTTTAATTTCTGAAAACTATATTGTTTGGAATTTTTTTAAAGTTATATTATTTTGAATTTTCATTTGGTCAGCCAATAAAAGATTTGTGCAAGGTATTAATTATGTGCCTGGTCAGTTTGATTAATATAGTAGAAGATTTCTTTGAAGACCTTTAAACGGTTCATTCTTAGTCGTGTGTGATGATTGCGAAAACAATGAAAATTAGGTGAGTTATTTTATTTTTCATGAAAATTTCATTCAGAGGGATAATTAGAAACTCTAATTTTTATAAAGATGTATGTTTACATAATACATCTTTAAGTAAGCTTTATTGCGTGTTTTAAGTTCGTGTTAGATTGTGACATACAGAAATTTTTTTAAGGTTGGCATAACACACTCGGTTATTTAAAATTCGAGATTCAATAAAAAAAATACAATTTGCAATTCTTTTAAGTTTAACTTCATTGCTGGTTGTCTCTGTAGTAGGTAGCACTGTTACAGAGACTGAAGTTTTTTAATGTGGGTGCTGCAATCCAATATGTTAAAATTAAAGTTTTTATAAAAAAAAGTTTTTAATGTTAGAAATTTAGCTTTGTTGCCCATTTGTCTCTGCAGTAGGTAGCACTACATTGAAGTTTTTACATGTTGGCACCTCTTCGCGGTACATTAAAATTCATATATTTTTTATTACGATTTAATAAAAAAAATTTTCTAGTTATTAGAATTTTAATACTTATACAGTATGTAATTATGAAATATTCAAAATTTTGATATTTGGAATTAGAAATAGCACACAATTCTAAAGTTGAAGTTCGAACATGATCAGTATTTTGTTAGTGGCTATTTTGCTTAATGACATAATTTAGATTGTAGAGATAGCTGTGTAGCGCTTGGTGTGCATATTGGAAATCGCGCCAAACCTGTACAGTAGGTTATCTTTTACCCACGTGAACATATTCTTCTGTAGTTTAATAGTAGCCAAGCTTATTTATTCTAGTAAAACAGCAGTTTCAGTAAATTTACTAAAATAGTCAATTACTTTGAGATGTTCTCGATCTTGGAAAAGAACAAATCAATTCTCAAAATTTCCCATATATATTTTTTTTATTCATGGTTCTTTAGAGTTAGCTTTCTGCAATCTTATATCAGTTTGGCAATTTTGTGTTAGATCTTCAATACCTTTTTTTATTCCTGACAAAAACAGGATTTCTCTTGCTTTATTTTTGAATTTTTGTTCTTTCATTTGCTTCTAAATTATCTATTGGCATCAGCAAATACAGTTATAGACTTTGGAGGTTCAAAATATACTGTAGAACTGGAACTGACATTAAAACTTTTTCAATTTGGAAAAGCACTTATCTTGGTCTGATTCTTTTTTATTAAACTTCTTAAAACAGTATCTAATTGGGAAACATTAGGGATAAATTTAAAAACGTATGTTATTATACTTTAAAAAATAATTTCTAATTCTTTTATATTTTGAGAAGGTTTAATTTTTTTATTGATTTAATTATATCTTCATTTGGTTTAAGACCATCTTTTGAAAAAGTATACCCTAAATATTTTTTTTATCTTTAAATTTTTATAGTACTTTTTTTTCAATCAATTCACAATTAATCTCATATCAAGCACATTTTTATTTCTTCTCAAAATCTAAATATTATCTATATAAATTTCTATTCCATCTATGCCAGAGAATATCTCAGTAAAACATCAATGAAAGATTTCAATTTCTGAGTTGATAACATATGGTAGTCACTGAAAGCTATATCTAACAAACATAGTATTTTTTTTTTCCAATTGCAGATTGTAGATAATTACAACTGCAACAGAATCTATTGTTCCCTGATACCAAGGAACCGGCCAGACACAGCGACCTCTTAACCGCCAAGGCTTTGCCCCGGGTGCACCACAGGGGGTGGGCCACCATAGCACCCTCACACATGCCATAGGGACCCGTTTATAGGGTAGGTATCATTCATACTTCATTCACACTCACAAGGAAAGGACAAAGACAGGATAGAGAGAGAGAAAGTACATCCATGCCTGAACCGGGATTCGAACCCAGGACCTCCCTATCCGTTGTCAGGCATGCTGACCACTAGACAAGTTGGCCGGCGCAAACGTAATATTAAAAGTTTTTAATTTATCATTTGCTTCTGATCTGCTTTGTTACATCTTAAATATTAAAAACTTTTCTCCAGCCATTTTTGAAACTGTCCACAAATATGTGTGTAAAAAAAAAAAATTATTCTAATAGTATATTTACATTTAAAGTAAATGGATCTAAACAAATTCTTAAACTACCATCAGTTTTAGCAATTATAACTAAAGAATGTACAAATTCTGTAGGTTAATCAATTTTCCTAATCATATTTTTTTTCCCATTCACAATAACTCATTTTTTAATGGCTGAATTAAATTAAAAGGAACTTTTCTACATAGCTCTATATTACCTTTAGCATCAAATTTTAGCTTTTTTATCATAATAGAAATCTTTTAGATATCATAATCCTATAAATAAATCACTAAATTCTTTCATCTGATTAGGAATTTTAAATTCAAAAAGTTAAATTAATTCCTTCAACAGTTTCTCACAATAAATAACATTTTTCCTATTTATTTATTACTATTTTACCTATTATTTTAAAACCATTATAATTAGAACAGTATTATATTTTTTAATAATAATCTCTTTTAAATTAAATTTTTTAATTTATGACATGGTAGTGCATTGCATTGAGCACAATATCAAGCTTATTATTGTTTAGATTGTATATTTAGAATTTTTAGTTTTTCATGCCATTCCTTCTTATTAAAATTATTCTCATCTATTTCACCCAAAATATTATCTTTAAACCACTATGGATTTATCAACATAATGCTCAAGATCTAAGCTGTGCATATTTTATTTTACAGCATTCTTTATGAATCTGCGCATTTGTGCAAAATAATTCCCTCTTTTTTTTTTTAAATATTGCATATTTTATTAAATGTAGAGCAATTAAATTTTAAATGAGATTTGCTGCATTTTCCTCATAATTTAGTTTTATTCTGCACTAGTTTCCCAAACACTTCATTAAGAAAATGTAAATCACCTAAATAATTTTGATTATCCAAAAACATTTTTCCTTGGACCCACCAGGCAAACATGGTTTCTTCCTTTATATTGTCCTATATCTTTTTCATTGTTAAGTGGATCTTTTGGTAGTTATGTGGACCATATATATATATTTTAATACATTTTTCTAAATAAGATCACTTTTTGTTATAGTCTATCCTTTAGTTGTTTATTTCTAATTCCATATATTGTTCAGTTTTTAATTAAACTTTCTTTTAGATGTGAAAAACTACACATTGCACTTAATTTCTGTTAAAGTGAGGAGAATATCAAAATTTTCATTGGCTTCTTGCGATCAGTTAATAAATATGTGTTGATTTACTTTCATCACTTCTAGGAATGCAGTATTCCTCAAATTTCTTTAAAACAACATCAATTTTTTTTTTCTTCCGGCTGTCTAATTGTCATTTTGTGAATAAAAATAGAATATATTTTGTAAACTTTTATAAAAGATTTTAACTATAAAAAGTAAAAATAGATATTAAGTAAATAGGGTGGGCTATATTTTAGGCTGCTTCTGTATTACTCGTCAATTTGGTACCATATTATTAGTGATGTTAGTTTATTTTTGGCATTCTAGATCTCATTTTGTTTTGTTGAATCTGATAAGTTGATTTTTCTTTTTTGTACAATACACATTTTTATGACTTCACCAATGTATTTGATGCTTTTGAAAAAAGAATATTAATTTTATGTTTAAACACATTTGTAAAATTTCTGTAATTTTTTTAATCATGTTTCATTGCACATGTTTTTTATGCCAATTTGTTTTGAACAAGCTCAAAAATGTACTTAAAAATTTAGTTTTCTTTACAAAATATGGAAAAGTGAACTTCTTGATGATACATTTGTTTTCACTTTAAAAAAAGTTATATTTTTACCTTTTAAAGCATTTGTGAAATTTGTATAATTATTTTACTTCTGATTCATACCATTGAGTTTTCAGCCCCATCTTGGTACTTCAAACATGTACAAAAACACACTTGGTGAGAAAAATTTGCCAAGAGCACACTAAAGTAGATTTTTCCCAAGCAAATTCCTTAATTTTTAGTGAAGTAACAAATTAATGGTTTTTCAAAAATGTATGAATTTTTAAATTCCGATCAATAATAGTTTTTGACACAGATACCAGCAGGAGCATAATTTTTCTAATCAACATTTAATAGTTTATTTTAATATTTTTGAAAAATCTTATAATATGTGGAAAATATGCATTATATTAAATAACTGCATGAAATAAATTTGATGTACTTAATTTTTTTTAATTGTGTTGCTAATAATTAAAGTTTTATTACTTATAAATTATTTTTTTAGAATGTGTAATAAATTTTTCATCCTGGTGTAATTACCAAGTTTGTATATAATGCAAATCAGTTAAAAATGTACACAAGCTGTTTCATTTTGTTTTTGCTTTTATCATATTTTGGTTAAGTTTTCTGATTTTAATGGAAATTGCATGTGGGTTTTTATAACTTTTTCAATTCTTAATAGATTATTGCTAAACAGCTTTGTAAAAAAAAAAATTAAATATATATTTCAGTTATTAATGTAAAGAAGTTTGAATATTTACATAAAATCATTTATTTTAGTGCTATAGATTTTAATATTTAATGAAAAATTATATTTTTATTTAATTATTGACATATTTAGCCAATGTTATAAAAATAATTTATTTGGTGTATGAATTTCAATACCTCCTTGAATCTTGAAATTATTTTCTTGTAAATCAGCATAAACCCTGTATTTTGATGTAAATTTTATAATCATTTCCTATTATGTATTGATTATGAATAGTTTTTATCAGCTTTGATGAATAAGCTAGCATCTAGTAAAATCTATTTGTATTTGAATATGAAATGCCAAGTGTTTTTGATTACAAAAAATATGTTTGTTTTTAATTAAAGCTTTTTTTTTTCTTTCATGAAAGTAGGCCTAGCATTTTGAGAAAAGAATTTATTTTATGAAACTTCCTTTGTAAGTTAGTACAAAACATTTAAATGATAAATCTTTTACTTGTAAGATTTCAGTATATCCTCAAAAAATATTGCATTTTAAAAATAGCTGTATAACAAAAATAAGAAAATATTTTTGTATTTTTTAGAATTACATCATGTCAGATTGGGACTCTTATGAGACTCATCCTGATGATGACTATTTCTATGAAAATAGCACTGTAATAGCAGATATTGATAGATGTCTTTATTATGATTACAACTTTGATCTCAGCTCAGCGGTCATATGTGGCATGTATTTATCATTTGGAGTTGTATATACATTATATGGTAAGACATTTTGTTTTAATTGTATAACATTTATTTTAATATTAGTTAATATTAAAATATGTTGATTAGATATTATAAAGTAGTTAGAAATTTTCTACTAGGCATATAGTAATTTAATTCTAAATCTGTTATTAATGTGTAATATTTACATCATTTTTTATCTAATCAAATTAAGTCAGATTTAAAAAAATTTCAAAACTTTTAACTAGAATTATGAGCATAATAGCAGATATATATATATATATATATATATATATATATATATATATATATATATATATATATATAATTCTCTCTTTCTGGTTAACTCTGAAGAAAACTACAATTTATTTATTTTTTATTTATTTATTTCTAATCAGTTATAATATTCATCTTTTCCATTCACACACACACACAAAACTAGTTTTTATAGAAATATCTAAAGTTTTGACATAATATCACTTTTAAATTACAATTTCAACATTAAATTAAAATAAGACTTGTTTTTGTAATAATTCTAGGTATTTATTATTCCTATTTTAGTGAATATATATTTTTACATTTCAGTTTACAAGAACAGATTTGTCAATGCTTTCCTCAGCTAATATTAGAATATCATAGTTATGAATTTAGTGAATTAACTCTAACTTAAATATTTTATTTATTTTTTGTAATTTGATAGTAAGATTTATCTAAGATACAAAAACATATTAGATACTGTTAATTTCACTGATAACGATAATATTGTGCAATTCCTCTCCAGCATTAAATTTGTCATTACCTGCTATTATGTTTAATAAATTCAATAATTAACAAAGTATAGCTTTGAATAGTTTTTTGTTTCCTTTTATAATTTTATGTTAAATAATATATCTAGAGAAATAAATAAAAATTATTCCAGATTGTAACTAACTGGCTTAGGTATGAAACAAAACTAATAATAAGCAATGAGAATATTAATTTTACAAAAGGGATTATTCAATGATGTTTATTTTCTTTATATAAAATCATACTTTTTGCATTTATATTTCTTGCTACATTTGATTTTGAAAATATATTAGGATATTTAGGCAGGCAGTATTATATGTTGATTTTATTGTGTAACTAAAGATATTATATTCTTATTTTTTATTAATTAGACTTATATTAACTTATTTTTATTGATGAACCAAAAAATAGAAATGATAAAAATAAAGCAGAAATATTAAAAATATTTTCAATTTATTTATTTTTGTTTTAGTTGCTTTAATTAATAGCTAAAGCATAATGTTTGTGTTTTTGCTTAAGGGATTTAAAAATTTGAGGTAGCGTGATCTGTTCTATTTTAATATAACTTTTATTATTTTCATGTGTGAATTTTTCTGGTATAAAATCACTTAATTTCCAAGTAAAAATATGACAATAGATATTAGGTTTTTTTTAATGTACTTTACTTATCAGCATTTACTTAGTTCATTGTTTTTAGCTGTTGTAAATTTCCCTTGTTTTTTTCCCGTGCTAAGTCAGAAGGCTTGCATGGTGCATAAATGTTCAATATTTGGCCTTACACCAAAAACCTCACAAAATCACAATACATCAATTTTAGATTATATTTTCTACTAATGCAAAATAACAATGTGTACAAACTATCTCTGTATACTGAAATAATAAACATTCTATGTATTTATGAAATAAGTTTAAATTTCATTGTCAAATAAAAATGTTATTCATACCACATCATTAGCATGATTTAGAATATATTAGCTGAAATTAATAGAAATATCAGGAATTAAAAGAGATACAAATACCGAAATAAACTATAAAAAATACAAATGTCTCATGTTTATTTTCATTGTAATTTTATGTTTATCTATGAGTTGAAAATATTTTATGGAATAAAACATAAATTTTACTGTACAAAAAATGTATTTAGAAATTTTATAGACATCAAAATATTTTTTACAGGTTATCGATGTTTCAAAGCTGTGATGTTCCTTACAGGCTTCACATTTGGTACAATCCTTGTATATTTAATCTGCCAGCAAGAAGATTTGTTGCCAGCAGCTGGTAATGCTGGAGTTGCTCTTGGTGCTGGTGTACTCTTTGGATTAATAACTATGCTTGTACAGTATGTTGGGCTTTTCATGACTGGTTTTCATACAGGATTGTTCCTTGGAGTTGCATTTCTACTGATTTCATACCTTTGGTATATCCCAAGTACTATCTGGTTAGTAGTAGCAATCTTGATGGGATGTGGTCTTGCTGGTGCTGTCCTTACTTTATTTTGGCAAAAAGGTATTTTTATCATTTTTAATGTAAAACTCACTTCAGAAAAAGTAACATTTCATTTTAATGATGTACTATGAAATTTCAAACACTAAAATTTGTCTAATAAATATAAAATATAAAAAGTGATCTGCTAACATTTTTATTATTTGTTGCTTAAATATTCTGTATTGTTTTTTCATTCATAATAACATTCATTTATACATAAGTACATATTTGGTATGTACTTATGTTGATTGCATTATGATCTTTACTTCACTTACTATTCCTTGAAATAATTTAAACTGCAAAAATTTAACTAACATTAGTTTTCAAAACTGTTCTATATTAAGTAATTTTCTTTGAAATAAAATTTCTAAAAACTGGTATTATGAGATCACATTTGCTTATCTTTATAGGTTTGACTATTATTGGTACTAGCATTTATGGTGGGGCTATTATTGCTGTGTGTGCAGATTATTTTATTGAGAAGTATATCATGATGCATTGGGTCTGGGATAGAATAAAATTATCTACTTCTTTGCCAGTTTGTTGGTTTTCATGGCTGATTCTTGGAGTTTGGCCATTTATGATACTTGTTGGAACACTTACTCAGTGGAAAATAACAGGAATAGGAATTCATCATCAACAATGTAAGTGATACTAGTGTCTGTAAATTCTTTTCAATTATCTAAGGAGTTACTGAGTGAATAATTTTTCAATATACACCATTAATATTGTTTCTTTTCATTTATATAGTAGTACCTCCCAGAAGAAGAACGAGACAGCTTAATTTGCAAAGAATAAGACAAGAATCTCGTGCCGAACAACGCCAAAAGAAATATCGGTATCTGTATCAAGTTCGCACTGCACATGGAGATGTTATATCACAAGTAATGTTTCATTTTTTGCCTTAATTTAATGTTATTTCATGTATCAGTTGTCATTTTAAAAATATATTTAACATATTTTTAGTTCAAAAGTTTATTAGAACATAACAGTATGATTTTTAGATTTCAAAAGTAAAAAAAATAAATGTGAAATTTTAAGGAGTTATCAGAAATTTTAGTTTATAATGTCTTCTAATTTAATATTTTAACTATATTTTTTGTTGACAATAGTCAAGAATATAAACCAAGATCTTTATTTAAATTCAAAGAACAAATGTTTTATAACCCAATATGACATTGAAAATCGGGTTAATCAAATATTTCTCCATACTGAAACATAATGCAAAGAAATCAAATTATTACTTTATAAATGTTATTTTTAGAAAAGTCATTTTTCACTGGCTTATCATTGTAATTCAAATTAATTAAAATATTTGTAAAAATCAAAGAAAATTATTTCAAATCACAAAAATATTAAAATCATTCATTTGTGAAATAAAAAAGAAAACTATTTCTAAGTAATGTGAAATATTTATCAATCCTTTAATTGTTATAAAAAATAATAGTTAAAATTGACTCGTTAATATTAAGGGTCTTGTATGGAATCTGATACGAATTATTATGACCAAGTAATTACTAAAATTTTGTTCTTAGAAACTTCCCTGAAGATATAAAATAATAATTTATATTTAAGTAAAGAAATATTGTAGAATACATGCTCATTTTATGTTTATGTGATTAAATATTTGATTTCATATTTTAATTCAAAGATACGTTGTAAAGCTTTTAATTCAGGAATTTATATAAATCATAAAATCTTAACAATGGTTTCTTTTAAATCACTGTTAGTATTATTAAAATGTCTATAAATGTAAGGAATTAAAATTTTTGTCTATACAAATAAATTCTCTTTTAATTCAAAGAATTTTTAAGAGAAAATTTCTTCGTCTAGAAAAATATCAAAATCTGATATTTACCATTGTAAAAGAAGAAAAAAATATGTGTATATGATAGTAAAAAAATATGTGTATAAAAAATGTGTGTATTGATTAGTAAATATGTATTTATATTTTGCCATTATATATATATTCATTAATACAAAAATAAAATACAGAGAAAATGTTATTAATGTTTCTAGATAATTATATATTCTTTTTAAGCAGCTTTTGCTATTTTTATTTTTACTCTGAGAATATCATGTAATATCCATTATCTTCAAAAACTTTTCACACTAAGATAAGTTACTTTCAATTTTAGTATTTTTTCAGCAATGTGAAATAAAGTTTTAAAATCAAAATTTGCCAATCCTGCATTTTAGGGCACATGGAATATACATATAAATAAATGCATATACATACATAGGCAATTACTAATACATTTTTAAATTTTTACTTGATTCTGATTGTGAAAGTCTAAAATTCTTAAACCAACAATTTTGCTGTTGTAAGTAAATAATTTTTTGATTAAGTTAAATTAACTAAATGATTCCTGGAAAAGAAAAATTTTAAGATTAAAATAATAGTTTACTGTCCTTAAATTAATTACATACTTATTCTATTTATAACTTCAAAATTCATTATTACCTTTGTATCATAAAATCAATTCCAATCATGTTTCTCATCAAACTAACTTTATTCTTGGGAATTTAACTGAGTTGTTTTGAGAAATACTGTATTTGTTACTGGAAACATGAGTAAAATCTATCAAATCTAAATGTTTTTGTTTAATAAAAATTTCACAGAATCTTCAAATCCTTATGTTTTCAAAGAGTTAATTATCAATTTTATTACTTCAATCTTTTAAGTGCCAAATTTCATAAATATAGAAAATTATGCTGAAATTGTAATGATTTTTGTATAATTTTTATGTATTAATTATTAACTTATTTTAAAACTTAACTAACTTTAAATTAAACTTATTTTGAAACTTAACTTTTATATGTTGATATGTTCAATTTTCAATAATAATTCCTCTTGCTTAAAAATTCAACGTTTTTTTTTTTTTTTTTTTTTTTTTTTTTTTTTAGAATTATGTTCAGAGTATGCAGAAAAAAGTCTGCCCTCCTGGTGATGATAGTTTTACTACATTGCATTCTGATTTGACCCATCTCACAGTGTTAAATCCATCAGAGAGTATGGCCACATCAATTAGTCAATTACCTTGAATAAAAGTAATGAGCAAAAGCTTGTGCATCTCTCAACTGCCAATTTTCAAGAGGATTCTAAATGCAGAATAAACACATTGCATTTTTCCCCCTTCCAAATTTTATGATTAGTTAGCCTTTTATTTTAATGTGTATTTTAAGAAAAGATATCCAGTATCTCTTTTGTGTTGATGGAATCCATTGGTATTCTATGAAGAATGGAGCTTGCGGCAGAATTCAAAGAAAATCAAAAGACTGAATGTTATAAGAAGAGGCTGATCTGTTGCTCTATAAATAAGCAGTGATACAAAGTCCGGTGAGATATTGGTGCCTTCACATGTCGAGAGATTTCACTTGACATTGTTGTCCTTGGATAGATGTTATCTGCTAAGTTGGTTGCATGAAATGTTATTTTAACTTTAAAAGGGGATTAATTATATTATTAATGACTCACACTCTGCCAACAGCAAAGCCTTATATTTTTTATCATCTCAGGCTTTTCTTCTATTCTACAATTCCAGTCATCATTTCAGCAAGACTATCAATCATTCTAGAATGTCTTAATGGCAGCTGTTTTTATTACCATCAGCATGTTTTACTCAATGTTTTTGTATGATTTTACAATTTCAGCACATACATTCCATCAATGATGAAATGTTTTCTGATCACTATTTTTATGGCACTGAATGATTAGTGCAGACACTTTTGTTATTTCAATTTATGCTTTAAAAGCCTAATCAGTATTTATTTAATTTATATTTATGCTGTTTTATTTTAATGAGTGATATGAGTAAATGGGTTATGTGGCAATATAATTTTGTATGAATCTAATTTGAATATATATATATATATTTTACTGTCTGAGGAAATAATCCTCAATATTTAGTCAATTATTTATAGAATATTGATTTTTATTATGATGCTGCTCAAAAATGTATCTTTTTTGTTCCCCACTGCCAAATAAAATTATTTGACTTTTTGTTGCTGTCTTTCTTGCTGATGTATGTAGATTTTGTATTAACAAAATTTAAAATAATTTGTCCCATCTAATAATATAATGAAATTAATGTGCAGTTCTTATTCAAAACCTGCAATTATTACGTATTTTATTATACTGTTGAGAGTTAACAATAAACTATTTGGCATTCTTTTTGTTAAAGTGCAGTATCAATTTAATATACAAGTAAATTAAACTCAAATTTTGAGGTAAACAGGAAGATTTAACATGTATTTATTTAAAAATAAAACAAATAAAATATTCAAATAATTTTGGCATTACTGTAGATAAAAGGTGTTCAAAAAATTTTGTATAATTTATTTTCAATACAAGCTTGTTTCCATGGCTTCTTTTAAATCATATGTAAGATTGAGTGCTGACTAAAGCAGGATTATCATCAATTCTAGATCTTGCTCAATTTTTCTGAATTCAGTATGATTATGGCAATAATGCTGAATCATCTTAAAACAGTTTTTTTGAAGGCCTTTGTCTAGTTGCTCAAAAATTATAATCACCAAAAAGAAAGCCATTTTACTCAAATCAATATTTCAATTTGATTGTCTTCAGGATTAACTTACCAGTATAGTTGTTAGAATAATCAAGTAAGACTTGTACATCCTACCCTAAGGACATCATACTTTTTAAGATAGTAACCATGTGTTCTGTAACAACAAAACGATCATACTTCTCCCTTATTAGTCTGGCTTTTATTTTGATAACTACTTGTTTAATCTGCATATTGTACCTATGGAATGACAATTTAATCTAAATTTCATTGAAAATCTTCAAGTAGCTTCCAACTGTTTTGATTTTCTGAGTTAAATTAGAATTAGTGATTGATTGATCACTTCATAGAAAAGCATGGTCAAATATCGTAAACTTTAGTTTAAATGTTGTGTCTGAATTATGAAGTAGAAAAGTTAGGTAAATGTGTAAGGAACTATGAATATTAAACTTGGTAGTAAAATATTCATGAAATCTAAAAAAGGAAAACCTAATTGCAATTTTTATATTTATATATATACAGTATTTTTTAAAAAAATCTTGAGTTTGAAAGAATTATAATATCTTATGAAAAACATTTTGTATTATTATTTACTTTTTAAACACAACTAGAATGTAAAGACATCTCCTTTTGAATTCTTTTATCATTTAATTGCTAAATTTATTAAGAGGATTAGTTTTCTCATCAGTTAAATTGAAGTGTTTTCTACATCATAATTTTAATTGAAAATAATGTTGGATAAATATATTAATGCTATTGTAAAAGTAATTTTTCTGTTTAAAAGTTAATTTTTAACAGATCTCATCACAACTAAACAAAAATTCAGCTAAACAAGTTTCATATAATATTAAATAAAGAAATTAAAAAAATTTAATAAATGAGAAGTGATTTATGTTAATGTTTAAAATAATGAATTATGCAATTAAAAAAGTTAATGCTTACAGCTAATTTGCATCTTTATTTTCATAAATACATGTATTATATTCCATAACTGCAAGTTCAATATAATGTCTTATTAAACTCTTAACAGTTAAATTTTAAAAATGTGTTTCAAGGAAATATATATTTCACAAAAATGTTTGCCCTAAATTAGTATAAAGTAGTTTATGAATCTATAAAAGACAATTTAAATTTTTATTTTAAAAAAATGTTACAGAAATAAGGATGTTTGATGACATTTAATCTTTCCTAAGTGGGAAAGTTACTTCTTTAAAGCCATCAGCACTTAAGATGTACATTAATATGCTATCACCAGTATAAATATCTCTTTCAGCTGCAGATGTAAACACATCTTGAACAATAGTAACAGCTTCTTCAATAGTAAATTTACGACACTCTTTTGGAACTACATCAAACATGTTTTTGCAAGAAACCTGGAAATAATTGTTTATTAGTATCATGCTCATTGTATAATTACTAATTTTATCATGTTCACTAATTTTCTCCTATTTCACAAAAGAAAAACTAAATTTTGTCCTTAATAATTTTAACAAAAAAATCAAGTTTAATACTTTTAGAATATTAAGACAATTGTTTATTAAAATATAATTTTGATTAATATATATATATATATATATATCCAATAATATTATTTCATATTAGTGCAATAAGAAAACTGCATAACAATATTTGTTTATTATTTTAAAGTAACTTATTACTTAAATAAGGTAAACAGATAGTCAACAATAACTGTTGATACATGAAAGAGTTGATTTTTTCAAAAATTGCACTTCAACTTGAAAAATAAAGCTTTAACCAAACTTATGATATTTTTTTAAAAAATTACAGGGAATTTATTTTTTTATAAATAAAAATCTTGGGTTGCCTCTTAAAAGGAAAAAAGTCTTCACTTAAATGAACAGAATTTTTGCTTCCCAATTAATAGGAAACATACAGCTATATTGATGACAAGAATAAAAAAAATTCCCCACTGGAATATATCATTAAATAAAAATAAATTATAAACACTTAAGAATTGAGAATATTTTGTAAACAATTTTTATGTTGAATAAGTTAAAAAAAATCTCTAAATGCCTTTACAATTGATAACATAAAAATATGAGAACAGCTGCTAAATTGTACACTATTGTATATTAGCACTGAAGTGAAATGCTAAAATATTCTTTTGAAAGAATAAGGCAACTCAATACATTAAGTTTTCGATGCATACCAGTTATCTAGACTTTAGGAAGAAAACAATCCGAAATTTATGACAAAAAAGTATTTATAGTACTGTTGTTTATAAAGAAACTAAAATGCCTCTGAATAAATGAATGTGCCTCAAACATCAAAATGTAGTCCAACTACCAATTGTTTTTTTAAAAAAATGCATGATGATTACAATAATGTATTAGTCTTGAAATTAGAAAGCATAAAATATCAAAACATAGACTTTGATTCTAATATCTTCAAAATTAGGTATCTGACACATGCCAGCTTTTAAGTGTTCAAAGGCATAGCATAGCAAAAAAGTGAGCAGTAGGAAGGTTGATGAAAAGAGACTGACAAGTAATGAAACCAAAGTGATCATGAAGTTCAATCAGCATCTAGATTCACCAGTGTCAATATTAGATAAAATACATATTTTAGTGTATTTCACACCATTACAAACATCCAAATCCAAGCTGAAATTCAAACACACAAACTGTTACCCAAAGGCCAGAGAACTAACCAGCTCAACAATATTTATGAAAGAGCAGCAATTTCTGAGCCACAATCATACATGATAAATGCCATCTATAGTAGTTATTTAACAACAAAACTTAGTCACACACAATTGATAAGTGGGAGATAATGATATGGTCAAACAAATAATCTTCACTTTTTCAACATACATACATAGTGGTGCAGCAGAGCCCTGGACAGTAACAGGTTTGGAATACTCGCCGTCACCAAGCGCCTCGTAATTTTGAACTATGGTCAGGTGTGACAAGGTCATCGTATCTTTTCCTTATAGAAGATTTAATTTTTCAAAATCATAATGTGGCTATTTATACAACAGAACTTATTCTATTTTGTTTTGAATATGGGGATGAAATGAAAATCTACTTTGGCCTGTAAAGTACTCTGACTTCCATGATAATGAAATGTTATTAGTTGCGTTTTTCAGAGTTTTCAATCCAGGTGGGACATTTTCTCAATATTTTCATTAAGAATGGTACAATGTTTCTCCTCTATTTAATATCTGAATGATTCTATTATCAAATGAATCCCAAATGTATTACATGCCAATAATAATTTTGATGACCAAGTATGGAGTTTTTTATTCAATAATCATTTTATGAAAAAACATGATAATTTTTAATGTTTAAATATTTATGCATTTGGCTTAAACAAAAATACTGCTAGTATATTGAAAACCAAATCTAAATATTGGTGATCAGAAATTTTTTTTATGGTTATTAAATTATTGTGCAACAAGCATTGAAAATTTTATTTAAGATGGAAAACTTTGAACTTAATTTTTACTAATAGATAATACTTCATATCATCCACAAAATTGAAGTTTTCTCAATAAAAAAATATCATTACTACATGATACTATTTCATTACTCCAATCATACTTTTTTAATTTATACCACAATAAAGCATTACAGAAGATTTTAGACATTACCAATTTTAAATCAATGTCAGCTTAAAGGCAGTTTTCAACTACAAGAACATTGTATCTTTTGTTGCCCTAAATAAAAACACCATTGTAAGTGTAAATTGGAATAGAAGGATTTTTTCATTTGAAATAGAAAATGTGCTTCAATCATAAAAAAATAAATAAATAGAAAGTTAGAACAAGTGATTGATTGGTGATAAAAGCTTAGTAAATATGAGTATTGAGTAATAAGTATGAACTAACATTCCACACTTATGACTTAGAAAAAAATTGAAGAAAAGAATATAATCGAAATGGAATCCGAAGATAAAAATAAAAAGGATTAACAAGATGACAATAGTTATTGAGTTTAGTGGTGTAATTTTAAAAAACATTTGGAATTGTGTTTCTTAAAAACAGTTTTCTACCAAAAGTTGAAAATTCAAAAGAGCTATTTCTATGACATAAAATCAATCTATAATAATTTTGCAAAAGGTAGCAAACAAACTAAAATAAGATTCATTGAAGAAGATAGAAAGTGTGATAAATACAAATTGAAAATGTTAGGAAAAAAGAAAGTAATATTACTTAACCGAAAAATGTCAATTCATTGAACAGAAAAAAGAAAGAAATTCACTAAAGTTACTTTGAATAAAAATGCTATAATTGTTTTGTATTATACATACAATTTTAATAATTAGCTTCTTTTACAGGATTTAAATGTTTTTTTAAACAAGTTTCATTAATTAACCTATTTTTGGTATTAGCTTTAGTACATAACATGGCATTTTCCAAGAATTTATTGATTAATAATTTTGGAGAAACATTTGTTTCATTTCATTTGTTTATCAAATTTTGCAAAATAAAATTAAATAAATTTTAAACACTCAGATAAGAAAAATACAATTAAATTGCAAATGATTTAGTTTAGAAAGATAACGATAAAAGATGATTCCTGAAACAATTCAGTTTCTAAGTACTTATAATGAGATTTCTTCATTGACTTGTAAAAGATAAAAGTCATATACACTCCATGTGAACATTTAGTAATATATAAAGTCATTTTAAAAGTAAGTGGGTTCAGGATTTCTGTTTTCAAATTTGGGGAAAAAAAGAAGTCCTAATCATGTTTACATAAGATGCAAGAAATAGTAAAAGCAGTACAAGATATTAAAATGTTAAATGATAAAAATCCTGGAGTGTGCGTGTGTGTGATTTCACTACGGAATTTTTCTTAATAGCAATCTATATCCTTGAACAAAAAACAGTTGGTTTGTTTGACACCCTACAGTCATTTCTTTGCACACAAGGGGTAACTACATTGAGAACTACCATTAAAAATGTATTTTCAACTTTACTACAAGTAATCACGCAAAAGGTGGGAATCAATCACCAAACTTAAATGATTTGGTTAATTTATTGCTCAATAGTGATTTTTTGCACATAAGGACTAATTGGGATTATAGTTTAAAGTGGATTCTAAACCACTACAAATATCCAAGTCATAGTTCAGATTCAAACACATTCAACTACATTATACCGCTGCAGCCTTCCTCGGCTATGTTTCTTTGGTCCCTTACGTGCCGCACAGTCATCACAAGATTGGCACCATTTCTCTAAATCTTGTCTACTTTTGCTCCAATAGAAGCGTTCTCGAACTTTCTGTAGAGTCTTCATTGCTCCGAAGTGGCCTCCAGTTGAGCTACTGTGCAATTCTTTCAAAACATCTGAAATTCTTGATTTTGGAAGAACAAGGTGCCATTTGAAATTACGTCCATCATCGGACTCCCATTTCCTGTATAACACGCCATTTCTAATATGGAGCGAGTCCCAAAGAGCCCAATATTGTTTAGTAGCAGGACTGTAGGTGGAGATGTCCTGCCAACTTGGTCTCATACTGGAAGATTCTTTTAATTCAAAAATTGGATTTATATCGGGGTCTTCTTTTTGGGCTCATCTAAGTCCTTCATCACTCCATGGGTCTGGTTTCGATGGCGGTGAAACAATAACTTGGTGTACTGAAGGATTTACTAACTGATAATTCTTCTCTGCTCCAGAACAATATTGGCAGCTTCCATTACACGGTCTCCTTGATAAAGCATCAGCATTTCCATGAAGAGTGCCTTTGCGATGACGTATTTCAAAGTCAAACTCCTGGATTCATTGAATCCATCTGGCTACCTGTCCTTCTGGATTTTTAAAATTTAATAGCCAGGTTAAGGATGCGTGATCTGTCTGAAGCAAGAACTTTCTTCCATAGAGATAATGGTGGAAATGTTCTATGGCTTTAACGATTGCTAGCAATTCCTTCCTGGTTGTACAATAATTTCGCTCCGATTTCGACAAACATTTGCTCCAATAAGCAATGACATATTCTTTATCATCGATCTCTTGCGACAAAACAGCTCCTATATTTTCATTGCTGGCATCTGTGTCTAAAATGAATAATTTTCCGAGCTGGGGATATGCAAGAACGGGCGAAGATGTCAACACCTCCTTCAGTTGTTTAAAAGCTTTCTCACATTCATCTGTCCAAGGAAATCTCTGTTTAACTTCTGTCAACTTGTGAAGTGGTCTGGCAATACTTGAAAAACCCTTAACAAATTTCCTGTAATACATGCATAGTCCAAAAAAACTTCTTAATTGGTGGACATCTTCTGGACGACTCCAGTCCTTAACTGCAGAGATCTTTTCAGGATCTGTTCTTACACCTTTAGCAGAGATAATGTGTCCCAGATAGCTTACTTCACATCAAAATAAATTACATTTGCAAGGATTCAACTTCAGGTTGGCCATTTTTAATTTTTCCAGCACCTTTCGGATGTTTCTTTGATGGTCTTCGAATGTGCGCCCTACAATGATGATATCTAAATATACCAAACAGGCTTCATAGGAAAGTCCTCGTAATGCTGTCTCCATCAGGCATTCAAACGTTGCAGGTGCATTGCAAAGCCCAAATGGCATAACCTTGAACTGCCAAAGTCCTTGTCCTGTGGTGAACGCAGTCTTTTCCCGATCCTCAGGATGTATCTCTACTTGCCAGTAACCACTCTTGAGATCCAAAGTCGAAAACCATTGATTTCCAGATAAAGCATCAAGTGTATCGTCAATCCTAGGAAGAGGGTAACAATCTTTTTTAGTGATGTTGTTTAATCGACGATAGTCAACGCAGAATCGGGTGGAACCATCTTTCTTCCGAAACAAAACAATAGGTGAAGCCCAAGGACTCTCTGATGGCACAATAATGTCATTCTGTTGCATTTCCCTCTGAAGATTATCCACCTCTTCCTGCTTAGCGAATGGTAGTCTTCTCGGATGTTTAATGGGTGGAAGATTTCTTGTATCTATTCGGTGCTGCGTTATTTTGGTTCGCCCAACATCATCTGATTTCTTGGAAAAGAGATCTCCAAATTCTAATAATAGATTTCTTGCAGCATTCCTCTGTTTATCATCTAACTCTGCATTCTGAAGGAGTTCATTAATTAGAGTGTCAGGAGGCTCAGATAGTGTGGCTTGACAATTTCTGTTAATACAAGTCACTGGAGTACAAGTCGCCAGAACTTCTTCTTTTATTAGTTTTGCCTTATCGCTTAGATTAGCATCTTAACAGGATGGCGTTCCGTGATAGGTCGACGAGTGAAGAAGCCACTAGTACTCCTTTAACGCTATTGTCAGAATTTGGATATTCAATCAATCCATAGTGAAAATTATTATCTTCTGAAAGAGCTCCGGAAACTATCATCTCAGTTCTTGGTGGTAATGTTGTTTCACTCTTTGCAGTTATATGATGGACTGTTTTAATATCTGAATATTTCGTCTTAAAAATCGCTATGTCTTCAGAACACGAGTGTAGTTCGTTATTTTTAAAATCTAACTTGAAATGGTTTTCTTTGAGGAAATCCAATCCGAGAATAAATTTGTCATTTATATCAGCGACATATGCCATATGATGAAAGATGGCATTACCAAATGCAATATTTAGATTGACTTTTCCATGCACTTTAATCGTATCACCAGTCACAGTTTGGAGGGTAATGCAAGGCGGCGTCCAGATGAGTTTCTCACCAAGTTTGAGAGCCAGATCTGTCTTAATGATGGTTACGTTGGCTCCAGTATCAATTGTTATTCTGCAGGGAACTTCGTTGACATATCCCATAACGAAAAGTCAGTTGTCTCCAACACTTACGGAAGAAATGTGAAACAATTTAAAATAGGGCTTCTGACTCATTGGACATCTCCGCCCCGCGAGATGGCCACATATTAGTTTCCCTGCTGTGGTGGAAGATCATTTCCACCATCTTTTGGTTTTGGGCAGTCTCTACAGATGTGTCCAACTGCACCGCAAGACCAACACTGAATTTTCGTGTTTCTACCACCTTTACTCAGTTCTAAGCTACGGACTTTTCGCTGCAGATCTTCAATTCGTTTTCTTAGATCACAGTTGTATCAGTAGCAGAGACGGCTCTGATTGAGTGCCTGTCTTTACGCGCGGCCTGCTGGGCAGCCTCTATCTTAAGTGCATAGACTAGAGCAGATCCAATATCTTTGACATCGGCGAGTCTAAGTGCTTCCTGTATCTCCGGATCCCGCACACTATCGATGAAGTGATGGAGAGCCAGATCTTGATGTGTCTCAGCTGGGCAGTCCGAAAATGCTAAATGTGAAAGTCGCTGAATATCGGCAGCCAATTCTTGCAGACTTTCACCCGCTTTCTGATAGCGGGATTTTAACTGTAATCTGCTATATTCTTTACTGCACTTTTCTCCAAACCGCAGCTCAAGCGCACTCGATAGGGCTTGGAAATTGTGCGTCTACTCTTCCGGAAGTGTCTCGAGAATATCGGCCGCGTCTCCTCTTAAAGAAGCCGCCAGGTGAAAAGCTTGGGTCCGGGGATTCCATCCATTAGCTTCCGCTACCATCATAAATTGGGTCTTGTATACCTGTCAGGATGATTTTCCGTCGAATGTTGAGAGTTTAATCATAGCTGGGGAAGGCATAAATGCCATATTGGGTTCCTCATGTCTGTTTGACATTTGTTTCTTCAAGCTTTCAATCTCCTTATTCGCAGTGTCTAATGCTTCTTCAACGTTTTCTTCGATCTCCAAAACCTTAGTTTCAACTGAAGTTACCTTAACTTCCATTGCATTCATCTTCTCCTGAATAATGTTGGCGAATTCTTCTTTAACACTTACAATGTCCTTTTTAAGTTCCTCCTGTCCAGATTTTATCTCTTTCATCATCTCGGTTTTAATTTCTTCTTGTCCAGCTTTCATCTCTTCTTGTCCAGCTTTCATCTCTTCTTGTCCAGCTTTCATCTCTTCTTGTCCAGCTTTCATCTCAGCCATCTGCTCCGTTAATTTTTCGAGAGGACTTTTTATTAAATCCACATCCATTTTTCTTGTGACACGCTGCATCAACTCTTCCACCCCACTTCTGACACCAGTTGTACCGAGCTTCGGGGTTCATGTGGATTGAGAGTTGAAGAAAGCAACTACTCGATGAACACAAGACTTTTTATTCGCAAAAATTCCACTAGATATACCAGCTGTAATAATCACAATTATACAGATACAATTCGTCAGATACGATAAGCAACAGCTTCCAATCACAGGTCTCAAATACCTCAGGCAGAGAACAGCTTCTTTAAACTAGCAGACATGACTAATCGTCTTCACAAAACTAACTGCGTATACAAAACTCTAACTATGTCGGGCTACGGTATTTATACCTGACTGGGCGGAGAAATCTACTAATTTCTCTAAGGTTCTGGAAGCTTCTAGGCTATCTCACTAAATATTGGTCCTAGAGCTTAGGTGATGGATGTTTCGAGAAATATCCATTTCTCGCCAAGTCGCCAAAAATCTCGCCAAGTCATTAACAATGTCGCCAACTCACCAAGTTTTCTCGCCAAAACATCGCCAAGTCATCAAATCCTTAGAAAACCTGCTTTTAGCGTATAACACGTCTAAATACTGCATTTTTGCCCAAAATGTGAGCATTTCCGATCTGTTTGAGATATTTTAAGACATATACAATAATTATTTATAAATTTGTAACAATATATATATACATATATATATACACATATATATATGTACATATACATATACGTATATACATATACACACACATATATATATGCACACACATATATACACACACATATATACACACACATATACACACACACACACACATACATATATATATATATATACACACATACATATATACACACATATATATATACACACATATATATATACACACATATATATAAACACACATATATATAAACACACATATATATATATATATATACACATATATATACCGGGTGATTATAATTAAAGTCCTGATTTTAAAAATCGATAATTTTGACTGGTCAGAATGACTTGATATTTTAGCA
>CM057820.1:80179625-80537125 GCA_030067965.1 Latrodectus elegans | reverse complement strand
CAAATTTAGAAGTTGGTGATATCCATAAATCATAATGTGCTGCAAGAGTATTGAAATTTTAATCCAATTTGTTTAAAATAATGTATTAATTCAAATAATGTATCTTAATAAAATGCTTTAAAAATAATGCTTAATACATAAGCAAGACCTAAAAGTAAAAAAATGACTATTTGATTGCAAGTGTAACAATAGAGAGTTATTTAATTATAATTATTGATATAAATTTGATATTAGGAAAATTACAGATCTAAAATATCTTAACATTGTAAATGAAAATTATACATTTAACAATTATTAATTTGTTAAAATTAAAATTTTACACACACACACACATAAGAAAACAATATCCAAATGTTTGTTAAAAAATTAAAATATATATTGAAAGAGTCGAATGGAATTTATATCTCTATAAATAATTATTAGCAGAAAAATTTTAAATGATATTTATTTGATACAAAACTCTATTTCTAAAAGCTTGATTTTGTTTTACTATATTTGTTCTTTTTCGATATCTAAATATTTGACTTGTAAATAAGAAATCACTGGAAAATTTTTTCAGATTCATAATACATCCAATCTTATACAACTTTAAGCATATCCCATTTTTATTCTTCATAACTTTAATACAATTAATGGGGCTTCTTGAATCATTCATTAAATATTTTGAATTACATTAAATGTATGATAACAATTACCAGTAGTTATCAAGGAATAAAACAAAAAAGTTATAATTAAAATAAATCGCGACCAAGAGTTCTAAATGCACATAAGCCTACACAGAAAATTTACATATCTCATCCGTCCTTCGAATTCAGTGCGATTGATGGATTATCAAATTTCACAGACGAAACAGGGAAACAGGAAATCAGATCAGCGTTTGATCGCCAAAAAACTATGTTGCTTCCCAAATTATATTATTATAAAAGTAAGATTTAAAACGATACAAACAATATAACAATTACTCCTCCTCAATCCTAACCGCTGCACGCGTTAGGAATAATATCTTAAGAAGTTTATTTTGAGGAAAGGGAAGAAAACAGAGATGACTCGAAGACAAAAAACGAGGCTACGCATGTTAATAGTCAGAACGCAAAAAGAGACCAGCGCAGCGTGTGAGAAAGTAGAGGTTACGCAAAGTTGACCTAAAAGTAGAACAAGGAGCAATTTCTGAACCTTAATTGAAGAGGATTTCAGAAGGACGTTTGAAGAATGGTTTTGTTTTTTTTATTCACATTCGTTTTCTTTCCAATAATGTCTGAGTCTCGGAATCATGTTCTTTGGAAGATGATTTTAACTTGCTGTCTATCCGTTGAAGTAACAGTGATTATTATGGCAAAAACAGCTAGTTTTGTTTAGAAGTGGAAACGTTTGCCTGTCATTTATGTGAACTTGAAATTTCGAAACACTTAAATTCTCATATCACTCTGAAACTGACAGGAAATGTTTAACATTAATTTTGATACAAATGCAAGAAGTGTATGTAGATTTTACTAGGAGATACACATTAAACAATTTTTTCGTAAAATGCAAGTTTGTGTTTTTTAAATGATAGTCTGTGAACATTTGCCAGAAATTAGAATTTCGTGTGAGACAGGAAAAAAATGTTTTTCAACATTTTAATCATAATTTTTATTGATTAAAAATATAACACTGTTATATTCTAAGTAATTAGCCTTGTTTCATTAATTTAAATTACTTAAAATTAAGCCACAGGTATTTTTAAATGTAATTTTCATGGTCTCTTTCTTTGTGATTATGGCTCTCCTGTCAATGAAATATGATTCTTTTGTAACACTATGTCTACTTGTAATTCAAAATGTATTGCCAAAAATGGATTCAATCTCTTACTATACAGCTACCTTAATTATATCTTAAAAAGTTTATTGTTTTTAATTTATAAAAAAATTGAGAAACATGGAATAACAAGTAAGAATATGAAGAAATGCAAGCTTTGATAGTTAAATAAAAGGTAAATAAACTATCAGTCGAGTGAGTAGCTTGCTAATTCTTTTTTATACATTATTAATGTAGTAAGTTTCATTCCTTATGCTCATTTATGTAGAAACCAGCAAAAAATTGCATATATATTAAATGGGAAAAAGTGCATTAAAATAAATATTTCTCTTAAAAAATTATTTTCAATGTTAACACCATTAAGAAAAATCATTAAAGCAATTATTTAGGAATATTTTAGGAATTATTTATAATTAAGGTTTACAAAGTATATATATATATATATATATATATATATATATATATATATATATATATATATATATATATATATATATATATATATATATATATATATATATATATATATATATATATATATATATATACTTTTAAGAATTTTACATTGTTAATCTAAAATGAAATATAAAATAAAATGGTTTAATCATTAAGAACACTTACTACAAGACTTAAAATATCTTTTTAAAATATTTATAATTAAAATTTCGGAAATTGAGATATCTGTTGAAAAAGAAAATTAAAAATTTTGTATTTATAATATACTAGTGCTTTTCCAAATGAAGAAATCCTTACTTAAGAAATAAAAAGCTTTATTTATTTATTTTTTTTAAAAAAAGGTAGTTCAAACAAGTGAGTAGATTTTTAATTTCTCAACGTAATGAATTGCAAAACCTAATTTTTTTTACATTCTTCTAAGAAATGGAAGAGCACTTAAACGTGACAAATTTACTTTATTTCAAGAAGAAAAAAACTGTATAATAAAAAAAATGTATACACATTCTTTTATGATTTAATGTTTCGTATGTATTACTGCCATCTAGTGGTGCATTTTGATTTTTAAAAATATAAGCTAAACAACGATCCATTAAACATCTCACGTTTGAAAGTTTTTGTATTACGCGCAAAATCTTCATTTTATTTTTATAGAATTCAAGATCGTGTATCGTTTCTTGTGTTTTGACACCTTTCCTTTTAATTCGGATCACACTCCTTAATTATAAGATAAGAATAAGCGTAGAATTTTTAATAAAGTCTAACAGATTTAATTAATTTAATTCTTTTATAATAATACAAAACTTTATTTAGAATAATACAAAAATTTCCATAGACAATAAAAGTATAAAATTGAACTACAATTTAATGCTTGCTGAAAATGGTATTGATAGAATTACTTCATTATTTAAAACTCAAAACAATTTGTATGTAGGAATAAATTTTAATCATTTTTAACAAATTCATTGAAGAATATTCTATATATCATAAATTCCATAATGTAATCCATATACAAGTGGAAAACCAATATATATATATATTATTTATTGATAATTATATATTTATGTTAAATAATAAAAAATAATAATTATTTAATATGAATAAAAATCAATGTTTTTTAAAATAGGTTTATTGATTTTTATCTTTTATTTATTACTATTCTGGAAACAAATTTAAGTTTATGAGGTGTCAGTGAATCCGTTTGCGTTTTTCCTGAATATATTTTGGGAAATAATTTTGATCAACAATGTTTTTTAATTTCCAAATTGTTTTAGAAAATATTTTATCATAGACATTTTAATATATCTGTTTTTGGTTATCAGCAGATTAAGAAAGAAATCAATAATTTCTTTTTCAAAGAACCTTCTCATATATTAATTAACTTATAACAAACAAAGGATATTAAAATGCCTAACGATAAAATATTTTTGAATTTCCATTGATTTTTTTAATTTGAAAAATCAATAAAAATTATTTGCCAGAATGATTCACATAGAATATTCCTATTCATATAGATAAATATTTATTCATATTAAAGAAATATCTCCATTAAAGTAATCATATATCTCTAATTACTTTAATACTTTACTAGTATATTATTGATAAAAAGAAAATTATATATATTTATAAAATATGATAAATTAAATGAAAGTATTCAATGTTTCTGTATGATTTAGTACTTTTCTGAATTATTCATGATAGTTATTAAAAATTTAAAATGTATTATTTCGATATGAAACATAGGTAAATATTTCCTTATAAAGTGATATATTTGAGAATACAGTGAAAATGTATAAAATCATTTTCTTATAGTTTTGTAACTTAATAGAAGAAATGTATATATATATATATATATATATATATATATATATATATATATATATATATATATATATATATATATATATATATATATATATATATATATATATATATATATATATATATATATATATATATATATATATATATACATAAATATATATATTATATATATATATATATATATATATATATATATATATATATATATATATATATATATATATATATATATATATATATATATATATATATATATATATATATATATATATATATATATATATATATATATATATATATATATATAAGTTTATATGATCATTATTTTTTTTTTCTGTTGTTAGAAATTATTGAAAGTTTGATTTTTCCTTTGGTTTTTCGGGTTGTTTTTACTTTCAAATAAAAAAACTGAAGAAATATATTTGAGTTGTTAAAAGTGCTGATGCAGAATTTTTCTTCTGATATAATGAATAGGATGTATTTTGAGAATTTCATATTATTTAAGAAAAATTCTCCTGAAATTAAGCTAGAAATGATAAGATTTATAAATAAATGTGTAAACTTTTGTTTTTATAGAAAATTGTTAATTTTCATTTAAGTACACAAAAGTAAGAAAAATAACAAATGCAAATAAAGATATATAAAGGAATATTCTGATAGTTAAAGAATATTTAAGTTTTAAGTAGCAAATATACAGAATTATTTCGTATTGTATATCTATCAGAATAAATAGGATTAAAATTGTTTTGTGTGTCTTGTTATATTATTTTAATAGAAATGCAATATACATTGATGTTCAAAACTAAGAGAATCCTCAAATTTGGTTAATTATCTCCAGAACTACCGAACCAATTTTAATAATATTTGATAGATAATTGCATTGATAAATTACAATACAAGTATACCGTGCTACAGTTATAAAAATATGCATGATTGCTTGCAATACAAATTGGAGTCGGAAGGCACGCAGTAATGGTTAAAGAATAGAAAAAAGGAAATTAGTTAACTGTGTGTATGATTCTTTGTTAGAGATGTACAAGTCTCACAGTGTTAATTTAAATTTAAAGTAAGGCATTTTACTATTTCCTGGAGTAATTTGTTACACTCGTTCAGCAATGCTATTTGCAAACCCTGGATGATTATCGGAAGGGAGTTGCAAATTGCAGTTTAATTCCTTAAAGCTTCTCCAGACACACTCTTCAGGATTTAAGTCTTGTGTGTGTGTGTGTGTGAGTGTGTGATATACTTGAAAAATATATTCAGCAAATATATTCACTTTCTAGAAATTCGTCCACCAAAAAGATTCTATTTGGTTTTGCGTTATCTTCAATTAAAATAATCTTAGCGCCAGCTTCCACCATGAGAAAGCAAACATAGGTCTCCAAAACCTCATCTTTATATCGCATAGAAATCACAAAACCTCTGTCAAAGTCATAGAAGAGTGTCTGTGCATTTAAAGCAATGCCTATCTGTACCATTAAATCTCCTCCACCATAATAGTAGATTATGCGGCTATCGGAGTGTAGGTAGTGGGTCCCTTGTTTTCTCGATGTAAATGTTTTGCAGAAATGTGTGGTTAGGCTGAATCAGCCCCATCAGTGCATAAAGCAGTCGCCCATTGGTCCATAATCCAAATTTTATGCTCTCAGCACCATGCTAAAATAACTCTAATCACCATTGATGCGAGTGGGAGGCAAGCAGATCTTTGTCCAAACAACCCTCTCTCATAAAATCTTTTGTTTCTGTCATCCTTGGAACTCGGGTTCCTGTAGCCATATACAAGTGACGAGATAGATAATAAGCTGTAGTATATATACTACATTTATCTAAAATAGACAAATGGCTTTTATTTGTGGCTATCATAAATCTTGGATGACCTTGCGCAGGCTTTCCCTTAATAGACCTGGTCTTCTGGACTTGTTTCCATAAGTTTGTCAGGATGCTGAATATTAAATTGAACTCTCTACAAATTTGTACTTAAGATTAGCCTGCTTTGAGCCTTTTAAAAAATTAACCCCTTTATTCCATCATTTTAACGTATGAGATTACTCATTGCTACTGTTACAGATTCAATTCAATCAATTGCGCGCAAAATCACCAAGAAATTTGGAGAGGTATTTTAGCAAACGAAAAATGCATTTTGTCTCATATAAATCCACTTTTTCAAATGGCTACCCAAACACTTAAGTTTACTTTTACGTATTCAACGTACACGATTTATATAGTTGTCTCGAAGTAGTGATTTTACATGTCATTTAATTTCTTAAACGAAATTAGACAAAAAATTCAAATTTTGAGCAACAGTATAATATTATCCGGCCATTGTGTTGATAACATTAATTTTATGAGAAATGTGGTATCTAACTCATTGCGAATTTAAATGTTCCCTTTATGTTTTTGTTTTTTGATTTTTTTAGTAGCGTAGATATTTGTTTAATTGGAGAAGGAAGTGACCTGCAACAGAAGCTGAAAACGAGGTGTAGTTGATTTTTTATATTATTTTAATATTTGTGTTTAATTTTTCATTTGTCAGTGTTTATTTAAAATAATTTTAAATTTTCAAGAATCTTTAGTTCTAATATTGACTAATTAAAAGCATTTACATTTTTGAAATAGCAAATTGAAGTGAGTGAATTGCAGAAAAATAGTATCCCTTGATTTGTTGTACAAACTATAATAACATATTTTTGTTACATTTTTGCGTTTGTTTTTTCCAATCTCCCATCATGTCTGACTAAATCAGAAAAATTTCTAAATTTGCTAATTTTTAAAAAGTCAAAATCAAGAAAAAGGGAAAAATAAAATTATTTACCTAAAAAATTTTATTTATTAAAAAGAGGACTCAAGTAATCCAAGATGTGTTGGGCAGAGGCATGGTGTTGGTGGCATTTCGGACAAAAAGGGTAGGGGTTCTCTTCCTCAAAAATATTTCGGCATTTCAGGTGGCTAGATACAAGGCCAAGAGTCTAGTGCAGGCTTATCTATCATATGAGAGTATTAGAAATAGACCTGGTTTAGTGATTTGGAATATAACGTATTAAAATTCCCATCGTAGGCACATAAATTTGTAATGGAAAACATTTTATTAGAATGTATTCACAGTTTTATCTAACTGGAATTTTCATGAGTTTAGTTTTTAAAAGTTGCAATATTTCTAAATTATGGGAAATTAGTTATGTCAATATTAAAAGTTATAGTTCATGTTAAATTTTATCTATCACAATATGTTTAGAGAAATGAAAGTTTCTAGAACAATAAATCTTTGTATCTTTCATCAGCATGTTTTCCAGTAGTTAAATTTGAATCAAAGTGTAATCTTAAGCATGTAATATTTGCCAAAGTTGCTATTTTTAAAAATATACTTGAGTTAAGAATTTACTTGTTGAGGAAATATGTATCTCTATTCATAAAAGCTGAAAATGAGTAATAAAATATTCCACATGAATTGAAAATATTCCATATGATGTTATAACGGGAGAATAGATAAAAAACTTGGAGCTATTATTTATTTAACTCCAGTTATTTATTGGTTTAACACCACGAGACCAAATATTTGTGTTGTAAAATTTTAAACTGCATTTATACTTCAAAATGAAATAACATAAGCTAAGACAACAAAGATATGATCTATAATTAATCTGTTTAGCAAATATTATAAAGGGCAGAATTAGGCTAAGCTTTCTTCCCACTTTAGATGAAATCACGTAATTGCAAGATATACTCGGCAATAAATCAAACAAAAGCTAAATGTAGTGTATCGCACTAAATTTACAAATACAATCTGTGAATGTTACGATTTAGAGAACCATAAAGAAAGTATTTTTCATTAATTTACTTAATAAAATAATTTATCTTTTTAAATAAATGCGGTTATATTTTGTCTTATGAAATAAGTAAAATTTAAAGTAATTACATTATTGTGAAAAAATTAACACTAATGTGTCATAAAATTATTTTAATTAGTAATTTTAAAATTATAATTATAAGCAGCTTAACTCTTTTATAAAAATAAATATTTCAAATACATTTATTAAAAATAATATAACTTAGAATAAAATAAATTTGTTTCATGAATAGTTTTTAACTTGTTATTATTCAAATTATATATAAATTATAAATTTTAAATTATTAAATGAGAAAAAAAGAATTTCACCCGTTTGTGGTGTTATTAGCTTTTATGTCAAAAATATTTACGAGTTTTTACAATGAACTACTACATTTTATCTCTAAGATTAACGTATTAACGTGTAAATGAAACTTTTTACTTGTATTTTATTTTCAAGGAAAAACAATATTTAAAATATATGTAAAATACTTTTATGGTGAGAAAAATTTAACATTAACATTTAATATTATTACTTAGTAGCAATGTTTAAATATCATAGCTGATGTTCTGCTGATGATAAAAATAATATTAACTGCACTTTGTTAAAGACCAGTGTGTTGTCTCAATTAAAAACACAAAAAACTATTTTTATTTTATTTCATTCTCTAGAAAAAAACAGGATTCAGAAAGTACATGAAGCAATGTGTAGTGTTTCTTAATCTTATTGATTTCACAAAAGATTTTTTTATTTATAAACTTAAAAAGTACAACGCATTTTATTTAGCGATATCTTTGATGAAGCCGCAATTATTTACTGTAGATTTTATGCACCAAATGTATTTTATGTTAACGAGTTGTTCATGGATCTGATTTTCTTAAACTATTAAAATCTTATAAATGATAGTTATATAGCATTTCTAGCAATAGAAAATAAAATTGGCACATAAGTAAGATTGAACCACTACAAAATACTTAGTATACCGCGTAAAAAATTACAGCTTATAAACAAACTATGTTGCGTAACATCAATCAAAATGATGCCTGTAAATCATTATGCTGAAATAATGATATTAAAATATATATCTCTTTCAATGATATCCTTCTCAAAATGCTTAATAAAACATTTTACACCTAAAATAATGTAGAAGTTTAATGAGTTATTTTTAAAATATGCTTAAATGACTTAATATTAGACACATAATAGGAAAATAAATAATTTTAAAGCTTTAATCTTAACAAAGTAGAAAGTAGTTTGATTTCTTTGCATGAATATATAATCTTTTTTTAAATAAAATAAAATATTACTTAAATTTAAATGATAATATATAGTTATATATTTTGATTAAAATTAAAACCGAGAAGTATACACAGTCCAAATAGCTGTGTAAAGCTTCTTAAGTTTACGGGACATTGTAATAATTAGAGAATAATATTATTTAAAATAAATTAAGTAAAAAAATCTTAAGCACAAAACAGCATAATTCTAATATGCATTAAATTAAATTTGTAGTTGAGCATAAATATTTGTTTTCTTAAGGAATTCATGCATAATTTTGTAACGTATTGTTGCTTAATATATGTATATGCAACTTTGCTGTAAATGACTTTCTAATTTTTAATTTTATATGAAACCTGATCCTCATGTAACTTTAGATTTTTTATATAGAATATTTTCAATTGGAGATAGTTTTGATACAAAACTAAAAAAAATAAAATACCAGAATTGGAAGTAAAATAAATTAAATGAAATTATATATATATATATATATATATAGATATCTATATATCTATATAGATATATATATTATTTTCATTTCTTATATATTATTATATATCATATCTCATACATTATATTATTTCATTATTCATATATATATATATATATACAGTAACTTTAATTTTTTTTTCATTTTAATTGCGTATTGAAATATATTTCAATACGGTTAATTTTTCTATGATTGAAATAAAATGATAAGATTCATGTTCGCTTTCACTGAATTATTTTTTCATGATCTTTTTATTTTAAGGTTTATATCACAAATCTACTTTTATGTTTATAAGAAGATAGAAATTTTTATACTATTAAAAATTACCTAATTTATGCTGTCCAATCATGCTTCCAAATACTTCAAAGCAATATTTTTTTATGTAATCGAAGTTTAGATATTTTATATTATTAAAAAGTTTGTTCATAAATCTTACTTAAAATTCACATTTTTTTAAATCTATATTGAATATTTCAAAGTTCCAAAACACACTAAAAGTTAAAATAAATATTATTTTTTTAGTTTTAACAAAAAAAATGAAATAAAGATAACATAGCTTTTATTTTAAGATCATATAAAGAATATTAAAATATTAATAAAACATTTGGACTGGTATTAGCTATTCAAATTATTATATGCTACACTCAAAACCTACAATAAATCTCCTCATCTAGAAAATAAGCAAACAAGGGAATTAATATTTTATTTATTAATAAGAATGTAAATAATTCCTTTAAAATTTATAAGCATAAAAAATATCAACAAATGCATTGGAATTTATTAGTAACCGAAAAACTAGTTTTTTACATATACTAATTGTATTGTCTCTCATCATTATTGTCGATTGAATTTTGATCTTGAATCCTTGTCTATTCCATGGATCATTTGAAAATTTAAGATTCAAATACCTATCTGCAAATTTCGGGACAAAATGAAAAAGAATGATAACGAATTCATAATCCAGAGGATTTTCCTTTTCCATTTCCTTTTCAGATTCGATATCAGAAAAATGTTCGAATAAGAAAAATCAGACTTTTTATTTTTTATCTTCTTGTGAACTCAATTCACCTCCAGATGTATCCCCTTCCCCTCTTCACTCACTTAAGAAGAACAAAACCTCATCGGTAAGCAGCGAGAAGTAAAACAAGATGAAAAGAAGCATTCACACAAAACTCGTCTTCTGCACTTTGAATGCGATCTAACCCATAGTGTCACCAGTGAACAACTGATCTCTCCGGGTCACCGTGACGACACTCAGCTCATTCCGTTGAAAAGAAAGAGTTTATGAGAATTGACTTTTACTTTCACAGTAAGAGTTGGTTTTCTTTTTTTATGTGATTGTGGATTTATTCTCAGTGCGAAGAAGATGGAAATGAGATTTGACTGGTATGCGTTATTGTAAATTTAGAATAAAGTGCAGCATTTTATTATATTTGGATACATAAATGCGACAAAATGGTAAGTACTTGTAAGATATTAGTATAATATTATAAAAAATACTATAGATATTTATTGAAATTCAGAAGACGGAGGAATTGAAATTTAACATTTTAATTTTTACTTAAATTTATTATTTTAAGTCGTTTGTTTTGATTAATTGAACTAAATGTGAAAATGTAATTATTTTAATATTCAACTGAACTTGCTTAACCATATGTTTATTCAGTTAACCTTGTAATCTTTAACTTAGAGCATGCATTTGTTTGTTGAGAGAGAGAGAATGCATTTAAGGTTATATTATTATTTAAGTATCGTTTACCATAAGACAAATCACAAATCCTAAGCAAATGTAGGATAATTTGCAATAACTTCATATACATATTTATTAAAATTTATTTTAAATAATATTGCTGAACATAATTTGATTACAAGATATACTTGATAATATTATTGGTGAACATGTGTGATTCATAAAAATATTTTTTTATATTGTTTCATTTTAAATTTATTATTTTTAAACCGATTAAAAATTTGGCACTTATATCAAAATTTATTAAACTCAAATGATAAAATGCAGATTTTCTCATTTTAGTTTTAAAGTATATTTTTATTCATAAAGTCTACATAGCATAAAACCTACGTATTATTTTACTTACAAATGCTTGTTTTCCGTGAATTTAATAAAAATCATTACAAGTCAAACAAAATATTATTCATTAAATACTATGGTTTTCGACAATAATTGACTATCTAAGTTAATATTTGTGAAAGAAGTAAAGAATATATTTTTCAATTTAAACAATTAATATGTTTTCATTAGAAATAACTCGGATCACTATTTAAAAAATTAAGATGTTGTAACTAAATCAGTTCATGTGAGTTTGTTTAAAAATAATAAATATAATTCTGTTATGAAATATTCCGGTGATATTCTTCAAACTCAAAAAAAAACTTTAATTTTAACTCATTCATTTGAAATTTTACTTTATTTTTAATACGGACTAAATAAAAATTATTAAAATTTTTTCATGATATTAAAATTTTTTCTATACTAATTTTTTTTGAATTTTGTATTGTATCAATAAAATTAACTTTCTGTTAAATAAATATTTAAAATAATTAAATAGCAAGTTTTGCAAAATGTTGTAATTTATATTTTTCATGAAGTTAGATATTAATATTAATGGTTTGTGGAATCTTTAATCACGAGCATAATTAGTTCATTTTCAATTCAAAAGTTTTCATTTTTACCTTGCATATTAATATGATTTCCTACACATATTCACTAATTAAAATGTAAATTAAAATCCATAATAATTACTGAATTGTAACTAATTATTATAGGTTAATGAAGAATTCGTTTATTAAAGAGTTGATAAATATATGATATTACAGAATAACTTCAAAGCTAATTCAAACTAGAAATTTTAGGAACACATTTTTTATTAAAAGTTTTGGATATATATTTTTACTATATAATTACACTTTATCTGTGAATATAAATATGGTTATTCATATAATGATAGATTAACTTTTAACAAATTATCCATACATAAGGAAATTAGGTATTCACAAATGCATACGTGAAACACTTTCTGGGAATTTTGTTGAAGAAAATATCTTCATGTACATAAATATTCAATCTCTTTCAAAGTAAGGGTGTGGCTGTGACATGATTGTTTTACATATAAACTTAGCACAAGTTAACATTAAAAATTAAAAATATTCATACATTTCTAAGAATGATTTTTTTAAAGAGTTTCGAAAGTTATTCTCGAACAAACACTTAATACTTATATTTTTTAAAAATACTAATTGGGAGTTTTTCAAATTAGTGATAATATGTTTTGACACGCAAATACAATCAATTAAATTGCAGATAATAAATGTCATGTCTCACAATGTTTACTATTTGTTCAGTTCCTATATTTAATATATAATTTATGCACAAATTTGTGGATATTGAGGAAATGTTATAATTTACCTATATATATATTATATATATATATATATATATATATATAATATATATATATATTATATATATATATATATATATATATATAATATATATATATATATATAAGTAATTTTAAATTAAGAACACTTTTTATTTTTGCCTTAGAATATTTCTATAAATAATTATAATAAAATAATTATAATATGTAAATTGTATTCATAAATTTGTTTTTTATCGATAAATTTGTCTTTGGTGAGCATGTTACATTCTTATTCTTTTTAAAATAATCTTATTCTTCTACATTTTCATTTGCTAATTTAAAACTTAAAATATTATGATAAATGTTCCAAATTACTATAAACATTTAAAAACGTAATATTTAAAAACTGTAAACCACATAAATATTAATTTCATTTTTGCTTATTTAAAAATAGAAAAATGTTATCAGTTGTGTTATAAAAATGCCATTGTTGGAGAAATACATTTATACCTATCCTACGATACGATATGATTTAACAGTTAGATTTGATCTGAAAGATTAAATATTTAAAAGAGGCAAATTTTGATTTAAAACTATTATTTTGTCGAAAAAATACATATTAGCATTAATTATTGGGAATGAAAAGTAGACTTAATGATTTGCCTTAATTAACTGATAATTAGCAAAACATTTGTACATAAACTCATAATATTTCACAACATCGCATTACATGAGGGTGGGAAACTTTTCTTTATGAATGTGCATTATTTATGTACAAAAAATATTTTTAAATATTTAACATGTAAGAGGTTTTGAAATTTTTGTTTCTGTAAATATTTGAAAATACAGTTCTTTAGTAAAGATAAAAATGAGGATTTAATGTTTATGATATCAAATACTAATTAAAAATAAAACAGAATTTTAAAGTATAAAAACTGATTTTAAACTATCATATTACTAAATAAAACTATGTAAATAGCTAAAATATATTTTTCGTTTTAATAAAGTATCTTCTTTCTTTAAGTAAATATCGAGGTACTTCTTTTTCAAGACTAATATGAAAAGTATTTAGTAATAAAAGTATAAATTGAAATCCTTTCTTCAAATTACAAAAACTATATTTTTAAATAAATTAAATATTTAGAATAATACTATGCAAATGTTTACGAATAATATATAATTAATTTTTTAAATAGAATAGCACAGCCAAAATTCGGGATATTTATGGAATTTTAGCTAAAATTATGATTTTTAATTGTAAAAAAAAATATTGAAAGTTTTCTGTTCAAAGACTCTTTTAAAAATATTATGTAGTAATACCAAAAAATAATTAATATTTATAATAATTTTGTTATTTTTAATTCATTTAGGATGCAAATCTTTTTAATTTGTAATTCAAATATAAAAATGATTATATTCAATAACCACGAATCTTAAATTTTCCAAATTTAAGGAAAAATAATAAGTTTAACTTTTTGCTTTATGAATTACATCAAACACAGTATATATCTATATCTATATCTATATCTATCTATCTATCTATCTATCTATCTATATATATATATATATATATATATATATATATATATATATATAGATATATATATATATATCTATCTATCTATCTATCTATATATATATATATATATATATATATATATATATATGTATATAGATAATATATATATATATATACAAGGTGGTTATAATTAAACTTCCCCTATAAACAGCATCCCACAGAACAAACGGATGAACGGAATGCAACAAAATTTTGTATATGGGCTTTACACGAGATGCGCTCACAGAATTTTGAAAAAAAATTTTTAGTTCCAAAATGTCCACCAGAGGGCGGTTTTTTGGAAAAACATGAAATTTAACTCAGTAAACTGCCAAAACGGAATGCAGAAACAATATTAACAAACCAGAACAAGAATTATGAGTAATAAAATGCAAAATCGGGAAAATCCGTCAGTTGTAGGAGAAAAATGCCGAGATTTGCATGCTTGGGAAGAAGAGGAAGCTTTATGCAAAACGGGTTTGGGTATAAAATGTTTGCTGACGTTGGCATGTTTAATTCGATGTTTACGGCTGTATTTATGGTGGTCTCTTTAGTTGAACGTGCGTTATTGGTGAAGCTGATTTACGAAAACAAGGGGAATGCTTCTGCTGCAGTTCGTGAATTTCGTCGTAGAAAGAGCCTGCGGCGTGGACCAATGTCAACTAAAGTTATCTGGGCCATGATTAAGAGATTTGAGGAGACTGGGAAATTAGGAGTTCAACCTGGAAGAGGCCGCAAACGTGTCACACCGGTACTTGTTGATGCCGTAAAGACAACTGTTGACGCTCAGTCACAGACATAAGAGTTTGGGAGCAGTAGCGCACGTGCAGTTTCTCGACAGACTAGCTATGCTTACAGCACCGTCCGAAAAATGCTCAGAAACATAATGCACTATTTCCCATACAAGATCCGTCCTACCCAAGAGCTGCTTAATAGGGACAAAGCACAACGTCTCTCATTTGCAGTCAATTTCCTCAACAGAATGACTGTTGATCTGTCATGGCCTTGGAATATTCTGTGGAGCGACGAGGCTCATTTCTACCTCAACGGGACTGTCAACACTCAGAATTGCCTCATTTGGGCTAAGGAATATCCTCGGATGCACACTGAAAATCCCCTACATTCTCCAAAGGTGACTGTCTGGAGTGGATTTACGGCGAATTTCATCCTTGGGCCATTCTTCTTTGAGGAAATCACTGAACGTGGGTCTGTAACATGTTCCGTTACGGGCCGTCGGTACCATGTCATGCTGCAGACGTTTGTTATGCTGCAACTACAGCAAAGGCGAGTCCTTACATCGACCATTTTCATGCAGGATGGTGCACTCCCAAATATCCATGAGTCCGTGAAGGAGCTATTGCTCCAACACTTCACAGAGGAGCGTGTTATTAGTCGCTCCTTTCGTTATTCATGGCCACAACGTTCGCCGGATCTAACTCCGTGCGATTTCTGGTTATGGTGTTATTTAAAAAGTCGGGTGTATCGTGGAGGTGTTACGACGTTGAGTGACTTAAAGAACTCCATAACGCTTCATGTGAGAAGCCTCACAATTAATCAGTTACGATCTGCTGTTGAACACATTGTGCATCGACTTGAAATTTTGCAGGTGAATGAGGGTGGTGACGTGGAACAACTTTCCCTACATCATCCTGGACACGATTAACAACTGCTCCGCTTGTGAAATTTTGTCCTAATGTGTTCTTGTTTCGGCAAACTGAACTGTTTTTTTGTTTCCCAAACAGCGTACTGTTCTTTTTTCCTTGCCTTTACTTAATGTGGTTCGATGACAGGGTGATCAGACATATTAATAAATGTAAATTGTTTCTGTATTCCGTTTTGGTCGTTTATTGTGTCACATTTCATGTTTTTCAGGAAAAGCGCCCTCTGGTGGACATTTTGGAACTAAAATTTTTTTTCGGAATTCCTAGAGCGCATCTTGTGTAAAGCCCATATACAAAATTTCGTTGCATTCCGTTCATCCGTTTGCTCTGTGGGATGCTGTTTATAGGGGAAGTTTAATTATAACCACCTTGTATATATATATATATATATATGTATATATATATATATATATATATATATATATATAAATATATATATATATATATATATGTATATATATATATATATATATATATTCTTCTCAGACAAACATTAAGAATTAAATAATAACAATTATTTTTTAAGTATATTGCTTAAAATATATATTTTGTACACAGTTTATACATCATAAATGGGAGGAAGGAAACGCGCGAGCATTGTTCTTGAGTAAATGTGTTTGCCTTTTTGAACTCAAGCAGAACAGATTTCCCTGGGTCACTGGTGCGTTAAGAAACGAGCTTTAACTTAAAGCCATTGTCTTTTTGTTCAAAAAGAGAAAGTTTAAGCCATTTCGATTCTTGTGAAAGAGAAATTTCGCACTTCCGTGAATTAATTCATAACGTAAACTCTTCATTTTGAGGATAAATACTATATATGTAGAATAATTAGTGTTCAGATTATAAGTATTTCAAGCTGAGATTTAAATATAAATTTCGCTCTTTCTGTTTAATATTAATTTAGTTACACTTAGTTTGAAGAAAGATATATTAAAGTTTCATTTACGTAAGTGTAACTAAATGAGAATGCAATTTAAATAATGTTATTAAAAGCTCTAAATGAATATTTAGATGCTTAAAATTCAAATATTTTTTACACAAAGGCCTTGTTCCAATACTAAATTGAATCAAATATGGTTTTATTAAAATTATATAAGATCATGCGATATTAAAATATTATATAGTCTATTGAAATATAAATAAATTTTAATAATTCGCACATTTATAAATTTGTATGTTTAGTGAAATTCTCAAGTAATTAAATTCTTAATTAGTAATTGTAGTTAGATAAAATATATTTCCCAAAATAAAAATAATGTATATATAATACTTCTCTAAAAATATTCATTCATTAAAATCATCCCTTATTAAGATAATTTCTTGTTCAAATAATATTATTTCACTATATATATATATATATAAAAACTACTGGTCATTAAAATCGTTACACCAGGAAGAAATCCAGATATCAAAATGATATTTATTGGACAAATATATTATACTAAAAATAACAAGTGATTTAATTTTCAAAAAATTTGGCTGGATAGATCCTGAGAAATCAGTACCCAGAACAACCACCTCTGGCAGTAATAACAGCAGTTATACGTCTGGGCATTGAGTCAAACAGAGATTGGATCGCATGTACAGGTACAGATGCCCATGAAGCTTCAACACGATGCCACAGTTCATCAACCGTAGTGACTAACGTTTGGTGAAGAGCCAGTCGCTCGGCAACCATTGACCAGACGTTTTCTATTGGTGAAAGATCTGGAGAGCGTGCTGGCCAAGGCAACAGTCGAACATGTTTCGTATCAAGGAAGGTCCGTACAATACCGGCAAATTGCGATCGGGCATTATCCTGCTGAAACGTAGGGTTTCGCAGTGCTCGAATAAAGGGTAGAGCCACGGGTCGTAACACAACAGAAATGTAACGTGCACTGTTCAAAGCACCGTCAATGCGAACAAGAGGTGACCGAGACGTGTATCCAATGGCACCCCATACCATCACGCCAGGTGATGGGCCAGTATGACGATGACGTATGCACGCTGCCAGTGTGCGTTCACCACGATCCGCCAAACACGGATGCGAACATCATGATGCTGTACACAGAACCTGGATTCATCTGGAAAATGACATCTCTCCATTAGTGCACCCAGGTTCGTCGTTGAACACACCATTGAAGGCGCTCTTGTCTATGACGCAGCGTCAAGAGAAGCCGCAGCCATGGTCTCCGAGCTGAGAGTCCATGCTGCTGCAAACGTCGTCGAACTGTTCGTGCAGACACTTGTTATCTTCCAAACGACCCCGTTTCTTGACTCACGGCTCGTGACGTGGTTGCACGATCCATTTCGGCCATGCGGATAATATGCCTGTCTTCTCAGCTGCTAGTGATAGGTGGCCGTTGAGATCCCGCATGGCGTTCCGCATTACCGTTCTGAACCCATCGATTCCATATTCTGCTAACAGTCATTGGATCTCGACCGACGTGAGCAGCAATACTGCGATAAGATAAACCGCAATCCCGGGACGCTACAATTCTACCTTTATCAAGGTCAGAAACGTGCTGGTACGCATTTCTTCTTCTTACACGAGTCATCACAACAACTTTTCACCAGGCAACAACGTTCAAATGCAATTTGTGTATGAAGAACCAATTGAACAATTTCCTCATTTAAACACAATGTAGGTGTCGCTACTGGTGACTGCTTTGTCTGAATGCGCTGAAAAGCTAATCATTTGCATATCACAGCACCTTCTTCCTTTCGTATAAATTTCACATCTGTAGCATGTCGCCTTCTTGGTGTAGCAATTTTAATGTCCAGCTTTTCTTTACAAATTTCGAACTGATTGCTTGTGCAAAGCTTTTAGAGGATACAATTTTCATTCGCAAGTTTATAGAAGTAGGAGTCTTCGATTCTTACATCAACCGCTAACACATTTCGGTTATCTGTAAGACCACAGTCAACATCAGGGACTTGTATTCGTACAGTATCACCAATTTGAGCAGGAGGAAAATGATTTTTTGATGTTCGCAAAATTTTTGTTTCTTGCAGTAGAAGACTCTCTTTCGCAGCCGCTCTTTTTATAGAAATTAACTCTTGTTTTTCATTCAAAACTTGATGTGAAGACTTGGTGGATTGCAAGTCCTCTTCAATATTTTTATTTGGAATTCAGTTTTCGGTTTGACCACCACTCAAGTTTTTTTCAGAAGTATTACCAGTTTCTTCAAGATGTTCCTCGATTTCAAAAGTATTTTCGATTTTTTCAAGTTGTTCCTCAGTTTTGATTAGGCAAAAAAGACGATGCTATGCCTCCTTTCGCTTTAGTGTCAAACATGGCTTTATAAGGACTTAAGCGTATTACTTTGTGGTATGCAGTGTTCTTGGCAAATTGAACAAAGGGTAGCATTAATTTTTACTGATCATTTATTTGTATTGTTATCGCTTATCCATGCAGTTAGCATATTCTGTACATCCTGATTGGCCCTTTCAACTGAGCCTTGTTTTTGACAGTGATGAGGCTTTCCATGAACTATCTTAACATCTTTCCACATAGCACATATTTCGGATATGACTTGATTACTGAAATCTCTACCATTACCTGATTGCAATATTGCTGTGGCACCAAATATTAAAAATATTAGAAGAAACTTCTATACGCTACTTCTTTAGCCCTCTTAGTTTTTAAAGTTCGTAGCAGGACAAACTTAGTTAAGTGTGTGATCTTGATACACCATTATGAACTTATGTTCACCATCTGAGTTTGACTGCACATCTATCAGATCAACTTGACATCTTGAGTTTAACTCAGAACTGATTATTGGTTTCACAATAATACCTTACTTAGGTGCACTGTGTTTCATTTGGCATTGTTTAGATAGATTTAAATACAACATTACAAAAAACTTCATATTTAATATTTTTGCACTTAGTTTGCAACTCTTTAAGCATACGTGTTCTTCCTCCATGTCCTATCCTGGTGTGAGTTTCATATAGTATACTGAACAATTCCACATTGGTAAGATAGTACTGTATATTCATTTCTCTTGGTTTTTGGTACAATGACTTCTCTTCATCATTGATTTTTAAAAAGTCAAAACGTTTAATCGGTTTTAATCCAAAGGTATGTTGCCCTTAGTTTTAGCAGAAACCACTTCAGAAAATATTTTAGAGTACTTTTCTCGAGAAAAATAAAGCAATTCTCTTCTGGTTTATACACAATTAATACACTTAACATTTCAAGAAAAAGATCACGATTTACAGCAGTATCCATTCTGTATAAATCAGGAAATCAGAAGAAAATTAAGAAAACTTTGCTCTCACCATCAAACCTTTCATATGCACAAGACTGACAAAGCTGACTGACTCCAACAGCGCAAAGAATTTGGCGAGAAACAGCCAGTCGTCTCTTTGTCAGCTCTTCTCTTCTCGACCTCCACCAGAGCATATCTGTGATTGTCGACATACACATGTGAGGGTCCGAATGTACAAGAATGTAATGAAATATTCGATCTTTCACCGACGTATTGTTTACCGGTGAATGTCGACATTCTCTAATTTCGGTCTTTCACGGTAACACATACACACACACACACGTACACACACACTCACACAAACACACACACACACACACACACACACACACACACACACACACACACACACACACACACACATATATATATATATATATATATATATATATATACAGAGAGAGAGAGAGAGAGAAGATAGTGTAGTAAAAGAATTTTTATTCAACTGCTATTCTTTTTGAAATTTAAATGTTTTATTTTTTTGTAGAAGACACGTTACAAGTAAAATAAATCAAAAAATTTTAAATTCAATAATTCTTAATAACGATACATTCAAAGAATTCTGTAAATTATAATTTATAGATATTTTTCAAAGAAAGGTGTTTTTTATGTTATAATAATTTATTATTATAACTTAAAAAATTGGGGAATTTCGCTTTTCATATAATGAGTGTGATCAATAATAAAAGTTGTATTTTGTTTGTCTAAAGAGAGTTACAACTTGTTTTGTTTTCTTAAAAAGATTTTGTAGTGCTTAATGTGACATATAATTGTTTATGACACTTAGTTACGAATTATATAAAAAATTGTGCGGTACAAAAGATATTTAAATAAGTGATTCATCATTAAAATTATTTTCAGTTATGCATTAAGAATGGAAATATTATAAGCATGTCAAATATAAAATATATATCACAGTTAAGACTTTCAAGACTACAAAATCTGTTCATGCCAAAATATTTTAAATACGGAAACAATCTTATTATTTAACTGAGAAGTTAACTGAATAATGTATTTTTTTCTGTGTCGTGACTAGTTCTGAAAGCTTGATATTTGTTCAAGAAATTATTTATAGTGTAACTTAACAAGTCTAATTTTTCTAAACAATATAGATGGAAATACTAATAATTTGTTTTCATATATGCAATTAAATATGAAATATTTTATAGAATTAGAATTGATAGCTCTTTTTAGAAACAGATCAACTTGGTTTACGATAATGGTAAATGTATGTTATATATTCCTTTGCTATATAACTTTTTATATCTGGCTTATATTAAATAGTATTGCAGTTTCATGTAGCCCTAAAAAAACTGTGATTCCCTATCTTGGTACATAAGCTTTTAGTAATGGATGCATATTACAGAAAAAAACTTAATGCCTAATTTTTTATGCCCATATATGAACGCAAAAATGTATTTTTAGTATAAAGAACTTAGAAGACATAAAACATTTAGAAGACATAAAAGTATTTTCTCAGAAAGCATAAAATAAACCTAAAAGCAGAATTAAATTTATATAAAAATTATAAATACTAATTTTTTTTTTTTGAAAAAATGTACATTTCTTAAAGTGTGTGTTAAAAATTTAATATTAGCTAAATAAAGAAACCAATAAGATATTTCTTGTGAATTCTAAAAGTTTCTAAAATTTAATTTATATTGAAAAACAGTATTTGAAATAGACAAAAATATTAAATTATAAACTAAAGAGAAAAAGGATAAATTGAATGAAATATCAATCAGTATATCAAGTAAAAAAATTAATTGAATGACGTGGTCTTATGTTATTTAAAAAGGAGTCAATATATTTCGATAATTTGAAATATTTATTCAACGCAACTGTACTAAAAATAGAAAAAGAAGCACTATTTTGACGACTTAAATAAATTGGCAAATATTCTCTGTTATTCCAAATTAATTTTTATAACATATAAAAAATTTATAAATAACCCTTCAATTAACGCAGTTTACAGTAATTAATTATTTTTAACGGATTTTTATTAACAATTTAATACAAAATATTGTGATAACAGCAGATTTATTTTCTTTTAAATATTAAACAATTTAAGAAAATTTATATATGATTACGATTCTTATATGTAATGATGATTATTTCCTATGGTGGCTTGAGTAATAAAAAAAATTGAAATAATAGCATTGAAAATGAAGTAATTTTATTAAAATTGAAATAAATGTATTTTTTTTTTAAATTCAACATTTTTCATTTCATTTTATAGACAATTGTTATTTTCTGTGTTTCAAACCTATCATAAATTTATTCTTTTTATATACAAAAAAGTGATATTTATCATTATTCAGTTCACTTCTAATCAGTTTTTTAATAATTCATTAGAAACATAACAAAATAATTTTGTTATTTTTTACATTTCTCTTGAAATGAAAACTTGTTATCTGTGAGTCAAACACGAGAAAATGAAAAATAATTTTAAATGCTTTAATAAATTTCAAATGCAGGCAAATGTAGAAAATTTTTTTACTGTTGTTTAAATGTTTTTTTTTTTTTTTTTTGGTTAAAACACAAAAAGATTACGGTTTATCGAAATATTATTTTTGGATTATACATATAAAGGTAATTAAATTTAAAGTTTTTACAAAGCATAAATTGTTTATTAAGAAATAACACTCTGCCATTTTTCTTTTTTTTCGCATACAAATGAATTCTTCAATCGTAGGAGAATAATCCTTTCCATAATCTCACGACTATCATAATATCTGGCTTCATAAATAACTTAAAATCATGTGACATTACAGCATTCTTAAAATCCAGCTTGTAGTTGAAAAACAAGAATCTTAACAATGGTTTTCTTAAGGCTGATTCATGGTGACCAAGGTTGTGAACACAATACGCAGATATACTATATTATTGCAAAAGTAATGGATACATGTGGAGAAAACATGTCATGCTTGATCTACAATTACGGACAGGGTAATTTTTATAAAAAAAAAAAATATATGCAAATTATTTTGTAAAAACATGTAATCGTCATATGAAAATTTTTTCACTTCTGAAGCACATAAATATTCTTTTATCTAAAATAATTTAAGAGACAAGATGGTATTTTATACATTCGTATTAATATGCAAAACATTTTAGTGAAACAATTGATGTTTAATTTTTTCCATAGTTTAAGCAGTTTGTCTTTGGAATCTTTAAGGAATAACTTTACATATTATTCTTGTTCATAATATTCAATAAATATGTTACTTCTGGTTTTGATTATTATTGATTCAATATGATAAAAGAAAAAGCATTTTCTAATATTATTTTCGATAATTCAGGAAAAAAAATTATCTCGCACATGTCAAATTTAAATGATTAAATGTTATTTTATGCTTAAGATTCTCATGTTTTACAATACAAGTAAAAAGGTTCCAAATTTCTCTTTCCATAATGTAAAATAAAAATCAGCTTTTAAAATGTTGTTCCGATTACTTAAAATTTATTTCCTACTTATAATATTTTAAGTATATTTTTGATACATATGATGCTTTAAGCAGATACAAATGATTCTTTTCCGTAAAATTTATTATTGTTTTAAATCAGTTTTTATAAATTTGTAATTTTAAAAGTTTAATTTGAAATTTTAAAAGCAATATATAAATAATGTTGATTTGTGTGTGTGGATTTTAGTGAAATTAATGTGTATCTAAAGTAAAACAATTATCTTAAGGCTCATTTTCTCATTTTACAGAATTATATTTATTTTTAATCAAATGTATTTACATCTCAAGTGGAAATACTAATAAAACAAAAGAATAGCAACAGAATAAAAACAGTTATATATTACATACGATAAGGATAACAACTGTATTAGAATAAGCTATTAAAATGATTGTCAATACCTTTTATGTAGGGGTGGTAAAAAAACACCATTTCAAGAACCTCTAAAGTAGTATTTTTGATACATTTTAATGTCCTTGAATAAGCAATTCATGCTTAGACTAATGTTTCCTTATTTAATGAGATTTCCTATCTTGCTAACCCATTTACTCAAAAAATAACCAAATTTTGTTTTTCAAAGTAGCAAACCTAACAAGGAAGCTATTGCTTTAAGCCACTTCATATATTCCAATTATATTTTACGTATTGAACTTTTCTAACAACAGTTTCATATTTTTATGTTTATTTCATATCACTAAAATAAGCTACAGGTGCTGATATTAATTAATTTCCAATATTCAATAATGTAATCTTCAAACTCACTTCAACATGTGTATGAAAAATCAAAACTCATGTTGTTGGTATTAATATCTAAGAGATTTCATTACTGAAAAAACATTATTAAGAAAAAAATAACTAACTTTAAAGAAGTATTCTTCAAAATCATTATCTCGATTAAGTTAAACGAGTATCTTTGAATGCCTAATTATAGTAGATTCCATCGCTCAAGCCTAGAACTTAAGAGCTCAACCGACTGTTAAAACAAATTAAATCCCTTATGTATTCATTAGGATCTTGTTAAGATAGAAAGAGAGGTTCTGATGAACTCCCTGCTTCAAAAGTAGGGTCTTCTCTCTCCTTTCCTCCGTCTTTAGTATGATTTTGATCAGATTCTAAGTTATCACTTATAAATATAAAATCTGAATACTTTAGTGCATTTTAGTTTTCACTATGAGATATGAATGTCATTACAGATGTCCAATTGGAATACCTTACTGTATATATTTTTTATTTCAGACGTTATTTTTCTAATATTTGTCATGCAATATATATAGTAACAGTCAATTAAGTCCTTCTTCTATTCCCTTCAAATCACAGGGACTAAAAGCGGAACATAATGAGTACCATTTTTCCATTCAGTCAGAAGCCTAGCGGATGATATACGGCATGTATCTGAGACCCTCTCTTTATCAAAATCACTAGCTTCACAACTGGATTTTAGTTCATAACTGTATTTCCCAAATGGTGTTTTCAAGTTTCAAAATTAAAAACTAAACATCAGTTCTCTAAGAATGAAGCAGAATTTGATTCCTTGATTTAAACACTTTCTTGGCTTGATGAAAATTTCATGAAACAAATCAAAACAGTACAAGACCACAGCAAAAATAAAAAGATTAACCACTGTGTGTGTGTTGCCAACTACTATTATGATCACTACTATTTCAATTAATCTTAATTTCAAATAATCAAAGCAAAGTACAAATCGCATTCACATAAAGCTATGTCTGATGAAAAGAATCTGATTACTAATTTTAATTCAACGCGTAAAATTACTTTAGACTCAGTTTAATTTTCTTGAGAAAAGCACTGTGTGGATTATTCTTATCACATAATATGTAAGATTATGCAGTGAAACTAATTTTTTGATGTTAATTTTTCAAACAAAAAATTTAGACATGATAAAAACTAATTTTTTTTATTTACAAATAAAACTAAATTAATTTTCTCGGATAGATATAAAGGCATATTTGATAAAATTTTTAAATTCGTTTTTGTTTTTATAACTATATTTCTTATAAAAATTAGAAATCCTAGAATATTAAAAGATATTTTCAGTGCACATGCCTACTTTATCTAGTAAAATACATATTTCCTATTGTTTTTAATTAAATCATTTTATTGTCGATCTCTAAACTTCTCATAAATAAAAATTATAATAGAAAATGGCAGAAAAATTTAAAATTTTTCATGATTTTTATTTTTTAAGAGAATGACTTAATTTATTGCGGGTAAATGTTAAAAATTATTAAAATTCACTATCTATACAACTGGAATTTATTTTAATTATTAGAATTCACTAAAGGAAATTTAAAACAAAATTATCATTCATTATCATATTTTAAATTGTATTAACTAAATTGACAAGATCCGCAGACAAATTATTTTCTATACTCAGTTTCTATGATTTTATAATTGATGTATCACGATATCAATGCAGATATACATATTTATAAATATATATGCTGTATCGAAATAAATTGTGTAAAATATTGTGACTGAAATATACTTGTGTTATGTTAGAAACAATAGAATTTAAAAAGTCATCAAAAATCAATACCCTATATACTTGAAACTTTCGTGATAAAATGAAAAGGAAGTATCCAGTTTTTCCCTGTGTATGGCATTCTATTTTGATTTTTTTTGAAGTGAGTTACATAAAAAAAATGTATGCTGTGTCACTACTATTATTTTCTGAGAAATACTTACCTCCAAGCTTCATGTAAACTTATTTTATGTCAGTTCAAAGTACTAAAACTAGGTAACAAAAGAAGTTTTCTCTTAAAGTTGATCCAGATTTTAGTTCTTATCTATAGCATTACCATTTTTATGCTTTCTCAGACAATTTGAATAACATATACTATTGAATAAAATAAAAACTATTTTTTTTTTGAAAAATATAAAAGTATATATATATATATACGCATGTTTGTAATATTATTTTTTATGACGGTTAAGTTAATTACAGTCAAATAATTCCAACTTAGAAAGTAAAAGGCGAAAAATATTGTTATATAGTTTGAAAATGTATAAAATGATAATACTTTTATAATGTAAATAAATTATGTCTTATATGAATAAATCTAATAAAATAACCAAAACGTTGAAAGAACTGTTAATCATATGTAGTAAGTAACTAATGAAAATCGTTTTAATAATTTGCAACTGATTTTAAAAAAATATATAGTCAGAGATTTTCTATTTTATTAAGAACTCTTCCAAGCCCATAGTGTTGAAAATATTAGTGATTGAATAGGATTTTTTATTTTGCAAAAGAAAGAAAAATATTGCTGTAATTTTTAATAATTGTTTAAAAGATAACAATTAATTCTGGGTATTTTTATATAAATTAATAGATTTGAGTTTTCATAGATTATATTGAATTTTACATTTGGAGGTACATTAAAATCCCAGCTGAAGAAAAGTAATCTAAAAGTATATATGTGGTATTGATAAAATTTTGCATTCATAAATTATATACGAAAAATTACTTATGATACAATTAAAATTGAAATTTTCTATTTGCAACAAATATATTAGCCTTAATATTAGCAGTACTTATATTCAGTGTATGAATGCTCTAGAGCCGTTTAATCAAATATTTACTAGTTTATATATATATATATATATACATAAACATGTCTTTATAAGTTGATTATACAACATTAAAATTTGGAAGTTACTAAGCAAAATCTATCTATACGAATATTTTCCGTAAGATAAATTTGTATTTCTGAAAAAATAAGCAAGAAAACGAAAATATGTAATAATTTCTCGCCTTTCCTAAAAGCTATTTGAGTAATTACTTACATTTTTATTCTTCCTGAAATCTCACAAGGAATTATTCATTTCTTATTTTTTTCTGAGAAAGGATATTGAGTAAAATTCAGCTACTGCTTTTTAAAAAAATAATATTTGATAGTGAAACATTTACAAAAATATAAAACGCACTTAAAGATTTAAAATATAATAAAATGCAAATATCCTTTTAACATTAATTTGATTTCAAAATTATTTACAATTTCTCATGAATTTTTTACATTTTTAAAGAATGTCAATGTAAATACTTTCCAGGAATCAAATATAAGAATTTTTATAAGTCTTTCTGAGATCAATTTCTAAGAAAACTATTTCTCATAAACTCTTACAATTAACATATATATCTATATATATATATATATATATATATATATATATATATATATATATATATATATATATATATATATATATATATATATATATATATATATAATATATATATATATATATATATATATATATATATATATATATATATATATATATATATATATATATATATATATAAATATATATATATATATATATATATATATATATATATATATATATATATATATATATATATATATATATATATATAAGCAAAATAGAGCAGAGTGTTTTGTCCGATAAGTCAACAACGACAGTCTCCAATAGGAAATGGATATTTGAGAATTCTTCAATGTAACATCAAATGTTTATCTACTTATGACACGCGTGTGAAGCTTGATCAATTACTGGATCTAGCAGATACTTATAAAGTCCAGACTATTGCTCTTCAAGAACCCAAACTAAATGCGAGGACCAATCTTAAAATTAAGGGTTTTCGCATTTTGAGAGCAGATATGAATTCTGGAAGCGGTGTCTTGCCTCTACTTATTAGAGACATTAATTATAACAGTATTGATTTTCCATCTTCTTCGGGTTCTGACCTAGAAGTTCAGGGTATTTCCTTTCCCTTGAGGGGCAGCCTTGTTAAGCTAATCAATGACTACCACCCTTCCAACACCAATAGTTTACATGAGACTTTTCTTGATCATTCTGACGAAGGTATTATTTTTGTTGGAGATCTCAATGTTAAACATGCCTCTTGGAATTGTTCTGATAACAATCGACATGGATTACATCTTCTGGATATGGCGGATAGTAAGTCACTTCTGTTCCTTAACAATGAGACACCAACTCACTCCTCCTTTAGCTACAGTTCAACCGAAGCACTTCATGTGACTTTTACCAGCTCTGATATCTTTCCTTCTTGTAGTTGGCAAGTCCTTCATAGTATGGGCAGTGACCACCTGCCAATCCTTGTCGAAATTAATAGGAGCACTCAAAAACCAAGTTCAAAAAACCATCATTGGATGTTTAGAAAGGCCAATTGGCAAGCTTTTGAAATGCTCACTGAACAAGCCTTTAACAACTCAAGCTCCTTTGAAGATAATGAAAGTTGCTGGTCCAATTTCAAGCAAATTATTATTTATGCTGCCAAACAATCAATTCCTAGGGGAAAAAGTAAAAAAAAAACTTTCACCATATTTTACTCATTGTTCTGAAACAATTAAACCTATTATTGAAGAAAGAAATAGATTACACCGTACCCTAATGAACAATAACACTAGTTCTAAAAATTCAAAGATCAAGGAAATGAATGCTAAAATCAAACGCATATACTGTGATTTAAAGAAAAGCAAGTGGAGGGATTTCTGCAAAAAACTAGATTTCAGAACTCTAGACACCAAGTAATGGAAACTTGCCAAGTGTCTTGGAAAAAATCAACCACAAAGTGAAAATTCTAACACCATACTAGGACAAAAGGGTAACATCCCATAGAATGATAAGGCCACTGCAGATTTATTGGGTGACCATTACATCAGAACAAGACATTTATCGTTCAATCAAAATGACAAGTTTACTGAGATTAAAGCCACAAGACTAGTTCATGGATGCCGCAGCTCTACTGGCAACATTTCTATTTTTAGAGGCTGTTTTTTTCTTCACGAACTAGATCTTGGCCACAAGAATTTTGATCCCTCCAAATCACTCGGACCAGATAGTATTTTTGGACACATATTGACGCATCTGGGTCCAGAGGGAAGGTATCGGCTATTGACAGTCTAAAATCAATCTTGGAAGAGTGGTAGACTTCCCCATGATTGGAATAGGCTCTCGTTATTCCCATAAGAAAATCTGGCAAACCTGCTGATTCTCCTGAGAGCTATAGACCTATTGCTCTGACATGCATCTCTTGCAAGATTATGGAAAAGATGTTGCTCCCCAGGACAACGCATTAGCTTCAAGAAAATAATTTGATCCCTCAAGAGCAATATGGTTTTAGGCGAGGCCATAACACTATGGACCAAGTTCTTTTCCTCAGCCAGAGCATCAGAGGTTCCCAAAACAAGCGTCCCACACATCATTCTGTCTCGGCCGTTCTAGATCTAACTTAGGCTTTTGAAAATGTCTGGACAAATAAATTGCTTATCAAACTATGACTCTTTTGGTATCCGGGGAAATGCCCTATCTTGGAAATCTGACTTTTTACGAAACAGACACATTAGAGTTAAAGTTGGTAATTCTATTTCTCATCATTTAAAGCTTTCACATGGGGTCTCTTAGGGATCTGTCTTAAGCCCTACTCTTTTTAACTTGTTTTTAGCTGGAATCGAGAACAGGATCATTTGGACTTGCAGTATTGCTATTTTTGCTGATGACATAGCTCTGTGGTCTTCAGGTCGTGATGTTGTTTCTCTTGAACAACACTTAAATAAGACTTTGCAATCCATGAATAATTTTGCGGACTACCACAAATTTGCATTCAATGCCTTGAAATCGGTAACCTCATTTTTTACCACAGATAAATATTTATATGACTACCAACCTCAGCTATTCATTTAAGGTGTTCAGATACCTTATGATAAGAACCCCAAATACTTGGGTTTTATTGTGGATACTGAGTTTCAATTTAATAGACACACTGACTCCCTGGTTGATAAAAGTAAAGGTCGTCTCAATATCCTTAAGTATATCGCTGGCAAAGACTGGAGAGCTGACTCTGCCATCCTTAGATCTACCTACACTGCTCTCGTGAGACCCATATTGGAATATGGTTTTCAAATATACTCCTGTGCTTCAACCAGTAATTTGCAGAAAATTGAGAAAGTTCAGCTTAGTGCAGCCAGAGTAATTTCTGGTATGCGTTACAGTTGTTACAGCTGCCCGAATCAAATTCTACTATATGAAACAAATCTACAGCTATTGGAAATGAGTAGGGAATATAATCTTGTAAAATACTTTGCCAAATTAGCTAGCCTTGGCACTCAGAATCAGACAGCTAAAATTTTATTTAATTAGCAGAATCACCAAAGATTGAAAAAGGACAGTCATTTTTCTTGCGCCCTTTCGATTGAGGCAATCAAGCTCAACGTAGATCCACAATTCCTTTGCTATCCTGTTAAACCAAATGTGAGCCTGGCTATAGTGTTTTTCCATACAGCTCTTCTCTCTGAAATAACCAAAAGCAACCACCCTCCAGAGTATTTGGAACAACTGGCTTTAGAGATAATTAGCAATGTTCCTGCTGAAGATCTAAAGATCTATACGGATGGTAGCGGTGACGATCATCACCATGCCGGCAGTGGAATTTATACTATTTACCTTGCTGAAGTTCATGAATCAATATCCATTAGAAACCACCAAGATCCATTTTTGTTCTGTGTTTCTCTGTGAATTTCTTGCCATTCAAACGGGTCTGGAAAATATCAAATATGGAGCCACCTTTGATAAAATCTGGATCTTCACTGACAGTCGAAGCTATATTCAACACTTGAGCAATTGGGATAGAGTAGCGGAACAAGCTGGTGTTTCTATCCTTCGTATGTTAATTACCCTATCTGCCTTCCTTGACATCCATATTCAGTGGATACCTTCTCACGTGGGCCTATTTGGCAATGAACGTGCTGACCAGTTGGCTAAGGGCGGTACTTCCCTTCCAGCCTCTCCAGATTTGACCCTCACTTTTTCAGAATTGTTTTCTCTCCGCAAAAATAATGTCAACAACGCGCGCGCGTGCGCGCGTTTGGATTGTCCCTCTAAGTCACAATTGGTATCGCCACAAGCGTCCTGGTGGAGCCCTTGGCATGCAAGGGCCTCGTGATGAACAGACCGCTACCTGTAAATGTTCCAGTAGTCACACTAGGAGTCTCACTTTCAGGCGGCAAATTAAGCTCTTCCCAACCTGTAAGAAGTGCAATTACTGCGAGACTAGCCCTCAGCACCTACTTGATTGCCTGGATTTCACTATGGAAGAATTTCCTTAGAGACCTCTCCGTTTCCTCAATTTTTTGAAGGCTTATGGCCTCATGGCTCTGATATATCTCTTCTATATCAGATGGGATTAGTAACAACAACATATAAGCAAAATAAAACTTGTATTAATTTTAAGAATTTATGAGAAAGTGTTTTCTTAGAAAATCAATATAATATGTTATCGTGGGATAATAAAATTAATACTGAATATGTCTCCACTTAGAAATAATGAAAAAATATTCGAATAAGACTATATATTTTTGTTCAAATATCCTACGCAACGTTTTTCAATAACAATGTATTATTTCAAATATTATATTATTTCTAGAATCAAAAGAATACAATTCAAGTTTATTCTTATTTCATATCTCATTATTTCTGATTATAATAGAGAGTAGTTATGCCATGATAGTCTTATGAATTAAAAACTCCCATGTTAATTTATCTAAATGTCTTCAAAATACTTCAATATAGGTTACTGTGTTTTCTTAATTTCAAATCTTGTATTTATAAACAACAGTGTATATTACACACATATATACATGTGTGTATGTACTTTTTTAATTGCAACTCATAATATACATATATTTCAAAATAATCGTAAATAATCACATTGTTAAATTCCCCATTTATCTATTTTTCTCAGTACTATATTTGATTATATTTCAGAAATCAAAGCAGCTTTAAGGTAATATCCATTTTTTACACAAAGAGCATATTGGTACACATTCAAAAAAATGTTAACATTGTTATGCAATGATAAAGGAATTAGGTACAAGAATTTATTTTATATGTTAATTAATAGTTTACAGTGTTGTGAATTTTAGTTGCATATACATTTCAGCACTCTCTGTATGTTGACTTCTATATCTGTTTTACACATCATAAATGGAAAGTGATTCATTTGAATTCCAGACAAAATGTAATCTGTGTCTCTTGATATTATAGATAATAAAATTTCTTCCATTAATATCTAAAATTATAAAATTATATTTTCTTACTTTTGTTTTACAGCACTCTTCTTTAAGTGATGCATCATGAATAAATATCTAATGCCTAGACATTATCACTACAATATTATGAAGGGATTGAGTTTAATAATGTTTATTAAGACATTAGTAATCTTCTTAAAAAATAATATTTACATGAGTAAAATTACATTGAAATTTATGTGTTATAAATATTAGTTAAGCATTTAAATAGGTTAAAATGATTAATTTGTATATATGCTAAGATGTTCCCATGGCGTTTTATTTCTTACTTTAGACGATTAGTCATGGTAAGTTTGACACTCATTAGTGAATATTCTCGTAATATCTTCAAATTACTTTTAACCTGCCAATTCTCCACATTTAATGTTAATGAAACATATTTAGAGCGTGATCTTTAATTAACTTTAATTATTTTTAGCTATCTTCGAATAAGTAATACAAAAGATAATATTATTATAAGATACAATCCGTAGACGTTTATGTTATTCAGCATCACGTTATGCTTCCCTTAAAATTTTAACAAAATGTCACTTGCAGAGACACTTTGGCGAGATTTTAAGTAGACAAGTTTTATTTTACTCTACTGCTAAATCGGAAATAATTTACAAACTGAAAAAATTTTTTCTCAGTTTCCACTAATTAAGCACATTGCTATAAATTAAAAATTTTTTTTTATATTTTGAACGTTATATACACACTATATACTTGTAATCAAGGCAATTTTTCTAGAATTTATAAGCCCCGGAAGAAATTAAGGCTAGATTAAAATTTCTTGGTTACGAATCAACTGTAAAACTCTTAAAAATAGCGAAATATTGTTGCCATGATTTTAACTTTGATATTCCTGTGGGAAAGGTAGGGAATTTATTAACTAACTATACATTTTAGAACGTATTACACATAATATGCAAAATATATAGTTAAACTTTTTGATTATTTCAATATATTATAGTTTCATTTTCAAGTGAAATATACGTTGATTCACTATTAGTAACATGAATTCATAACGACTTTTGCCTTCTAAAGACGAAAAATACTGTAGATATAAAAACAAACTATTTTGAAATTCAATGAAGAAAACTTTCATGGTAGTTCAATTAATAAATAGATTATAATAGACTAACGTAATTTAAATGGATGATTATATTATAAGTTAAGGAGCAGGTACTAAAATGAAAAACACTGTCCGACATAAAAAATTCAATACCAAGAAGGAATGGCTAAAAAAATTATGTAAACTGTAGGGTGGAACCACCTTACCTAGTTGCGCAAATTATGTGAAAGCTCTTCAGAATATGTAGGATAAGATATATGATGAAGAACCGGCGGAGTGGCAATATTCAAGACGTTATTTCTGTTTGAAAAGTAATCATTGATTTTTTTTGTCTCAAACGAAACCTGTAATTCAAGATAATGCCATCGAATCGTCAACAGAGTAAATTCTAGCAAACATACGAGTATAAGAGAAGCATGATGATCGCAGTAAGAAAGGCAGGTTGAAACTTACGGGAAATCGAAGCTGATAGACAACTGGAGGCATCCAAAGTGCACCGGCTGTGTTAAAATGGTTAGAACAAGAAACTGTGGAATGTTTGTGGGGTGCCAATTTAACCACAGTGACATAAGCAAGCGTGGATCAACATGATCTATAGGAGGCGGTGATAGCTCAGAAAAGCACGTCAACCGAAATTCTGCATCCTGTGCAAGAAACTCTGGATACTCCCATATCGAGCAGAAACATTCGCCATCTATTATTAGTTAATGGCCTACACTCCTGGTTTCCGTTAAGATTGCATTTGACCCTGCTGCATAGACGCCAACATCTGGAATAGTGCCAGATTAGAACGATATAGATGACGGAGTGTCACAGGATCATCTTCTCGGATGAGTCACGTTTATGTTTCTTCAATAATATTCGCCGGTGCGAGTGTGGAATAGATGTGGAGACAGGTCCAATCCTGCAGCAATTGTAGAAGGTCCCACCATGCGACAATACGACATCATGATTAGGGGTGTCATTGCGTAAGATTCTATCTAGTATTCACGACACTATGACAGCTCAACATTACGTAGATGATGTGCTGCGACCAGTGACTCTCCCATACCTTTAGGAAATTCCAAATGCACTTCATCAGCTGGATTACAACCAAATAAACATTGCTCGCATCAGTCAATGTGCCCTTCTAGGTTTAAAGCTGATTCTCTGGCCACCATGCTCGCCAGAATTCTTACTAATCGAACATATTTGGGATATTATTATCCCCCATTTTCGGATCCTGCCATGGCCTCCTACAGAATACGCACTTTGGCAAATGGTTGACAGGGAATTTCGAACCATTTCTCAAGACACCATTCATACTATCATTGATTCTATGCATAGTGTTGCTTCGTGTATCTTCGTCTACTGTGGTCCTACAACCTACTGATCCTACCCTGCCCTCTCTCTGTATTATGCATATCATTTCGAAATACAGATCACTTATTGTTCATTGCTTTCACTCTCTCTTTGCCTAGTTTCATTACTTTCTGGCAACTCCTTCTTGGCATTTTATTTTCAATGTAGGGCTGTGTATTTCATCTTTAGAACAAAAGTTAAAATAAAATAAATATCTATTATTTTTGAAATGTGCATTGCATTAACAAAAATATATAAGTTGGTTTTTACCATTTCATTACAATACCTAACTTCGTATTTCAGGCTAGAATAACCCTTGGAGATAAATAAAGGAATTGAAAGACAACTAAATGTTTTTAGGAAAAGATACTTTTTATTTTATTTTTGAAGGAACATAATGTATTTAAATGAAAATATCCTTGAAGATTTTAGCAGTCGTCTACTTCTTATCATTTAGATTTTTAACTTTGACTTTTGAAAAATTTAACCATACAATTTGAGTTTTATGTTGCATTTTTATGAACAGATTTAATAAATTTTTAATGCATTTCATGATACCTTGCAGATAAGTCACTTCTCTCATGTTTAATGTAGTACGTTGCAACGTATTGCATTAAACATGAGAGAAGTGAGAGTCCCTTTAACTATGTTTGCAGTGTATTACTGAAATTATAGATATAGTAATAGTTTCAAACTGGTATGGCTCACAAATACTTAATGTACACATAATATTTGCATTATACTCACTCTAAAATAAACTGTATAAAGATTTTGATTCTTGCAATACGAGACCTGAGTTTAAATGTGCTTAGACTGTATACAAATCAACTCAAATAGCCTATGTAAAATTAATATGAACTGTCGTATGTACCTCTAGAGGTGGGAGAAAAATTGTAACAATAAATATTATATATATATATATTTATATATATATATATATATATATATATATATATATATATATATATATATATATATATATATATATATATATATATATATATATATATATATATATATATATATATATATATATATATATATATATATATATATATATTATTCAGGATACTATAGTCTCATTGAATAAAAAATATTAAGAAATTGTAGTAAAATGTAATTCTTATTATAAATAATACTATATACTAATTTTCAGACCATATACACGTATTTCTTTCTTATAAACACATTTCTGAAAAGAAATAGCAGAAGATACTATTATTCAAGAATTTATTTTACAAAATAATATCTGTTTCAATTTTCTTTTTATTTTTGCATGTCATTTATGTTTCTTCGTTTTAGTGCACAATTGTTAATAACAATAGATATATTAGCATTTGTTAAAATAAGTATAAATTTGCACGCTTCTTTTATATAAATATAGTTGCCTAAATTCAGTTTTTCATTAAGTTGAAAAACATAAAATGTAACATTACAAGAAATTTACTAGAATTTACTTTAATTTATTTCATAATAGGATTTTTATTTTTAGTATGCATTGAATTTAATTTCGTTTTCATTCATTTGATAATTGGAGAATATTCGAATTGCATATTTAATTTTTAAACATGATAAATACTCTAGGAAATTCTATATTGATATGAAACTGAGTATGAGAAAAAGCATTAGATAATGTAATATAAATTAAACCGAAAATATTTCACGAATATTTCAAGTTCTTAAGAGTAAAAGATAAATAGATATTTACTTTAATTTAATAGTAAGACTACGCCTTTCAAAAAAGAAAGTCTCATTTTTTATTTTAGCTACTTTTAAACAACGTAAGAGGTGGATGGACATTTTTTTAGAGTGATTCGTGATACAAATCACTTGAGATCTCTCCTTTTCTAGTGAACATGATCTACTATAAATGAGAAGATCTCAAAGAAGGTATAACTCAACCGATGTTCAAATACCTTACAAGGGTTGTCAAACAAAGATTCCACTTTTTTTCAGAGATATTATTAAAATTTGTATTTTGTGTTCATTTTTAGAATTGCCATTGCTGTAAACTTCTGCTCAATCACTTCAGGTTTAACGTGAAAAGCAATTTTTATAAAGAATAGTTCAAAAGTAAGCATAAATGTAATAATAGCAAATAAAAATGTTAATATTTTAATTTGTATACATAATATATAAAATTTAATAAAATAAGGTATAAAATATAAATAGTGTGACATTTAAGCCAGTATTAAATTGATTTTATTAATTAATTGGCATTAAAACTGGATTTTAAATTTAATTAGTATAAATGGTATTAAAATTTAGTAAAATTATAAAAATATATTCCATGATACTTTAAGAAATATTTAAAAATTTCACTGAATTGCAGCAACATTTTAAACTGTTTAAACTGCAGTACATTTTACTTGACTTCAAATATTTTAAGCTATATAATTTCAATTGAGTAAATTAAAAATTATATATAAAATATTCATAATAAAAAAGTATTTCCAAATATATATACATATACATACATATATATATATATATATATATATATATATATATATATATATATATATATATACAGTAAGACCCCACTTAATTTTGTTTCGGTGATTCCCTGAAATTGCAGGCAGTGTTAGTCTTACCGATATCCGAAGCAGCTTATCTGCATTTCTTCTTTCCTTCGGAGTTATGAGCACTTATTTTTATGTTTTCAAGCATTTGTTGACTTTATTATAAGTATAAATTATACAGTAAGACCCCACTTAACGTTGTTTCGGTGATTCCCCGAAATTGCAGGCAGTGTTAGTCTTACCGATATCCGAAGTAGTTTATCTGCATTTCTTCTTTCCTTCGGAGTTATAAGAACTTATTTTTATGTTTTCAAGCATTTGTTGACTTTATTATAAGTATAAATTTATATAATATAATGATTGATGCAGTGACAAATGTTATGATGGATGGTAATAAAAAAACATGGTGATAATAAAATGGTCATGGGTGATAGTAAAAATCTCGAAAAGAAAGAAATAAGAAAAAAGTATTTTATTAGAAACTAGAATACAAGTGATTAGAAGATAAGATTTTGGTGAACACCAACATTAAATAGGTGCTTCATTGAATTTGGGAACTTTAGCAATAAGGAAAATAAGAATAAAAAAATACAATCTTTGGAAACTAAATTATGATAAACTCTGCAACTAAAATTACTCATTCTAGATATAATACAATAGAAGAATTGCAAAAATGACTTTCTGTATGGATTGCCGACGAAATTGAACGCAAAATGCCATTCAGGCAATGTCTTATGATGGAAAAAGGAAGAATTTTTAATTACATTCAGATTAAGGCAAGTGACGCAAGTGAAACTTTTGTTGGAAGTTTCACTTGTGTGAGGATGGCTTAATGGATTTACACATCGAAATAATCTTTAAAACATACAGATTAAGGAGAGGCAGAAAATGGTGAAACAAAAGTAGCGGCTGAATTCCAAGCAACATTGAAAATAATAATAACATTATTGTCTTTTAAAGTTGATGAAACAGGTTTGTTTTAGAAAAGGAATGCCAAAATGAACTTTTCTATTTCGTGAAGGAAAACTTTCACCAGAATTTAAAGTTGCAAAAATATCGCTAAAAACTTCTATTGATGATTATGGTAGTGGAGATTTCAAATTAAAACTACTCCTTATTTAACATTCCAAAAATGCAAGAGCCATGAAAGGAATATCCAAATCAACTTTACCAGTAATTTGGTAGTCTGATAAAAAATCGTGGATAACTATGAAAATTTTCAAGAAGTGGTTCACAGAATATTTTTGCCTGTCTGTTAAACTCTATTTCAGAATTTAAAAAACTTGAATCAAGAGCCCTACTTTTAATTGGCAATGCTCCAATTCACCCAATCAATTTATCTGATTTAATAACATCCATCCCATTCGAAGTGATTTTTTTGCCGCCAAATAAAAATGCCTTAATCTAACCAATAGATCAAGGCATTATATCAATGGCTTATTATAATTAATAGATCAATGCTTAATACTTGAGGTAAACCTTAAGACAGATGTTTGAAAACAGACGGAGAAGAGAAACGATCAATAAGAGAGTTTTAGAAAAAACTACAATATCATGAATGCTTTAAAATATAAACATTTCTTGGAATGAAGTAACAGAAAAATATATGAAAGGTTTGTTGAAGAACATTTGGACATATCTGAGCAAGGGTGGTGACATTGAACACTCTAACTATATGAATGAAATTGAGGAATTAGTGAAACAAACCAGTTTAGACGAGGTAAATGTGGAAGAGGTCGAAAAAAATAGTAGGAAAAACAGCAAGTTTTCTAATGATGAGCTCAAGGAATTAGCAGACCAAAAAGAAAAGAAAATTATTGAAAGTAGTAACTCTGAAGAAGAGCAAAAAGAATTTTCAACAGCATTTCTAAAAATAGTTTGACATCTATAACTGAAATTATGGATGAGTTTATTGAATATGACCCTAATTTTGACAGAAGTTCAATGGAAGACATAGTGTTATGAGTACCTTATATACTTACCGATAGCTTTTTACAGAGCGCAAAAGGAAAACACAAATTACATTAGATACCTTTTTCATTAAAAGGCAACAAATTGGAAATACAAATAATAATAATAATGATTTGAAATGAAATCATACTTACTTAGAATTTTATTCATTATTCATATATGTATATTCGTTTATTATGTTTCTATATTTGTGAGAAATAACTTTTTTGTTATAAAAAACTTTATTATAAAATTCAATGGTAAAATACCTGACTAATTTTCTGCCTATTTGCCCTCAATCCCATTATTTACATGATGCGATAATCTGATGATATATATATATATATATATATATATATATATATATATATATATATATATATATATATATATATATATATTAAATTAGGTAATATGTTCATTGCGTTTTTACCAAAGAATTTAAAAAAAACAGTAATTACATCAATAAGTTAATCAATTATATATTCGCCGTACCAGTTTACAGCATCTTTCCACCTGGTCTGATGTCAAAGAAGTTGAACCAGTTTTTAAGGTTCTCTTTGTTATCAAAAGTAACGCCTTTCGTATAATTTGACAAGGAGCGGAAAAGATGGTAATCGGTCGTTGCAAGGTCCGGAGAATACGGCGGATGCTAATGGACCTCCACTTCAAGCTCTTGGATTGCCACTATGACGACTTGAGTAACATGGTGTCTGGCGTTGTCGTGAAGGAATATAATTTGACCATGTCGATTGGTTATTTTCACTCTAATAGCCTCATTCACGCGGTGTAGCTAAGCAACGTATTCCTTGTTGACTGTAGCATTTTTTTCGGGCATTTCCCAGTGCACCATGAGGTCCTCAGAAACTGGCCAACGTTTTCTTTCACACCAGACTATGTGATTTTTGGCGGAACGACATCATCAATTTGGTCGAGAGATATGAAGAGGTTGTAAACAACAACGGTGAATATATAATTGATTAACTTATTGACATACTTATTATTTTTTGCTTAAATAAAAGTTTATATATTTAAATTACTGAAAATGTATTACCGAATAAAAATGTGACTTCTTTTTTTCTCTATCAGCAATCAGTAACCGTTTTATATTTAGCTGAAGCGTATCCGCAATCAGCATCTAAGTGACAGTGTAATTTTAATAATTTAAAATATTTATTTATAAATTTATAAAGAAAGTGTTATTTTCATTTTATTACTTACTTACGTATTAAATTATTCAACTTTTTCTCATGTTCAAAAAGTTAATATTCGTGTGGACATTAAAATTTAAATAAATCCTATATTTAGAAATCGAGAAATGATGTTAAATTTTTCGGATTTGTAAGAGGAATTAACCTATACACATGTAATAGTTGAAGTTAAATTATAAGTGTATCGGTATTTTTTAAAAGAAGAAAAATGCTGCTTAAAAAGTATGAAATGTAATATTTAAATCTGCTTTATGGGTAACATTTATTATATTACATTTAAAGTGTTATGAACAAAATTTTTTTTTCTCAATTTTTAAGGATGAACTGCAAGAATTTTGGTCATTCCTTGAAAATTAACCTTTTTGAATGAAGTTAGGAAAATTTCGTTTGAATAGGCAATTAATTAATTATTCGAATCTCTATTTCTCTGTTTAATATAAATAAATCCTATATTTAGAAATCGAGAAATGATGTTAAATTTTTCGGATTTGTAAGAGGAATTAACCTATACACATGTAATAGTTGTGTAATACACATAACGTGCATATAATATTTTACATTGCACAAAAAAAAGAAGAAAAACTGGTGCAAGCTTGCATTGGCAAATAAAGGGATATGAAATCAGTCGAAATAAGACATTGTAACTGGTTATGACACCTCTATTCAGACATTGCGACACCTCTAAAGAAGGCAAATGCCTAGTACATCTGTTAGATTGGTTTCTGCTTTTACAATGGTAAGTTTTCAAATGTAAGTGAGTGAATATGGTGTTTTAATCGGCGCTTAAGAGATGGGACACAATATATCCTAAGTATCGATGAAATGTGAAATTTCAAGTAACATCACTGAGTAAATGTGTAGTGAATATCAGGAATCTGGTAAAACTTCAATTCTTCGATATTGGTGCTCCAGGAAAAATATCCTGAAAGAATGGAAGCAACAATGATTGACGAGAATCATTAGATGTGACAGAATTGTAACGCTTCCTCAAATAGTTGCATATTTTAATTCTTGGCCATCAATTGTGCCAGTGTGCGAACCATTTAACGAAAAATCATTGACGAAGGATTTAAAAGTGGAAAGCTTACTCGGTGCTCTTGCTTAGTCATGAATCTGCACTATACAAAACTTTACTGATTGCATAGCCCGTCAAAACCAAAATTGAAATATTAATAACTAAAAACAAGTAATTTGGTATTGCGAGTCTCTTTCCCACTGCCTAGAGCGGATAAATATGTATGGTATGAAGATAATCTCATGAATCCATTTACCAAACATATCAACAGGAATCCTTTCAAACTAGTGGTGACTCTGGGATGGTATTGGGCTTGTGTATTTGATTGGTATGACACTTTAGATGAGTCAAGATGGGACTCTGACTAGTGCCCAATTAGTAAGCATTTTGTATTACGACTTGCACATTTTGATGTATATTGTGCACTCTGAGGGACTTGGAAAAATTCCAGAAATAAAGTACTTTAAGAATCGCTACAAAAATATTTCAGGTGCACTGTTCTAAATTTAGACACTTCTCTACTGACCTTCAAAATCCTCAAAAATGAATACTATTAAGCATACCTTAAAATGTCTTTCAATGTGCTGTTCAGAAGAGGTATCCCCCTTTTAATCCAATGGATTAATGGATAGCCCTACAGAATTCATGGTGTCAATTACTTCCAGGGCTAACTTCCAATAATTCCAGTCTAAGCCATGTCCTATTGGTTCTATATACACTCGAAATCAAAACTGATATTAAGAAAGTGTACCAGTTCTTTTTAGTTCTTTAGTATGCTTTTATTTTTATCTGAAATGAAAATTTCGAAACTTCTCTAAGCATTAAATAAGTTCAGAGAAAAAATTACCCTATGATGAGATATCTTTATAACAAGCTGGTATACGTTAACCTTCATAGAATCCATGCTGAACTATACTGCTCGTACAGAATGGAAAGAAGACAGTAAAATGATTGGCACTTGAGTTTTCTTATAATTTTATTTAACCTAGTCTTAATTTAAACAACAGTGTGTGAAATCGTTTAGTTTAAATGCTTTTTTACCTTAATTTTTGATTTATATGGCCGCAACTACTATCAATTAAATAATAATTTTTAAGACGCCGACCAACTTGTCTAGTGGTCAAGCGTGCCTGACTATAGATAGGAAGGTCCTGGGTTTGAATCCCGGTTCAGGCATGGATGTACTTTCTCTCTCTATCCTGTCTTTGTCCTTTCTTTGTGTGTGTGAATGAAGTATGACTGATGCCTACCATATAAACGGGTTCATATTGCATGTGTGAGGGTGCGATGGTGACCCACCCCGTGTGGTGCACCCGGGGCAACGCCTCGGCGGCTAAGAGGTCGTTGTTTCTGGCCAGTTCCTTGGGTATCAGGGAACAATAGATGAATAAACTCTGTTGCAGTTGTAACTGTCTAAGATCTGCCATTGGAAAAAAAATAATTTTTTCCCTCACGCATGCGGTGTTTACACTTGAAAATACTGCTTGACCTTGATCAAAAATTTGAGGTCTTCTCGGTCATTTGATTTGTTTTTACTTGAGGGGACTGTTAAAGTAACAAGTATATGAAATAAATCACACAGAATTAAAGAACTCAATATCAACATCAGGATGTGTCATCAATAGCGTCACTAGAATATATATAAATATCCTCAAGAGTGATCATATATGTTGTGAAGAAGAGGAAGGCACTTTCTGTTCCTACAGTACTGTAGGTGCTGAAAGTGACCCCCTAAATGCTGAAAGTGCTGAATGGGCACATACAGTAAAGGTGAGTTGATTTAATAAATTACATTTTATTTTATGCGCTAAATTTACTGGTCAGTTTTACCTCCCACACATTTTATTTATTCCATAAAGAAATTCCGTTGATATAGATTGAAAATCAATAAATCTAAAGATGTCTAATGAAATTCAAATTATTTGTAATGATCTTATCACCTTTGATTTCTATGCGACAGAAGTGAATCATTTTATGCATAAGGCTTGTGCTCAATAATTCCTATAGATTTTGAATAGTAACCCCTTATGATATGTCTTTTAAATCTCCTGAGTTATCTTGATTCCACATATTGCTGAAAATCAAACTGAGTTGCTGGAACAGGGGTGATTACAGACAAATATTTAAGTTAAAGAATCCAGCTTTTGACCAACCAATCTAAAATGATTTTGTCACCAAACAAAATAAATGTGCACATCTAAAAGTGTTATCAAATATGGGGAAGCTATCCCGTATGTAAATCTTAAAAAATATCGCATCAACTATACTATATTTTCTAGCAAATAGTTTTTTGCTAGAAAATAAGAATAACTCTACAATATAATCTTCGTAAAGAGATCCATTAATAAATATTGCCATCAAAAATTTTATTATTTTTATATATTTATATAACTCATTTCAAATAAAATAAAAAGTTTTCAAATTACAGAATTAATTTTAGAGATATCAATACAAATCAATACATTTACATGATTTCCAACTAATTTTATCTCAAGCTATTTTTCTTTAAAAATCATACTTCCTCAAAATCCTAAAATGCTTTCGATCGGGATTGCAGGGTAAACTGGATATCTTCGACTGCATATCATTCCAGTTGTGCAGAAACGCTACAATGTTTGCAGAAAATTTTCTTTACCAAAGTAAACGACAGCTTGAAAGTTATGTTTCGTGTTATTTTTGAAAGAAATCCTTAAGTATCTAGAATTTTACAGAGTAACTGATCTCCTAATTCACTTAATTTAAATCCATATTTTTTTTAAAAGGATTCAGTAAAAACCATGTTTTTTTTTTAGATGGAAGGAAAGTTTTAGCTGAAATGGACACCGAATTACACCGAATCAGTAACTGAAATGACACGAAAGTTTCTTAACCATGTCCAATTTTTATCACCTTTCGACATGAAATTGATATAAATGAAATACAAATTGATCACATTTTGTAAATGAATAAATTTTAATTTTGGTTTATTTTTCTGCTTTCTTTAAAAGTGGAAATTCTTCCTAAATTATAATTAAATTTTTAACACTTTTGTTAAAATTATTTTTTCTTTATAGCTTGTAAAACATGTACCAAAGTCGATGAAAATTGACTTGTAGAATGGATTTTACAACCATTTTAATCATCAATTCAGTTATAAGATACCTATAAAAAAAGATCAAATGTTTACATTAGAATATTATCTATATCACAGATGACATATTTCGGCATATATTGATATATGAAATAGAAAATAATGGTGTTCTATAGTAAATATTTTTTTGTAAAGAGATTCTCTCTCTCTCTCTCTTAGTTAAACATTTTTGTAAAGGTAAGAAAAATATTTCATTCGTGAATTCTTCAAAATCTTAGAACATATAAATTGTAAGTTTGCTTTTTACATTTTTAGTGAATGTAATAGAATTAAGAAAAATAGCGAATAAATCCATTCAAAAATTTTATTTTGTAAAAGAACTAAAATATGTATGATCCATAAGAATTGAGTATCTCAAAGAATGCCTTGCTGTAAACAAATGTGCAAGAATACAATTCATGAAGGAAATTTTTAATGTTTTTGTAAGATATTTAGAAAAACTTGATGTTTATTGTTAAAATTTGACAGTTTTTCCCTAATCTTCCCTTCATTTTGTATATCTAATTTAATGCAGTAAAATATTAAATAATATAAAGATTTGATAAAAAGTGAAACTCATTTTACTTTGGATAAATTTTAGAATATTTTAAATTTGAAAATAAAATTTATACATCGTAAAATGAGTTCAGAATATTTTAAATTTTAAAATAAAATTTATCCTTAAGCACGGAGAAGATTTATCCTTACTGTTAAAAAAAGTTTTTTAAATGTTGAAAATGCTACTGCTACTATTAAAAGCCGAGCTGGCAGCCAAATGGTTAGCGCTCTTGCCATCGGTTCAACAGTTTGTGCGTTCAAATCCCACCTTGGGCATGGATATTTTTACTGGTTCGGAATCCATTTTAAACCATAAGTCCCGGTCTAATTACCCCTCGCGTGCAAAAAAGAAAAAAAAAACTTTGAGCGACAAGGAAACCAAACTAAAGCTACTATTAAAAATTAGGAAACCATTTCTTTTCAACTGTGAAACAACAATAAAGATTTATTTAGCTCATAGTTAAAGACCTTTAATATGGTTACTCTAGCCTGGTTGTGTGTGTGTTTGTGACATCGCGTTCTCATTATCGGAAAGTAGTAAGTTCGAATCACGCCTTAACTTAAGATCCGTAGTGTTTGCCAAACTCAGTTAGTGAACATTAAAAGTAGGCATGGTTGCAATGTTCTCCTTGTAAAATGATACCTGCTGGGGATAGCAGGCCAATTACTGGAAGTTTTCTGCATTGTGATTTCTTCAAAATGATACAAACCCTATCGGGCTGCTTATATATAACTGAAAGAGTCTAACTTAGGGGTGTATACAAAGAAGCATGTTGGTGTAACATCGACAACCATCTTTACTTTTTATTTTTAAAATTTAATTTTTAAGTAATTTAGGAATTTAAAGTAAGTTTTATAAATTATTCTTACAAATATATAATGATTACATTTATGAATAAAAAATAATTCATGTTTACTTACTTTTTTGTGAAATCTTAATGGCAAACTAAATTAACTAGGAAAAATATCTTTTGAAATTTCCTCTGAAATGAATATTGACTCCAATCTGTATAAGTTTAATTTCTCTTTGAATTATAAAACAATTTGATGTTTTCTGCAATGTCTCTTCACTAGAAATTTTCCCCTTTTCAGCACTATAAAGTATAGAATTAATGATAATTTAAGTAATCTGGTAACCAATATTTGTGCCATCATTGCCTCGAAAGCAAGTTTTTCCTCATAATTTTGAAACAGCATTATGAAAAAAAAAATTCCAGATTTGACCTAGAGGTATCTTTTAAAGGAGATGATATTACGCCAATAATTCATTTTAAATTATCCGCCAATAACTAACAAGGCGCACTTTTTCTGGAAGGAAATAAGACTAAATCTTCTGAATGCGAAAACGAAGCGTTTTCTCAAGAAAGCCAACTAATTTAATGTAACATCATCTCCGTGATGATTATTCCTTTTTATAAATAATTATTGCACAAGGTTTTAGATTTTGCTTCGAAAATTAGTATAAACTTAATTTTTTGATACATTTGATTTTATTTACAACTGTTATTCCAATTTATTCTATGTTGAATTCTCTTGAATTGCCATATTAGATATCAACTGTGAACAGTAAGAAATGCTTACCTAAAAATAAGAAAATATTCCTTTGGTCATACTGTAGATATATAAAATAGCGTGTTATTTTGAAGAATACTTCATTTTGCAGATGGTCTCCTTAAGTGACATGTAAAGAATGTGTTGTAAGAAACTCCCAAAACCTCTGTATTTCTGCTCTCATCGTTAATTAAGGGTAGAATCCTCCCGCGCTTAAATGTCTTCCACTCTCAGTTCTCAAAGTCTTCTGTCTGACTTTCAAGATGTACTTCTAATATTTTCTATATATTTTAAACATTTACCCAAGCTTTCACTTTTTCCACGTAATATATCATTTTAAGTTTAATTAACATGTTAAGAATTGGGCGTGAGAAAAGCGTAATTTATTAAGAATATATAAGCATTCAGCTATTCTTAGGAAATAATAATAACTTATATCAAGCAGATTCAAAACACTTTTATATCCCATTAGTATATTTAAATAAAATGTGTGTGTAAATTTCTTGAATATAATTTTAATAAATCTTAATTTATTTTCATATAGCTCTAAATTTGATTACTGTAAAAAATACATGCATTATTTAAAGTAAATTATTTAAGCAAAAATATTTTTGTAAAATGGAGAACTAGTGCCTGTTACACACAAAATGTAATGAATAGCGAGAATAACAACTAAAAATACCGAGAGTTAACTTTATTTATTATTAAGGAATTTTAGAAAATTTAATAGTGCTGGGTATATTATTACTATATTTTAGGTAAAAACAAATTGTTAGTTTATAAAAGTGGATCATAATTGTTATATAGTATAAAATAATATTAAACCATTATAAAACTGGATATATATATATATATATATATATATATATATACATGTACGGGAATCTTTTTCACTTTTCTCATTGAATATAATTCATAACAAAAGTCATTGGTTAGTGAAAACAATTAATTTTCTTATTTATCTCATTTCTCATTTATTAAATTAGTAGTTTAATATTTTGAATAGTATTTTCAAGTTAATTATTGCTATTACATAAGAAGTTAACCGTGTTACAGAAAATGTTTCTATTTGCTGTGTCTAATGACATTTTAAAATTTATACGAGCATTCAATAATATAAATGTTAGAAAAATAAATAAAAATAATACATTTTATAAATTTAACAATTCCCATATGAAATGTATTAAATTCTTAGAAGTCTTTTAAAAATGTTAGGGAAGTCGTTTCAAAAACTTTGCTCAAAGTTTAGGAACAAATTGTTCAGTTTTTAAAAAGATATTTTTTAACATAATAAATCTGAAAAAAATATAATCAATCAGTTAGTTTTATTTAAGTTAAACTTTAATTTGCTGTCGAAGAGAAAATTGCATTACAAGTTAAATTTTTGATTCGAAACAAAACGTTTTGCTATTGTAAAAATAGTTTAATTTCAAAGCTTTCATATGAAAAGAAATACTGTAATGGAAAATATAATTGAAGCAAATATAAAATTGAATTATATATGAAAATTGATACATTATGGCAAGATTTGGTAACTAGGAAAGCCAAATACTGGCTATAATAAGATTAAGGCAGTTTTATTTAACAATCAATGATTTTGAAACAGATATTCTTATTGAATGTATATTGTATCTTTAAAAATTCTTACACTGTTTCAGGAAAAATTACTGATCAAATTAAATATTGTGACATCACTTATAGACACACTAACTTATGTACATATTTTATTGTACAGACATTTCTACGGACAATTTTATTTTCGTAATGAAATATATTTCATTTATCAATATAATCTGACGATGTGTAGAATTTTGTTTCTATCTCTTTATTTTTATAAATTTTAAAATGTAATGTGAAGTTTATTTTTGGTGTGTTTTCTAAAAATTTCATTGTGCATAAAACTAATGTGATTTTTGATTTTGAAAAATAACAAGAAGAATATTCACAGAAAATAGAAGTATTAAAATATTTACCTCAAAAAGATAAAATAAATGTTTCAGAAGTACGCGCATGTTTACGATAAAAAATAATATAATCCAAAATGTTAAACTATTAATTATAAATTTAAATTCATTCTTAAATTTGAAGTTTCGCTTTTAGTGATTGCTGAGCTTGGGTATATCGCTTAATATTTTTTAAGCCCTTGTATTATAAAGCATTTCATTTATATACGTAATTTTATATACAAATGAATCGCAACATTTTTTTATTCCTGAATAGAAATTTTATTCTACTGAACTTATGGTAAAAAAACCCCATCAATTTAAATAAATTCACAAAAAGAAATGAAAGTTAATTCATTTCTAATTATATAAGCTTAGAAAGATTTAATAAAAATTTAAAACTTATTCTTTTAATTTCTATTTTTTAAGTTTTGTACAATGTAAGTGACAAAAATATTAAATTTTATCCCTATTAAAAACGTTTTTATAAAAATAAGCATATACAAAACTGGTTCATTTTGAAATAAATTTAATGTTTAGACATGAGAATACTATTGTTGAAGAGCAGTTAATTTTTTTTTTACAAAAGTATTCATTTCAAAGTAATTAAAAGTAAAATAATAAACTTGAGTAATTAGTTGAAGTAAATTTAACTTTAATCAAAGGGATATAATAAAATATATTAATACAAACTTTTAGAGGAAAAATAAGTATAAATACTTATATACAAAATTAATTTTAAAATAATAAATTCCAATTTACGAATTTTAACTTTATCCATTTATTTCATTCTTTCGAGATAAAATAAAATAAAATAAAAAAAAATAATATAATAAAATAAAAGAAACATACCTTCGAAACATTTTTCATAAGTTAATTCTATTTTTTCAACCATTTGTCCTACAGTCTTATTATTACAATTTTAAGTATTTTAAAATTAGAATGAAAGTGCCCGGGTTATTTGAAAACAGTAATTATTTTATTTTACAAGGGAATTAGTGTTTGTTTTGTCCTAAAACACAGGTACTTATTACTGTAATAGTATAAAATTATGTTGAATTGCTAATTTAGAACTTCAAGAAAAGAAATTCGAAATTTATATAATTCAATATTAAACTGAAATGTCTTAATGTGTATCGCAATAATAATAATCACATATTATAAATTTTATTCAATCTTTTGTGTTTTTCATCAAATATATTGCAAAACAGACAAATTATGTACCACAGGAAAACTATGTATCAAATTTATCAGATAACTTATGAAGGAGCATTTACGAAAGAAGAAGTTTCGTAGTAACCTGTTTATTATACTTCCCTTTTCGCTTATGGACACTAGTCACCTTCTGACCTGAGAAATGACCATACTACTGTGGGAAGGTGTTTATCGCCTGAATCACAGAGAAGGAAACAATCATTTTTTTCGATTAAGAGCCTTAATTCTGTGAGATTGGTATCTACTTTCGATTTTATTTCCTTGTTATAGATATTTGTTTTATAAAGAGTTATTCAATTTAAAGGTCTTCCCACACATATATTACTGCATCACTACACATTGGAAATACATCTTGCGAGATATTTGACACAATATAAAATGAATTGCTTTAACTAATAATATAAGATGAATTTTAAAAAATATCGTTCATGAAAGAGCAACATTTTATTACTATTTTTATTAAATATTTATACAGCTGAATATGCATACAATATAAGAGAAATTATGTTATATATATATATATATATATATATATATATATATATATATATATATATATATATATATATATATATATATATATATTCTATAAAAAAGGTAACATTTAAGTTATTTTTTTAAAATTTTTTATCGTATATAACTAATTACAAAGCATAAATAAATAATGAAATATAAAAAAATCAAGTGTATTTTAAGTTTAAAATTTTTTTATGAAAAAATATTTGAGAAGTTATTGTATCTATAATACCTATTTTTAATGTAAAAATGTTTAAGTTGAAGCATTCAGAGAGTAAGAAAATTTTTACTGATTCTCACGTTAAGTAATATTTGAGGGTCTAAGTAATTTTCTTGAATAAAGTAATGAAGTAGAGCATATTATTAGGACAATTGATTAAAATATTCCATTGAAATATATTCATTGCTTTTAGTAAGTATTCGAAATTTTCGGTGATATGAAATAATAAATCTAATAATGATTTTATAAACATTGTATTTTTATTAAACCGCTTAAAAAGGAACTTTATAATAAGTAAGTAATTAGATATAGTGTGTGTGTGTGTGTGTGTGTGTGTGTGTGTGCATTTTATTTGTTATCTTGTTATGAAATGAAATACAATAAAAATTCAGTAGGACATAAAAACATTTTTACATTTAAGACATCTGTTAAAATTTAGTTTTTATAGATGATAATATAAAATTTTAAAGAGCTTTTGAAATTTAAAAATACTGTATATAAATTTTAAATTAACGTTAAATTCAAATTAGCATGTATTACTGCTAAGTAAAAACAGTGTTATCTCTTGTTATCTATCACAAATATTTTATAATCAAATCTATCACCCCCCGTCTTAACATACAAACATTATTAACTACTTAGAAAATTCCTATTTATGTTTCAAAAAATCATATTTTTCTAGGATATAAATTTAATATTTACATAGTGTTTACCGTTAATAAGATATTTTTGAGTTTTCACAGCCATCTTTGCTTGATTAAATGAACGGCTACATTTTTTATAGTTATTTTAATAATGTAAATTTTGAAGATCGAGTGATCAATATTCTTAATAATTAATTATTTAATGGAAAACAAGACAAAATTAAATTGTGATTAATTTTAAGACTTAGGCTGTAAATGAAGTATAAGTCAAAAGTGTTTTTTATCTAGATCTTTAGTGCAATTTTTTTTATGGTTTTGTCCTCAAAACGTCATAATCAAAAATTTTTGATCATCACTAAATTTTTAAGTCTAATTCATACCTTTATTTGAAGTTAAAATTTTATTTTTAATCAATATTGAAAGTAATATTATTCTGATTTCTTTTTTCAATTTAAAATCCTTTAATAACGATGTAATTACGATATCTTTTTTGATTACGTGCGAAGAAATAAAATACATTCATTCAGTTCGAAAACTGCAATCTAATATGTTTCTTAATATTTTGAAAAACAATTTTGAAGTTTAGTATGCTAATCAAATTTAGGGATGGAAAATAGCTACTTTTAGCATTAGAAACACACATTAGAATATCCAACTAAAATATTTATTGGAAGAAGGTTATTAAAACATCATTAGATTTAAATTTTAATATTATATGTTAAATATTTCTCTTACTAAAGCATTTTTCCAAATTGAAATTTAAAAACAAATTCAAAGGTGAATTTGCATTCAGTATTTTATAAAAATGCTTAGGTTACTTACAACAACATTTTGTATATATTGTAATATATTTTATATGCCTAGTCGTATATGCATACGTGTTATTAGTAAAAATTGATTGTGTACAATAATGTTTGTTGAACGTAGATTCAGAATATAATTTTTTACTTTAGGAAAAATTAAGAAAACAAATTATGTATAATATAATATTTTTCCATGGTATTTTATGCTATACTTACACACTAATATGAAAATATTTGAATTACCATTAGTTTGTGTAAAATGCTAGAAGTAGGGTATTTTATTCTTATTTAAAATTTAAAAATTTGTAATATTATTTTGCATACAGCTAACGCTTTATCGGTAATATTATTTGAATAATATTGTACACTGAGTAGATTCAAGAAATATATATTCTTTATTATGATGTTGAAAATAACATTTTTAATGATACAAAGAAAATTTTTAGATTTAATTTATACGTAAAAATTGTAATCAAAATCATAATTTTTAAGTATAAATTAAATCTATCGCGAATTGTCTAAATTGTGAACAAAGCATAAAATAAATATTTTCCACAATGAATTCGATTATACGGCAATTTGGGTAACATAAAAATATAACTAACTTCTTTCTTCTTTTCTTTGTGCAATGAACTTTCTTGTTTTTTTCAATTTTTTTTCTATAGATTTCGTGAGAAAGTGTTCTAAACTTTGTTTCATCTTTTATTTTTCTCTAAACATGTATTTATTACAGTTTTTTTATTAAAGATTTCATATTATGAATTTCACGCACTTTTAGTTGTTAGAAATTAATATTTTACTAGCTATGCAATGTCAGTTTAGAGAAAATTGATCTATATGTACTGTAAATATTTATAATAAATACAGTATTGTTTTTTTTTACAGAAATTAATCATATTAGCTGTGCTGTTGTCATGTGGAGCAGCATTTGAAGGGTTTTGTATACAAGCTGTTAAGATCCAAGAAGATTGTTTAATTTCAAGAAAAAAGAGAGCCCTTGATGAGGAAGATGTGATTAATCGTTTTGAGATGGAAAGAGTTTCCCCACTTTATGATATTATTCGCCAATTTCCACCATTTGAGGATGATTGGATACCGCCAGTTTTCACAAACATTCCAAAATCATCAAAACTCATTTCAAATAAAATTTCTCCTACTTTCAAACTTGATCTTTTTAAGGATGGACATCATGTCATCAGTGAAAGTGGCCGACGTCATAGTCCAAATTCAGCACTCAGTTGGTGGTATAGTGCTAATTCCTATTCTAATGTGAGTGAATACAATTATACTAATTCGAAACAACTGATTAGTAATAATATTGAGTTTAAAACACAACCATTTCGTAATTTGGATGAAGACCACGTTTTTAACAAAGTTCTTGGCTTAAGAGATGGACGTGAAAGCTCTGTTGATGAAGTATTCCTGAAATCAGCCACTACACCAATAATGACTACAACATCTTCACCTAAAGTTGAGCAGCCCAAATCAAATTTCACTACTAGATATATTTTGCTACAATCAGGGAGAATAGTAACTATAAATGTTACTTCTGCACCAGAATATAAAAGCACCTCCTTTTCTCCTATTAACTTTGGCAGTCGAATTCGAAATAAGAATTTAACAGCTACAAGTAACTTAAAGCCAGTGAACAAAACGCTGAATAATTCTCAAGTGTTTTCGGGTAGAACTGTTTTCATAAACAAATCTATTGCAAATTTAATATATGGATCTAAGAAGAACGTGACGTTTTCAAGCCGTAACACTGGAAATGAAAGTTTGAACACTTCACCAATATTATCAGGCAGAACTATTTTCATTGCTAATGCTGTTTCAAGTTTTAAACCACCAAATGTTTCAGGTGAAAGAAGAAGAGAAAAGATAACTGAAATAACCACAGTTAGAAATACTTCTCCAATTAAAGTTACAACAACAACTCCTCACATTAAAACCTCTACATCAGCAGACGTAACAACAACGCAAGAATTAACAACGGATTCTAAGAAACCTACAAAATATTTTACAGTTTCAACAACTGTTAGTCCATCACTGACAAAATTTCATACCGTTTTTAAAACTGGAAAGCCAACTGTATCATTTGAAGGACGAAGTACAATCACAATGAAGCCTTCAAGATTTAAAATTACAACTCCTGCAAATACTAATAACATACATCCAATTTTTAGCTCCACTGCTCGTTTTAATGACCTTCCACCTAAGAATATAATTGAAACTATATTTAATGTGTTAAATACGAGGACATCTACAGCGCCATTTCTTGTAGTAACATTCGATTCTTCTAAAAATAATATTGCTGGTATTACGAAAAGTTACAAAATTCCATCTCAGACTGTTTCAAATAAAATAACTAACCGAAGTAAGCCAAAGTATTTTACTAGTTTAGTTGAATATGAAAAAGAAAGCTCTCAGAAGCCAAAGATTTTGCAGTATGGAAGTAATCCTTTTCAACGAACATTTTTGACCACTCCTAGTTTAAACACACCAAGGAATAAAAACAGGACCTATGCTAATGAAAATCATAGTAAGTACGGTTTTCAATACCTTGAAAATTATTCTTTTCAAATACAATATAATCAAAGCGATTTTTTTAAAAAGAAAAATATCAAATTAAGAAAAAAAATTTGATTCTAGACTGTTTCCTGTGGGTTTATAAAGAACTTGTTTGAAAATTGTAAATTATATGAATTTTCATTGAATCTTATAAATTTTTGTTTACTGTTTCAAAATGTTTTCTAAAGTAAATATTATCATTGCTCCACATTATTTTATATCAGATGCTTTCATTTCGAGAGGAAGACAATTGAGGAGGGAAAAGGTGGCAGTTGCTTTTAAGTTTTCTACACATTCCACAAGACATTTTACATCCACGAAAATTGAATGCAGAAAATGTTTTTATCATAATTCTATACTCTTAAGCAAATCAAATCTCTTTTTCTATTCATTTCAGCATGCAAACTTAATACTAATTCATCAAGTATTACTGTGTACATTTCCCAAGATGCATCGTACCTCATTTATTTTCAATTTCCCGTTAGGAAGTAAGCAGACAATTTCGTCAATGAGGGTGCAATGACGTATATAATTGTATGACGTATGTGCAAGTATGCAAGTATATAATTGTAAATTTGAATTTAAGGAAAATAAATTTTTTTGTAAATGAAATGACATTTTATGGAAGCAATCACTGATTTTAAGGTGAATTGAGGAATTTCAAGTATTAAAAGAAAGTATATATATGCAATATGTTTATATAATTTCATAAAGAAAATTAAAATCGTTACAATATGAATTAAAATCATATATATATATATATATATATATATATATATATATATATATATATATATATATATATATATATATATATATATATATATATATATATATATATATATATATATATATATATATATATATATATATATATATATATATATATATATATATATATATATATATATATATATAAGATTTTAATTCATATTGTAACGATTTTAATTTTCTCTATGAAATCAAATATTAATTAAAAAAATATAATTGACATCGAATTGATATAAGGCTTGATTATCATCTGCAGCATTAAAAACATTCTTTTTTTTCTTTAAAGTGTTGCTGAAAATAAACAATGAATTTCAAGGCTCTCCTATTTTTGCGCCATTCAATTCTGATTCAAATATTAAAAAAATATTAGAATCAATGTGTTAATATTGGTATTCGTAAAATATACGATGTGATTAATATGAAAGAAAAGAAAGTTCAAAGATTACCTTTGATTGGAAAAGGCATAAAATGTATACCCAACAAAGGTACATACACTTCAATTAAATTTAAAATCACATCATATGCATGAAAGCAAAATTGTATAACCCAAATAACCAATGGAAAAAATTTAAATATCTTTGCTGGAATTGTATGCAAAATTTTAAAACCCGATTAGTTAAACAAAAAAAAAAAAAAAAAAAAAAAAAAAAAACAGTATTATAAAAAGAATTAAAGCAAATTTCTCTACTTAGATCAACAAAGAAACATTTTACTGCCAATACATTTATAGTCAACTTCTACGAAGGTCAAGAATTAAAAATATTATTTTTACTCAGATTTAAAATTAAAATTATCTAATTAAATTTTTAATGTGTTAATATTTGAAAAATCTGTATTAACACCGAGTGTCATCCACTACGAATTAAAATATATATAATTATTAAAACGTAATTCAACGGATTATATAAAATGTATTTCATTAACAACTAAACATTTGAACAAAATATGCGTAAGGAAAGTGTTAACTAGTTGCAAGAATTGAAAAATCGCGATGTTCATCACTTAATACCGAAACATACTTAATTGCGTAAGACTATGTTTTGATTGTTTGTTTGAAAATTATTTGATTGAAGAAAAATGGAACTATGTAGTTATAAATGGTAAACTTTGGATATAAATATCTGACTGCAACAAAAAAATCAATTCATCACTGGAAAAGAAAAGAAACTAAACAAGTTAATTTGGATAAAACAAGGAAAGTTTTTCTAAAGGTTTTATGGTTATTACTGGATTCTCTTACAACGGAAAACTTAGAATAAAGGAAATAGCAAAAATGTCACAATTGATTTGCTTTATTTTAGTAGTATTTTAACACCTATTTTAAAAGCAAAAATACCATTCCTTATAAAAAAAATCTTCACTATAATTAGTTTCCTCATTATAAGAATACAAGCCAGATCACTAAATCTGCAGGTCCATTTGTTAAAAATATAAAAAAAATGAAACCCAATTTGGAGCTACTCGCTTTAAATCCACCTAGTTCGCCTGATGTTTCACCAATGAATTACTGTGCATTTGAGCTTTTAAATAGAGTTTCTTTATAAGCGACATCCAAATACATTGTATGAGCTCTGGCAGATTGTTAAACGTTAGGAAAATATCAGCTTTGATGTTTCAAGAATATCAATTTTTACTTTTAAACCAAGATATAATATGATAGTTCTTCAAAAGCGCTAACGGAAAAAATTATATACTGGTTACGGAAAAAATTGTATACTTGCATTAATTAAAAAATTATATACTTTTATTATAAAAAAATTGTTACGGAAAAAATTATATAATTGCATTACTTAAGAAAATTATATACTTGTAACGGAAAAATTATATACTTGCATTAATAAAAAAATTATATACTTGTAACGGAAAAAATTATATGCTTGCATTAATTAAAAATAAAAATATAATTGACATCAAATTTATATCGGGCTTGATTATCATTTGCAGCATTTAAAACATTCTTTTTTTTCTTTAAAATATTGTATTTATTAACTTATGTATTTTTTGCAAAATCTTTTCGAAAACGTGTCAGCACTGCACTCTCTGCATATATATATATATATATATATATATATATATATATATATATATATATATGTATATATATATATGTATATATATATATGTATATATATATATATATATATGTATATATATATGTATATCTATATGTCTGTATGTATGTATATATATATAGATAAGATAAAATATGAAATTGGAAAAACAGTGAAATATAAATAAAATAAAACATGAAAAATATGGAAAAGCACTGAAATATATGAAACAGATGAAAAGAAGAATACATAGGGGCCACGTCTTCATCAGGAGGGAGATGGCCAACTATGCTAAAAGAAAGAACACTCTTTTCTGACAAGCTCGAAGGACAAATGTCTAAAGATCTTCGAGCAATTCCCCCAAAGAGTGTTCGTATTCAAAGAACCTAGGTTAAAACATTTGAATAAATATAAATGCAGAAAATTAGAAATACCTATAAATTAAACACAAATGCAATTAGAGATACTCATATAAATGAAACATACATACAGTAAAAATTTAAATACATAAAGCCAAAGTCAGCAAATCAGATTTTATTATCAGGACTATAGAAAATTATTAAATATTAATTTTGAATATTGGAATAATCTAGTTAAAATGTGTATTTATAACAATTATATATTTAACGGTGAAAATATTTTTATTCAAAATTGTGGAATTCCACAGGGATCAAACTTTTCCAGCACACTAGCAAATTTATTTCTACATTATTTCGAAAAAAACTTCTTTTATCAATATCCTTATGCTTTCAGATACATAGATGATTTCATTATTTTTAACAATTTAAAATTTCAAGATATCTCTAAAACTATTTATCCTGAAGAGCTTTCTCTAATTAAAACTAATTTATTTGATACTAAAACAGAATTTTTGGATTTATTTATCACTATTGATAATTCTACTACATATATTGATGTCTTCGACAAAACAAATCAATTTAATTTTCATGTTAATAAGTTAATTTCCTGGAACTCAAATATTTCTTTAAAAATATACAGAAACGTTATAATTAATGAACTTAATCGCATTTATAATATTTGCAACAACCATGAATCTACTAAAAATCAAATTAAACGACTGATAGATCACTTAAAAAATAATAATATTCCAATTAATTTTATTTTAAAATATGTAGGAAGTAGGGAATCGCTTGTAAGATTGAAGTAATGCGTAGTTTTTATAACTACATAAGGGCCACCCAAGCATTGAAGTTATTACAAGAATCATTAAAACACCTACATTTATATTTTAAATTTAATCTAATTACAACTGGCAACACTTCTTTACTATAATTTTAAAATTACTTTTGGCAACTTTCATACTATTTTCATGTATAAATCCCATCTGATTTGCTGACTTTGGCTTTATGTATTTAAATTTTTACTGTATGTATGTTTCATTTATATGAGTATCTCTAATTGCATTTGTGTTTAATTTATAGGTATTTCTAATTTTCTGCATTTATATTTATTCAAATGTTTTAACCTAGTTTCTTTGAATACGAACACTCTTTGGGGGAATTGCTCGAAGATCTTTAGACATTTGTCCTTCGAGCATGTCAGAAAAGAGTGTTCTTTCTTTTAGCATAGCTGGCCATCTCCCTCCTGATGAAGACGTGGCCCCTATGTATTCTTCTTTTCATCTTTTTCATATATTTCAGTGCTTTTCCATATTTTTCATGTTTTATTTTATTTATATTTCACTGTTTTTCCAATTTCATATTTTATCTTATTTATATTGGCAAATCTTTCTTTAGCTGCTTTTGCGCTGGCTAGATTTCCTATTGTATTGTATATTCTGTATTGTATTTTTATATATATTTATATTCTTATATATATTTATAATTTTTGCTATATGTATATATTTTTTGCTTTATAATTATATATATATATAGATATATATATATAGATAGATAGATACATATATATATATATAAATATACATATATATATATATATATACATATATATATATATATTATATATTATATATATATATATATATATATATATATATTAGCTGGCATCTCCCTCCTGATGAAGACATTGTTGTCCCTGTACCTTGTTCTTATCATTTGCATCGTATATTTTAGTATTTTCCCAATTTTATATTTCTGGTTTCTATAATTTTCATGTTTTAACATATACATATGTATATATAGATATATTTTGAAAATTTACTTACAGTATATTATCATTTCCTAGAATATATTGCAGATATTATATATATATTAAATATTATATAAAAAAACTTTTCATAGAATATCTTTAAAACAAATATTTAAAGATGTTCTATGAAATATTTTTAATCCTACTATTCTCTGTTCTATTTACTCCACGTATGCAGCCCACAGTTCAATGAGGCTGAATTTAAACTACTAAATTTTTTGCAGTAAATGTCAGATGTCATTTAGGAAGTGGTTTAAACAATAGTAATGTAAGTATAAAAATAGATAAAATAATATTTGATTAATTCTAGAATTAAAATGAAATTATTTCATATTTAAAGCCGCACATTTTCGGATAGAACTGTTGCGTGTCGAATGGTGAATTGTGATCAGTCTGATAACACTGATCAACAGTGGTTTTGATGCCAAAGATTTTGGAGGTGATTTTATATGAATTCGATGCGCTGAATCCAAATATGCCATTAATTTTTGCCTATTAGCTTGAATTTTTAAAATATCAACATTTTAATGAATCATTCATTACACTATTTTAAAAGAAAAACCATGGCTTAAACAAACAAATTAAACAGGGAATTTTTATTATGTTACATAGATATTGCTTATTAAATACAAAAGAAAACAGAAAAATTCATGATTTAAACAAATTACTCACTGAACATTTCAGAAACTTCTTTTGCGTGACATTCTTGAATGTATTTTGGAACAATTCCGTTTTAAAGTCCAGCAGTAATCTGCCATCATGTGAGTATCCCATCTTCCTTGATAGAGATCTTCCATACATTTTATATCTTGGTAAAATCTTTCACCTTGCTCCTCACTAATGTCTCCTAAATTATCAGGAAAACGGTCTAAGTGGCTATGTAAATAGTGCAACTTAATGCTCATGTTACACCCATGGGATCTAAAATTATTCAGCATTTCATTGACTAATTCAACATAGTTTTCAGCTTTGTGTTTACCCAGAAAATTTTGGTCAAATGAAACAAATGATTTCCAGGCTTTTTGTTCATTCCAGACTTTATAAATTCAATGGATACTTTCTCATCCATTGAATTTATGAAGTCAGGGTCTTTAATCAGCTCTCTTATTTGTGGGCCATCAAATATTCCTGCTTTAATTTTTTCCATACTCAGCTGAGGCATTTTTTTCCCTATATATGTAAAGCATGATCCATTCTTATCAAGAGCCTTTACAAACGGCTTCATTAGACCCAGCTTGATATGCAGTGGTGGAAAGATGATTTTCTCTCGTGGAACTAAAGGATCGTTGATGATATTCTTTTCCCCAACATCCATGTTTTCTCTCCTAGGCCACTCTTTTCTAACCCAGTGTTGCGTTTTGTCTCTGCTATCCCAGAGGAACAAGAAACAAGGATATTTTGTGTGGCCACTTTGCTGTCCAAGGAGAAAATTTACCAGTTTTAAGTCTACACAAATCACCCATTGGTGTTCAAGATACTTTATTTTTTGCAAGACCAAAGCTATGGTGTCATATTGCTCTTTCATTTTCGTTGAGTGAGCAATTGGATTGAGCCATATTTGTTCTCATTATGTAGAAGAACACATTTCAAACTTCGCTTTAAACTGTCAATAATTAGGCGCCAATCATCTGGAAAATATTCAGGAAGACCCATTTTTACCAGGAGTTCTCTAACAGCATGACAAAATACAAGATTTTGTTCTTCAGAGAAAAAATGTAGCAGATCTTTCTCCCTTGTGCGATAGAATGTAATTTTCGTTCATGGTTCTAGTAAATTTTTTTCCTTCAACCTGAAAGCCAGTAATTCAGAAGCTTCTTTCCACAGATTGAGATCTCTAGTGAGGTCATTTAACTCATCTTGGTTGAAACGTTGAGGAATTGATGATATCGTTTCAAAATCGCTGCCACCTTCAGTAGTATCAGAATTCTTATCAGAGAGACAATAAGCGTCCTCACAGAGTTCTGGTAGCTGGTGAAAAGTTAGAATTGGCACTTCTTCTGAGTGAGGGATAGGGCGTATTGCAGAGACTAAATCTGGATAAGTCCACTTATTACGGTTCTTTCGATTGATTTCAGTAATATATACAAAGCAGAAATAACAGTCATCAAAGTGATTTTTTGGTTCTCTGCAAACCATTGGTACATCGAATTTCAGGCTTTTCCTTTTCCCGGTAGTCCACTGTCGTAAATGTACACTCTGTACAAGTTTTACAGACAATATGTGATGCCCAGGTTTTATCCTGATCACCAAGTTTAACACCAAAATATCCAAGATAAGCCCTCTTTACAAAGTCACTAATAGATTTTCTGTTGTACAGTAGCGTGTATTCTCCGCATATGTAGCAAAAAATACCTGGATGATGTACTCAGCTTCTTCTACTTGAACTCATTTTATTTCTATTCAAGAATACAAATACTTAGATTTATTTTTTAACAACACGTTACTAAAGAGAAATTTCATATGACGCTAACCTCTATCTATCTGCACCGCCGGAATTCACGAACTATTCTCAACTCTCAACTGCGGTTGAAGCTTTGAAGGTCACTTCAGATAGTGGACAGACATCTCCATCTATCGGATTTCTATGGAACTAACTGAATAGCACTAATAAGTAGGATTCAATCCCATTTATTAAGAATTTGTCAACTAATCAGTTATATATCTCATATTGTTTGCCTTCTTTTTATAATAAATGAATTAAAATAATCATTTTTAAAAATAATAATTAGTTATTTCCTAAATATTATTATTTTATATTCAATTCGTTACAAAAGAAGACTGACAATAGGGCAAATATACAAGAATCTTTCCCTGTATAAATTTTACAACACTTGTACTTGAAAGTACTAAATAGAAAAAAAGCATTGATAAATAAGTGAATTTATCTAAAAATCTAGAGCTGATATAGAAAAACTGCATTCATATTTAGATTCAGCAATAAAAATATACTTAAAATCTGCTCTAAAATCCTAAGCACCAAAAAAAAAAATTTTTTTTTTGTAGGCCTGTGTAATCTCACAGAAGATTTTATTATTTGGATCGATATTTACTCCATTTAACATGAAAAATAATCTGTAAATAATCTTTAAATCAGTACTACCTACACCTCAATTTTTGGGCAATATCTGGTATATTAACTTAAGGAATTATTTCAAAAATATATAATATTTTTGAGAATTCAATACAACTCTCTCTCTCTCTCTTGCATATAAAATAAAACATATATAAGAATGATAAGACACTCACATTTTATTCATATATGTGTGTAACCTAAAGTAATCTCTCTAAATTTCTAAGTAAAGTGTGTTTAAAATGTACATCAAATATATTTGTAAACATTTATATCGCTACTTAAGCAAAAAATATTGAATCACAATTAATCGCATTTACAGTAACATCATGACTACCTTTATTTCCTGTATAGCAAGCTATCAATGAAATAAAATTTAGATTAAAATTGTGTAACTGTAATATATAGGTGTAATATACTGCCTGTGCATAGAAGTAAATAATAATGATGCAAATAAACTGAGTGAAAGAGGAAAATATAACATTTCACTATACAAAATCAAATATATAATTTCCCGCAAGTCACATTTTCCTATGAATTTTACACTCCGAATAACAGAAAATAAGTTGATATCATTAAAGTAAGAAAAATGGCAGCATCATTTGTATTATATTTTAAAGTGGTTATATAATCTCATCAACGACTAGAAAAATGCTCTAAAAAGAAAATGAAGTTTGCGTTGTATTTATGATTCTTAAATTAAAATATCATTATAGAAAAGGGTTTGCAAATTTTAAAGAACGCTTGTAGTATTTGATTGTGGCCAAAATTCATTCCTTTTCCCCATCAGGAAAAACATTAAACAAAGAAAACAAAAATTTTTGACCCCAAATTGTTAAACATAATTTCACTTAAATTTTCATGGCAGTTAATGTTGATTATTCAAATTTTATGAAAATTTATACTATGAATAAGTTATGGTATCTTTGGATGTATTATACATTGATGCAAAACTTATAACGTTGATGAGTAGAAAATATTAATAGTTAAGATTTTAAATTGACTTATAGATTGTGTTATTGTAGACAGTCATATTTTAGAGTCTCCAAAACCTATTTTTAAGCTTGCCATTAGTATATTATTAAAAATAGTGTTTGAGAAATGTTTAGACTTACAATGTTACCTGAGGAATAATTAAAATTTGATTTCAGATTTATATCTAAGTAAATAATGTATTCTAAAATCAACATTTTGAATATATTTATGTACACATTATGAAAAATTTAATTTAAAGTGACCCATGTACTAAAATCATTCAAGTTCGAGAAGTTTTCTTTCAAAACACAGAAAATTGCATAAACGTTTTGAAATAGTATTCGTGGAATATTCAAATAGCTTATTGTATCTATTAATTGATATCCTACAATAATATTTGTATGATATTGTGTAATTGATACGGATACAAAATTTATTGTTATAGTAATAACATCAGCTTCATTATATTAATTGACAAATATACAAAGTCTTGAAACTATTGGCAGAAAATGAAGATAATATCAGAAACATTAATGGTATAAATAATGAGGCAAAATGTTAAGCCATATTACTAAAGAAAAATCTACAAAAACATGGAAAATAACGAAAGCCTACATTAAATAATATAAACCAAATACCAGGCAAATTTGGTGGCAAGTGAAGATGCCTTCCGTTTTGAATATTTAACTTCTCTTTTAGAAAATGATGAAAAGTTTTAGAAAGAGTCCATGGACAAAAAAGTGTAAATTAAACAAAACTTTAAAAGTGAGAATATTTTCATTTCGATTCCTCATGAAAGAACATTTTCTGAAAATAAATTATAGAAAAAAATGAAGGACAACAAAACTTTTATTAGATATGCGAGATTTCTCATAAATCATAAAAATTTATTCCATTTTTAATGTTTATATTTTCTATGGTAATTTGAAATGAATAATATAATAAAAAAACCATGATATATGTTGATTATTATAATAAAAAACTGTAGATAAGTTATACTTTCAACTGTAGATAAGTTATACGGGAATCAGATAATCAAACAATCAATGAGAAATATCTATATTTCATTTCCGGTTTAAAATTACTTCGAATCTTATTGTAGACTATTTGTTAAAATACAAAGTTATATTGTGGAAAATGACCACAATAAATACATTATTACTTAGAGAATTTGAACTGTATCAAGAACATTAATGGACAAATTTTTAGGCATAATAATATTTTGTTCATTATAATTTAATTATTTCTATTCAAATAATTTTGCATTTTTTAAAAGTATTAAAAAAATAGTTGTTAAGTTATGAGAGAAGAATAATTTCTTTTGTGTAAACCGTAAAGAGAAATATACATTTTTGTTTTTATTTGACTTATAAAAATAATTTACATTTCATATACTCTATTTTTAATTTATTTAAACTGAATAGACACTAAAATATTTTATTGGTTATTGTTTATTATAAAAATACTCATTTTTTATAATTTTAATAAATTTCGATGTATATAAATGTTATTTTAGGTATAAACTTGAAACCCAAATCTTAACAGTTTAGTGGTATTTATTTCCAGGAAATAGATTACTTAAACTTTTTTTTTCTCGAAAATATGACGACAGTGATTTAAAAAAATATTTCATAAATTTCTTAAACAAAAGTCTTTATTGCTCTGTAAAAAAATATGTTTTTGAGAAATCATTTCGAAATCTTGTCTGCAAAATTAATTAAATGAACATCCGTTACATGACACATTATTAACGCTAAATCTATCTTTAATTTTTCTTTATATATTAGATTTAACTTTCGTTATTTCATAAAACTACATCTTACTAAATTCAATTCTATACACAAACTTTAAAACTTTTATAATTTTTTTATAATTATATGCATTGAAGGCAATTATTCTTTATAGCTATTTTACATCAGAAAATGTGACTGAATAATTAAGTAATATATTTATAATTATTCAAAAAAATAATATATATATATACATATATAATAGAATGGATAGATAGATTTATGATGGGTTTTTCAATACTTTATTCACAAACATTATAACATGCAATATGTGTATACAATGATTCTTATTAAACCTTGATGGAACTTTTAAAGGGCGAGACAGTTCAGTGTTTCATAATTAAATATATTACAGAGATAATATAACTTAAAATTATACATGCTATATTCATGTGAATTTGTCTTGTGATACATTATCGTAGCATATACTGTTTCAGATATTGCAAAGTAAAACAAGGAAACAAACTATCTATGTTATAAAATATAAAATGATAAATAAATTTATGAAGCATTTTTATCCAAGTTTATTATTCATTTTTACAAGTTTTTAACGCTTGGTAATTGGGATAGTGTCAAAAAAAGTGACTATCATCCAAAAGAAAATATTAATAATTTTAGTTATAAAATATATTTAAAATTCTTTGAACCAATCAATATCAAGAAAAGATAATATTGATGTGAGCAGTATTTGTAAAGAATATCAAATGGTTGATGATCTCGATTTCTATTTTTAAAGAAAATTATGTTTCAAAGGGACAAAAATTTTAGTAATACATTTTTGTAAAAGTTTTATTGGAGAATCTATTCAATACACAGAAATGTTTAAATAATGCATAAATCATAAAAGTTTTCAATAATACCAATAAATTATATTCTTGTTAAAACAAACTTAATTATAATGTAAAATAATATTTAAATATTAATACTCATTTTACGATAACAAAATATGCTCATATTATATCTGCAAATTTAAATGAAACGTTCCTTCTTACGAAGAACATTATTAATATAGATTACAGTATTTTAAGAATAAACATATTTATAATTTTTTTACTATATTATGTATGTTTATGAGACTCCTCTGGAACTGAAGTGTATATTATATTCACAGTTAAAGATTTATTAAACAAAAGTCAATATTTCTGCTGTACATTGTAGCCATAGTAAATATGTTTCTACTCTGAATATTCATACAATAATAATTAATAATTTTTATTAACTAAAGAGATTAAGACGATCATTTAAATTTTAGAATATTAAATATTTTAAATGTTGATTTTAGAAATAAATAGAAACCCTAAATGGAAAAAATAAATAATAAAAAATTCCATACTCATATTTTAAGCTCATAAAGAGGAAACTTATTTCACTAGCGTGTCTAGTTTAAATCTAAATAAATCTTTTGGATACACTGTTAGAAAATTTCAAATATTCTTATTTTTTCGAAATATTTTTAAACGAACAAAATATTTGCCGAAAAAAAAAATGCGCACTCCCTTTACAAAATTCGTTTCCTTTAAAAATCCATGATGTTAAGATATTTATTTGCGAATTGAATGTAGAATAAGAGGAACCTAAAAATGCATTTATTTTTTAGAATCTGGAAAACATAAAAAAAATGTAACATGCGTCTTAAAAGCATTTGATTTGGATTTAGATTTTATTCTACCCATTATATTAAATTTTTTCGTATTTTATTAGATTATTTCTAAATAAAACACCATTATATTTATCAAACGAACAAATGGTAATTATATTTTAAAAAAAATTATGAGATTAATGATACATAATTTTGTCATTTATTAGTTACGAAATCCATTTATTTTTAGTATTGTACTTCTGGAATTCATAACTGCACATTCTTTGGCTTGAGTCCTTTTATTTAAACAAAAGTATATAAATATATAAATAAACATTAAGGACATTGTGATATTTTGGACTAATATAAACTAAATTACTTTCGATTTGAATAACTTTATTTATAAACAAATAAAATTGTCTAATTAGATCTTTTGTTGAATTTTCAATCAAAATTTTGATATTCTTAAATATTTCAAAGTAAATACATTTATTTTGTTATACATTAAAAAATGTTTTAACAGAATATGTTAATAATATTCGGGTTATATAATAATAAAATAATATTTATTCTATATGATTCAAGTGACATGACAATATTTGTTTTATTGATAAACAAGTTTTAAATTTTTTCAACTATATTTCATTTTTTTCGATATGAAAAGTAGTTGAAAATAAACTTTCATTGCAAATGAAATATTTATAACTATTCAAGGAATTCGCCATTTTAAATTTTGTCGGTATTTACTGCAATAATATTATAAGAAATATTTTATATATAACACTAAAATACTTATTGCTCTCTATATATTTTATATACTATCAATAATGTAGAATGACTGATAGTGATTTGTTGCTTACAAAGATGTAATATTTTTGTAAGTTAACAAAGTTCAAGAAATCGATACATTTTGTAAACCCAGTCTAAGTAAGAAAGTAAATAAAACATTGAGAAGATAAGAAAACGAAATTTTAAAACGGATACAGAATTCAAAGTTATTGCAGTTATTTCATATTTAGCTTATTTTCTAACAAACGGAATACTCATAATATTCACGCCTTTGTAAGTATGCCTAGAATTTTTGTTGAATTCTGATAATCTGCTCATTGTATTAAAATGTCTCGTTAATCTGTTTACTAAAGTATAAAATTCGCATCACATTTCTTCTCATTTGTTTCTAAACTATTTCATATATTTAATGAATTTTGTAATTATTTTCTCCAAATGTATCTATATTTTTTATTGCATCTGTGTATTAAGGTATGAAATATATCCATGATAATTTTTTTTTTCGTTGTACATATTATGACTTCTTGCTCAAAACTATGAAATTTATATGTGAAACTAAAAGAATAGTACCAGAAATGCAGTTAAAGCTTTCTCCATATAAGTATTTAATCATAAATGTTGAATGAATAATAAGCATTATTTTTCTTTTGACACTGAATAACGTTTCTAACCAATTCGGAGGTTAAGTATGAGATTATTTGTTTGTTGAATAATAGATCATTTCCTTCTTTTTCCACATAGAATAAAACTTATTACCTACTTCTGAAGTTAAGAATGACTTATTTGCTAATAAAGCAGGCTAACACTGATCATCAACTATTTACATCTTCTATGAAATTTTCTAAGATAATCTTCATATGATGGATATGAGTACACGGGAATAGGCAGCTGCCTTAGATTAAATATTTCTATAAACTTTTCCTTCGTGACAAATTTTAATATTAATCTCCTCATAGTTGCAAAAAATTAGGAAAATGTAATCTGAGTTTAAAATGCGCTTCTAATTTTATTTGCATATAACCGCATATTTTTACTACTGTGGCTGCTCATTCACTGAAATTCTTGAATGTTAATTCAATACAAATTGGTTAAAAACATACTAAATCTCTGAACGAAATATTGAGTAATGTCTTACAGTTTAATCAGATTTTTCTGATCTTTTCTGTCATTTTTAAAAGAATTTTTCTAACACTATTCTACAAGTATTTACTTTTTCGAGATGATTATTTCTAATTAGCTAATATTTATTACTTGACAATCATTGATCTTTTTCAATTGTCAGTGTATTAGCTTTTAAAGATATAAATCATTCTCACAGATAAAATATTTTAATTGCAAAACTACTCATATTGAAAAAAACTTTAAAATTTATTTAAAGAAAAATTAAATTTAACTTATGAAGGAAAATTATGCAGATCTTTAATTCTGCATTGATATAGAAATGCTAACATATCGTATTATTTATAATTTCTAGCATAGATTTGATGAATATTTAAATTTTCTTAAGGATAGGGATTGAGGTTTATAACTATTAAATCGCATATATTTCCTTTTAAGAAAATAAACTCTTTTTATTCTAAGAATAATTTTAGAAATAAATTCATGCTTGAATGATATATATCTAATATATTATCTAAAATATGAATGGTATATGATAATTATATACTGTTTATAAGGTATAATAAAAATTATAGAACAATTTTAAAGCCAATTTCCTTCTAAAACGTCATACTGAAGAAAATTTCGCATTCTAGAAAATAAATTATTCCTATTTATTATAAATACATGATTCGTTTAAATATTATAAAACTGAATTTATAAAATTTTAGCTATATTCAGTTTTATTTAAGGCATCAGAGCAACAAATAAAAACAACAGTGTAGAATTTTATCTAGAAAATCAATGACAAAAATGCCTTGCTTGATTTAAAACCTTTTACAATTGATCCCTTGAACAAAGCCTGTATAAGATCTGTATAATTGTTAAAAATGAAGTATTATTTCGCACTAAAATTCATTCTGATTTGGCTGAAGATAAGAAGAAATAACATAAATTTAGGACATTTTGGTTAGGGTATTCATTAAAAAAAACCTGATTTGCACAAAGAAAAATTCTAGCATGAAAATAACTGTTTACAATAGGAATGTTTTAAACAAAATGGTTTATATTATTAAATCGCAAAAATTCATTGTTTATTATTATTTTAAAATAATTAGATCATTAAATCTAAATTATTTATTTTCATGAAATATATAACTGTAAAATTCTTTTAGTAAAATTAAGTTGTATTTACAACCTGCTTAGATTCAAACATGATGCCATGAAATGCTGTATTACAGGTAATTATATTAATATGCTTGAAATATACATACAGATATTTTCTTTTCAATTGCTTAAAACTTTTAAGTACATAATTTCTTATAACTAGCTTTATTGATATACCAATGCTTTTTTCGAATATTTTCTGCATGAAAATCAATTATTAGCTACAACACCTTCTAAAAATGTAAGAAATTTATTAACTCATAAAGGATTATATAATTTAGATATAATATTCTAAATTTAAACATTATGGTTTCTATAAGTTATATATAGCAATTATTAAAAGTCTAGGATATTTATCACTCTTATGTAAGGGAGAGTATTAAGGATTGTTTGAATGAATGTGTGTTAAAATCAAATTCGAAAACTATGTAATAAAGTCAAATATACGAATCATTTAATAACACACACATACACACAAACGCAAGCGCACGCATATATTTACATAACAATAGCAAGACAAGTGCCACAAAACTAAAATTAAACGTTGAGTTAAAATGGCTTAGATCTCAGTAGTAATATTTTAAAAATAATTCCTAGAAATTTATATTTAAATGTGTTTTGTAATCAATAAAAAATAAATAAATTTTATAAGAAACGAAAAATATGAATACGCTTTTGAAGCCTTTTACAAAGAATTGAAAATAGTTATAAACTTTACGTAACACCCTAAATTTTTTCAGATATTTTAATTTTAAAATTAGATAATTAAATTTATCACATCATTCAAATTTCCCATTTTAATAAAAATGTTTTGTTTATTTTTAAACATATTCTTAGAAAACTAAAATTAAAAAGCTGTATTGACAAATAAAACATTTTTCAATTGAGTCTTAATGCATTTTATAAGTTTAGTTTTCATCATTATCTGAAGTCTTTTAGTACATATAAGCATATTTTTCTTAATTTTATTTTAAAATAAATTAATTTTGCATACTTCCTCGCGTGTTTCAATATAATAAAATAAAAATTTCATAAAATATTCTTTATAATGTAACGAAAGGTTCTGTAAAGTGTAATTTTATTCAAATCTCTGTATACTTTTATGTTTGTTTTGAAGCTTTGAATTAAAATAAAAAATAATTTTATTGAGTTTTGTTTAAAATTTTATAATGCATGAAATTTTGATTTATTTAGACATTTATTTGATGGCTGTATATTATTTCAGACTTGTATAAAAATCAGTAAGTTTGGATAAATGAATAAATAATTATTCAAAAACATAATTCTATAATTATAATAAAAATTGAATTAAATGGAATATAAAATTGGTGTTTTTTATGCTCTCTTTCTTTAAATGTATATAATAAACAAGCTAATGTTGAATAAAAATCTCATTATTTAATCAATTGTAAAAAAATTCCTGGAAAAATTTAATAAAAGGAAACATAAAAAAATAAATAAAAAAACGTAGAGAATAAAAAAATGTTCTACTAGTTAAGAGATTTTTTACATTCATAACAAATGAACTGTTTATTTTAATTTATATAATTAATGGTATGCAACTGTGAATTATAAGTACTTATACTTTTCTTCATTATTTCTACTGCAAAAATGTTTTATTAAGTTTAACAATATTCCTCTACAGGAATAAGATGTAATTATTTCGATTTTTATAATGCTCCATTAGTTCATAAATAAAGAATAAATGATTCAGCTCTTCTAATTTTGATAAAATTCATATGTGTCTATATAAACATAAAGCTATGGAAAAATGATAACGCATTGCTTTCTATGGGCAATTTCTCTAGGGAAATAGATACATTTATTATAAATGATATGGAAAATCTCTGCATCGACATAATACATAACGAGTAAAGCTTACGATAGCATTTTTATAGAAATGAGGGATATTTTGTATAAGTATAAAGTGTATTAAGACCAAATTCCTCAAAAATGAAAATATACACCTGACAAAATGTATGATAACGTGATTTAAAACCTACATTTATCTTACTATTGTTAACATTTAAATACCCTTCTTATCTCAGTATAATTGTAAACGTGCAATAAAAGGATTTGTTATTTTTGTAATACAGCTTTGTCAACAAATCAGAATATTTATAGATAAAAAATACTAATCACTATAAAATTTCCTCAAACATTTTTTTCTTAAACTACACAAGAAACAATTAATTACTATCAAATCAATTTTAATAAAATGAGAGTTTTATATTCAACATTTATTCTTACAGGCTTCAGTTGATAAGCATCAGTCAAACCGCTTCATTAGCAGCTGATTTCTTGATAAAGCTAAAATGCTTTTTTTCGATATAGATAATGGATAATTAATTAAAGCTAATCTAATATTTTTCATTTATAAAAATTCATTTCGTAAAGCAATTTCTCCTAGAATGAAATCAATAATAAGCAATCATTAATGATTAGATTTCTTGAGATATCACTAGGTTTTTTTCTATTTTTAAAATTCTCTCTAAGAGTATAATTTCAAATATATTTAATTTTAATGTCTCTATATTTACATTATTCACCGATTTATTGGATCGTAAGATACTAACCTTGATACTCCAATGACCCTATATTAAATTTATGAAAAATTCGTTTTTATGAGAGACTATCATGAAAATATATATTCTGGTAGAAAATTTTATGCTGTATTAAATTGATTGATGTTATGTAAAGTACACTTGTATCTATAATTAGATTACATTAAGTTATATTAAATGCAGTATTTAAATTTGTATGGTAATCATTTTTATAAATATTGGCCGTTAGAAATTAATAGCGTACTTTTATTAATGTATAAATAATTTATTATACACCATATGTTTGTTTATTTTATGTAGGGGTTCAAAGACTGAGGTCAAATTTAAAGGCAGAAATCAATAATAACACGGAAACAAGAGGTAATTTTACTTTCCATACTGATCCTTCCCATAATTTTCCAAATAAGAGACGTGAATTTGCCAGGATTGTCACTTTACAATCAACAAATCCTTCAACGAGAAATTTAACCTTATCATCGTTAATTAATGAAAAACCATCAATCCGTCCTAATAACAGAGGTGAGTAATTTCATAGTTTCAGTTTCATAACCCTCATTGGATGTTTCTTGAATTTTGTAGTATCGTTTATTTATTTCTAGAATTTACTAGATATCGCACAGAATAAACTGAGTAGCTAAAATATTTTAAATGTTTTGTGTTAATTACATAAACTGAAATTATGCAATAAATTATAGGGGGCTCGAGCAACATCTATATGTTTGGTCTAGCACAGATCAGAGAAATATATTTGTGGTGTACCTGCTTCCTCGCACATTTATAAAAATGTTATTAATATAAAATTTAACAGGATAATATAAAATAAAATAAAAAATTCCATTGAACAGTTGTGTAATTAGAAGTAAAGTTCATAACCAATAAATACTTCGTGTATTCAAGGTCAAAATTTCTGCATAATAAAAAAAATAAATTGCTACATATTAAATCAGGAATAATGTCACAAAAAAGTGAAAAGAGACCAGTGCTATACAATTGGTTAGTAATTATATGACCTTAGCATCAAAACCATAAGTACAGGTTACATTTCTAATATACTGCCCATCTCTAAATAAAAGTTTAAATCTAATATACTCTTATTAACATAATTTTTCCCCAATCGCATTTATCTCTTCGATATAAAAGACCTATCTGGGAAATTCTTATTTTCAAGGAAACCAAATATTTATTATTACGTTGTATTACTAAATGCAAACGCATTTTCTGTACATAATTCATTTTTTAGAAATTTCTCTTTATGAGATAAATGTAAGATATCTCTCGCATAAATAACTTCATCATCTTGTAAATAACTAAACAAAATATCTTTTTGCTTAGTTATTTTCAATATGATAAAAATTAATTGTACTAACTTATTTTTCATCAATATTTTGCATTATAAGTTAATAATAAAAAACTAAAATTTGGATGTTAAAGGGAAAACACTTAAGGGATCCAACAGCATTTTATAACATATTGAATAAGTAAATGTCTAATGTGCCATTTAATACCCTTTTTATTAAACAAGTGACTAAAATGGCCTTTAAATTGCACCCTAATCAACCATTAAGTATTCGCAGATTCTAATGATTTTAAAATCAAATTAAGTGTAATGTCACATCATTTGAATTTAACCTAGAAATCAATCTGAACATTTAAGCCTGTTATATGAACTTTTATAAGTCTGTGATCAATTTCAATGCCATTTACTAAACTTTTAGGTGAGGGTAGCATTAAATTCAAACTCAGTGTTAATTAAAAATAAAAAAAACAAGAGCACAATTTTAATTTATTGATATTACAAGCAATATTTCTTTAAAAGAAGTAAACAAAAGTTTCTGTATTCCAAAATACAAATAAAGGTTGCTTTAACTATTAACTTATGTAAATGCTCATACCGATGAGATGCTTGAATGTTTTTAAATTAATTTTAAATTCAAAATAATCATTGTTTTTAGATGTTAGTTTGAAAGATTATTTACCTCTTAAAGATTTTTAAGAAATCATCATTTTTTTAATATTTATAACGATAATTTTTAATATTTCTAATGATAACTTATTTCTAATTATAATTAATAATGGTATTTTGAAAACAAAAAGAAAACGTTTACCGATTTTATAAATTTTATCACAGCAAAATGAAAAAAATTAAACTACCTATGTTCGGATACACAGTTTTATTTTGATTTTAAATAAACATCTTTTGATATCATAATATTTTTGCTAAATGTATTTCTCTATGTAAAGTATTTAAATATGGTTATGAATTTTTTAAAAAAAATTATAGTAGAAAGTCAAAAAATAAAGCTATTCTTGTAATTTTAGAGAACACATACTTTCAGTTTTAAAACATGATCAACTTTTCAAGCTATTGTCAGAAATAATATTAAGATAAATATTTGGGAAGTATAAATTAGAAAAAACTTCTAACTATCTAAAACATTTTAATATTATTATTTTCAGTTATTATATATGACCCTTATGTAAAATTTGAAAATCATATTAATAAAAGTAAACATTACAGTTTGAGACTTTATTTTTCTTTTATAATCAGGATTTTTGTCTATTAACACAAACTCTTTTGGATGTAATTTAATAAGTTGATGCTTAATTTGCAAATTTATTCGTGGATTTTTTGCATCAAAGAAATGTTTAAGCACCGGCACACCAAATAATAAACAGACAAAAAGTCTTAGTATCAATCTATAAAAATGATTGCAAGAAATATGTTAAGGTAGTAAAGAATAAGCTCTAAGTGGTTTCCTATAAAATAATAACATCTTTTTATGACATTAATTTTCGAAAAAGACGTATATGTATTCTCGACATCTTTCATTAGGATATGAAAATAAGCTTTTTTGGAAAGCAATGCCTTTAATTCACTCAAATTTGTCACAAAAATGAAATTTATTTGTAAAAGGTATGACTTTTTTTTATCAACTTTTACCCTTTTTAAACGCATAACGAGTGAAACACGGTTTTATGTAGGGCAAAATCATTGGAAAATTTTATTATTAAAATGAAATACTTTAATAATAAAATCATCTAATGATATGGGACGCAATTATTTCAAAATGCTTATACAAATTTTTAATACTTTTCATTGCATACCTTGCGAAGCTACTTGTGTGTTTCACATTAATAATTTTCTTATTAAATCAATTAAAAAAAGCATTATTTACATAAAATATCAAATAATATGATTTATCTTAAATAGATATTTTATTCAAACATTTATAGTAATTATGTAAATTTTAGTAATTAACAAAATTCTTACTGAAGTATTATATATTTTTATAGGAAATATAAAAATATTTTTATTTTTCTTTATGGCAAAAATTAATAAATTAATATTTGTTTTGTTAAAATTTGCTGTAAAATAATAGCTAAATTTTCCTTCATTTAACAATTAATAATTGCACAAGTTTTTAATTATTTTATCCTCTTATCATTTTATTGTATTTCAAATTAAAATGTTTATATAAAAAATTTATCAAATTATGAAAATAAATAGAATTTTTTTTAATTTAACAGGGACCTACTTTAACTGTTATTCACTGTAAATAATATTAATATAATAAAATAAATATAAATTAATGCATGAAATTATTGCAAACATCATTATTAAATAGAAATTTATACTTTTAATTTTTAAGCGATAGTCATTTGTGAATTACAATTAAAATTACGCACTTATCTAGAACTTTCAAAAGATTACGTTCAATCCTATACACTTGTAAAAAATAAAAAATCCAAACGTATTGTAGAAAATAGTATTTTAAGGAAAATCTCTTTATTTTCACTTAATTTAATTGAAATATTTAATTTTAAACTTTAAAATGGTGTCTAAAGTATTAAAATCTTTTCTCATAAGGTGTCCTGTACTGCTTTCTATAAAAATCTTATTTATGAAAAATTGTAGTATTTTTTGTAGAATAGATATAAAATAATGGTAGAAATCACAGAGCACTTTTCAAATAGTTTAGGATAAAACATTCTCAGAATACTTACACAGAACATTTATGTGCAAAAGCGGATGCCAGAGTAGATGAAAATAATTTACACCTTTATAAACAATGTGGATAAATGATGTTATAGATTGACTTACAGGCAATTAAACTCATTCTTTGCTCAGTTCTTACCTGTTAATTAAACATTTGCAATTATCCTAGATTAATGATATTGTATATATATATATATATATATATATATATATATATATATATATATATATATATAATATATGCATATATATATATATATATATATAATATATGCATATATATACATATATATATATATATATTAGTACTTAAGCTGTTCAACATAAGGAACAATAATATTATAACAGCAAATAGCTTGAAAGAGTTTAGGGGTGGTAAGTTAGAAGAAATGATTATCATCTTCAACAGCTAAAACGATGTACACCGTTTGTCATAACGATAAACTAAACTTGAGTGATAAAAAGGGCTACTTATTTCATGCTATTAATAAGTTACCTTTCATCCACTAATATTGTAAAAAGTGCACTGGACAGTATTTCAACAGTCCGTGACCAGATGTTTATAATTTCTAAGAGATCGGAAGGCCATGTAATGAATGGCAATAATCTAACATCCTCTTTGTTTAGGAAGGTCAGAATATGATTTCAACTTATACTTTTGCTTTACTTTGTTGAGAGATAGCATTTCGCAACCCTAGATGAGACGGCAATATCACTAAACTTAAAAAAAAATCAGAAACGTACCCATCTCTATTCAAAGAACCATAGATGCAAAAAGAATATATCCGATGGCTGTTCAGAACATTATTCTAAATGCAGGATGACAATATCAAATATGGGACAAACATTCTCTTTGGAATCTTTAGATTGTTGTCATTATAATGTTGGTCATTATAATGTTGTTTGAAGAACAGAAAATAATCTGAAGAAGATTTTTTGCCATTTTTAAATTTTATTTTACGGGCATTAGAACTTCCATAATTTATGGAGGTTCTAATGCCCCTATGGCTTCATTTCCATTCAGGACGAGGTAAAACATTCTTGCAATGCCTACATCATGTTATATCTATTTTCTCAAGAGTTATTTAGAAGTGATCATTAAGACCCTGCATATATTATTCAGTATGACCTTCTGTACACTATGGATTACATATTCTCATGATAATGGCTGGATTTTGACTGATGTAGGAATAAATATTACGAAATAATTATACACTCTCGATAGGTCATGATTCTGACTCAATTAAAGATCAGACAGTTATTGGTAAGTTTTTATTCATCTTTTTTGAGACATTACACAATATTCTTTTATGATGTTTCACTTTTAATGACCAGCTGTATTTAAAAGAGAAGCATAACATATAATTTCCATTAAAATTTGTATATTAAAAACGTTTTATATTCACCAGTAAATATAATATTTATTATAGAACAATGATAGCTAAATTGAAGATGGTACTATTATCTTATATTTAGGAGTGATGATAGTATTATCTTATATTTAGGATTGATGATAGTATTATCTTCTACTTAGATTATCTTATCAACAACTAGAATTTAAAGCTGCCCATTAAAATTGTACCTAAACAACTATAGATGTTTTTATACGCAAGAATCATATATTTCCAATTTTATCTCTAAGAAATATTCCGTACATATAATGTTTATTATAAGAATTTTACAAAATGCTTCTATTTTTTACTATTTTAGCCTTAACTACAGTACAAAGAACTATTATTTTAAAATAAACGCTTGAACTATCACTCAGTTTAGTGAATTGAATATTAAATTGCTTTTAAGGGAATAGAAATTTTTGTTACTTAAATGGATATTCAACTGTAAATACCATATTGATTCCAGTAGCATTGCCTTTAAATTGTAGAATATTAATGCAAATATATTATACAAAATATATATATATATATATATACATACATATATATATATATATATATATATATATATATATATATATATATATATATATATATATATATATATATATATATATATATATATATATATATATATATATATTGAATGAATGCGTTGAATTACTCTTTTATTACACACGTGTAGTATATAACGTTTTTAAAAATTAGAATTTATGAAAAAAAAAACTGTGAAAAAAAAAATCAAGAAATTATATATTAATTTTTAATGTTACGATGAAAATTAATGTAGGTTTTATTTAGCTGTTGATTTCTATCAGCAAAGCATCACGGTACATATTTTAACAAATGAAAGGAAAATCTTTTTTCATGTATTACTCAAAAACAAACTGGATAATTTAGTTTCTTTTAATTAGATCTAATTTTCAGGAGAATAAGTTAAAAAATATTTCAGATAATTTGTAAACTATGTTTTAAATTTTCTCATATTTCTTGAATATTTTAAGTCTTATATGAGGTTTTACAGGATACTACATAAAGCTAAACGTTTGATTAAGGAATATGTTTGTTATAAGAAAAATGAGTTTCAAAGAGCTGTTTTACAAAGAATTCTATTTTTGTGATTAGTTCTAAAATATTTCAGAGGTATTGTCTTTTTCTCTTAAATGTTTCAAAGTGTGAAGTTAGACACAGAATAGTCTGCATTTCATTATTAGTATCAAAATTTAGCTTTAATATTTACTGGAAAATAAAACAAATTATTTGAAAATTCTTATTTTTCTTTTTTTAAGTTCTTATTTATATATGATACAATTAAGTTCAGCTGCTGTAATTCGAATAGTATGAAAATGTTATTGTTTGACAACTCAGAATTTCTTTCATTTTCGCTATAAATATGTATTTTTAACGTAAATGAAAGATATTATGTTAATGAAAGAATACATTTACTTGCACTCAAACTAGAAAAAGTAAATGTGCTAGTTTGAGTGCACGTAAATGTATTCTATTCCTTAAATAAAAATTGAATTAGAGCAGAAGAAACTTGAGTAAGCGTATGAATAAAATGCAAATAAAAGTAATTTATAACGGCACAAAATTGTAGTTACATTTAATAATCTCCTGAATTATAAAAGTATTAACTATTACATTTTCCTATAAGTGTTACATTTTTGACAACATGAATAAACTATTACATTTTTCTAAGGCTAATACGTAATTTTTTAAAAAGAAAATATAATTATGAATGAAATTTCACAAATATTTGATTGTACATCATCAATGTGTATTAAAAAAAGGAAATATTATTATTAAAAATAATTTGTAAAATTATACTTTTTTATTTAAAATATATTTTTATTTATTAAATAAGAATTATTACTATTAAAATTTCTTTGTAAAATTGTGAGTTTTATCTCTTAAAGTTTTAGGCAAATCCACAGTTTTTCATTTTACTTAATTTACTTATTTTTTTACATAAATTTATATAATATTAAATAAGTATGGAAAAATGGCGGCAGAGAAATGTCTTACAGGGTATAAACTCTATTATCATAAAATATCTTTTGCTACCTTACATATATTATTTGTATCATAAAATATATTATTGTATATTTTTTGCAATTTTCATTACGTTGAAATGAAATTAACATATATTAAATTTTTCAATTAATATAAGATGCATGTATCTACATGGAATATTTACAATAAAATTGAAACGAATATGAGTTTCTCATTCATATGCATTTATAACACTAAACTGTAAATATAAATGTATTTATTTACATTATATTGATTTGAAATAAAAAATTTTAATTCCAGTTATGTAACATTTCCTTTTATGTTAATTTTAAGTAAATAATAATTTTTATTTAAAGATTTTATTCTTACATTACATCCAAATATAAATTGGATGCTCGCAGGTTCTTGTTTAGTTGACCTAGCAAGAACCTTCCCGCAAATAATTTGCGTTATCTTAGCAAACAACCACGGGGAGGTGCACTTCAAGAACATCTTAAGGAGGCACGATGGGTTAAGAGCAATCAGATTTTTTATTCAACAAAAGTATTATTTCAATTTTAAGTACATTGTTAAGGAACATGTATTATGTGTATATTGAAAATAAATTATTAGAAAAATTGTTACAATTTATTCAAGTGATTTTCATATATATCTCGTTTGTTCCCTACAACTGTTTTTATCGTATTTAGCGCAACACAATAAAAATTTATTTTTCCTTTGTAAGTTGCACTAATATAATATATCTACATTTAGACAATTTTTTTAGTTTGGTAGCTTACTTTGTGAACAATATTTTACTATATGCTCCATCTGATTATGGAGAAGTTATTTAAATATATTTCTTTTCCTACTATAATATTTGATGAATTTTTAAGCAAATTTCTTTTCAAAATGTTTTTTTTCCAATTCTTTACTAATGTTAATTTTTTTTATTTAAGGGAATCATCAAAACTAGTTTCATTTGAAGAGCAGTGAGTTTTAATATTTACATGCAACTATTTGTGAAGTCTTCCAAAGTGTAAAAATTCAATCCATGCATTAATTTCTGTTATATTGGTTTGTTTAGCATCATAATTTCTAGTAAAATTCTATGTAATAGTATCTATATGCATATATATTCGGAAAAAGTCTAACATTCATTAGAATACTATTGTAGAATACAACAGTTGCCCCCAACCAACTATCAAGTCTACCTTTCTTGTGTCACCAATGTTTCGTGCTTGGTAATGTTAGTATAATATTATGAAAAAAATTCTGAGATTTAGATGATTTTTAATTTTGTTTTATCGTGTGCCTTTTTGACAACATAGAAAATTTGCTACAAAGTTTTTTTTCACAATTATCAGGACATTCATGGTCTGAAGATATTCTAAAACAAATTTATGTTCACTAAATATTGCTTCATAATTTATTTCTGCCCATATCCTCCATAGCTTATGATTATCCCACAGTTAATATATCTTTATGGATTTAATAAACCGTTTCCTTTCCTCCTTGTCTGAAATATATCGTTTTATTTTACTCTACAACTTACAATTTAAATAAAATCCTGATGCACGAGCACGCATTTTGAGACTAGAATCATCAGAAATGTTACAAAAATTAACATAAAAAATGTCAATAAAGACGACATTCAGAACTGTCGATACTACAATCAGTAGAAACTATTTGATAATTCGAAATAAAGAAGTAACGAGAAAAGGAAATATCCAGCGAGTGAATTCACAGATAGTTTAAAGTTCAAATATTCTTATAAAACAAAAAAATTATTTTCTATTGAAAAATAAGAAAATCTTTTTCCTTTGAAGTCTAAAATTTTTAATATTGTAGTGAAAACTGTCAACATGATCCAACAGAAGCACATTTGCAATTTTTGTCCATCTGTTGTTTCATCAAGATTTTAATCGTTGAAAGTACCAAGCCACTTAATGATTTAAGAACCTTTGGCCAATTATTTTTAATATATTGATTGCTGAAATGTTTATGCTGAAAGTTACTGACATAAAATAAAGCCACCGATATAAAAAAACAACATTATTTTTTTAGACTAATTCCTTCATCATTTTTTGCAGAAAGTTGTAACTCACCTTTGCTTTTAAATGAATAAAAGAAATAAGTTTACATATTATTTGCATTATCTTCAAAAGAATGTCACGTTACTTATAATTCTTTATCAAAAACTATTGAAAGTGTTTTAATTGCATTGAATAAAGCTATATTGATAGTGGTAAAAAACATACTGATTTAACTATATAAAAATTGATGACAGAGAAAAAATAATGCAATTTTAATTAATTCTACACCTAAATGTAATTTACGTTTGAAAATCAACACAAAATTTTCAGTGTTAAAATAAGTCGGTAAATTTACATTATAAATATCTCAAAGATAATATTGTTTTGTACGTTTATTGAAAATTTATTATTGCATGTATCAAAGGAATAATCAAAATAATTCATGAAATAAATTAACCGATTAATTAAATAAAATTGAAAATTTAAATTTAATGCTTTATTTGATAATACAATACAAATTGATTTGTTGCAGATTCAAAATTTAAGAATTAAACCTATTGATGATATGAAATATACGAGGAAGTTATGCAGATTTTCATTTTAAATATTTTTTTTACTTTAGTGAATATTAAAATATGCTTAAAAAATTTAAGCAAAAACACTTTTGAGGCAATTTCATTTAATAATCATCTGACCAAACTTTGAATAACTGAATAAAAGAATTGTATGAATATAGTTTTAAGAATCTTGTAAGGGCAACGACAATAATTTTATCTTTTATAACATTAAAAATTAATCTATATTTAACTACACATTTTTTTAATTTGAGACTTATAATAACCATAATTTACGCTTTATTCAGTTAGGCAATAAATATTAACTATTATGCAAGAAAATTTGCTTTTTCTCCAATGTTTCCTGATTTCGTATTTCAAAGTTCTTAAAATCTTTAAAAAGGATATTAAGATCATAATTTTGTTTTTAAAAGGAACGTTATTTTTAAAAATATTTTACTTCATAATTTTTACGTTATTTTTGAGGAAATACAAATGACTTGTTAATTATCTTCTTAAATTAAATAAAAATAAATGTATATGATAATTTTTAAGTTATTTTTTGATGTGCTTCCATTTTATGGTTTGTTTTTTTCTAATAAAACTTCTTAATTGCAGCAGTTATTGTCCTTAGTGAGTTTTATTCCTGTCTATCTTTCTAAAATAAAGGATAATAATAGAAATTATTTTCTCTTAAGGAATACCTCATGTGGTGCAATTATTTCCAAAAAATTCCAGAACTTTGTCTCCAGTAACAACTTCGATGGTTGATAACATTCCAACCCATCCAACATCGACCAGGCGATCGAGACAAAACAGTTTCCATTTGAGAAACTCCGTTGGATTTCAAACGATTCCACCAACTGCCTTGTCGGATAGAAGGTCTTTCTTTACTACTACGACGGCACCAGACAGTTTTATGGTGCCTGAACCTCCAATAGAGAAAATGCGAATGGAAGAGGTTCTCGCTTTCCGATTTGAGCCTACAAGAAGAAGTTCATCAGTAAATTTAAACAGTAAACCATCCAGTAATACAGGTCAGTATATAAATATTATCAATGCTGTAAAAAATCAATGAGTTTTAATTTTTTAAGATGTACATATAATATTTCAGTACAATTTCATATAGAAAATGATACACGCCATATATATTTAAGATAAACAGAATTCTTAAACTTACGATTAAAGTTAACATTTATTATATATTTAATAACGAAAATGTTTACAAATATTTTCTCAATTTTTTTAAAATTATAATCTGTTTAATGAATAAACATAAAATTTTATTTATTTTACAATTTGAAAAATATGCATTATTTAACTTCACGACCATATGATTTATTTGATTCTCTTAGAAAAAGTAATGTAGTTTTAAGTTAATATAATAAGCAGTTTTTCTTTATAGTATAAATAAAATTTCAATTTCTCTAAGATTGAAAATTAAAAAGAAATATAGTAACAAATGCAGTTATATAACAAATTCATTTAATACTTTTTCGCACTCATCCCGTCCACTTATATTTCGAACCACTTGAAATATGTTATTTTGCCTATTGAATTCTTAAAATTTAAATTTGATATTTAGGATTTTTGCATTGCTTAAGATTTGGTATATTTTTCTTGCAACTCAATCTTTTAGTCCAAAAGTGATAATATTCTCTTTATTGTAACTGTGTTAACTGAAATAACACATATAACAGCGTCTAATAAAATTTATTTTTTGAGGAATGTCTTCTTTATTATTCTACCATCAACACTACTTGTTAATAATTTCGGCAACATATTATTGATTTATTTTTTCCTGATTTAGCTTTTGTATAATGTGAGCATATATTTCGTATGCCAAATAAAATTAACTCTTCTGATAACTTGTTTTGTAATTCCAGCAAAAACGAGACTATTTTCACCCAATAAGACGATTCAGTTTCTTTTTGCAGATGTATAATCAGTTGTTGCTTTTAAAGTTTGGTTTTCTTATTATTTGCTATAAAGAAAGGATTAAAACAGTTATTATATTTCCTTACAGTAGTATGAATTCTTCTGCAAAAACAATACCGGTAAAATAGCCCTTTATCTTCAAAACCTAATACAATAGCTACATCAAAACATAATGCAATAGCTGCATCAAAACATAATGCAATAGCTGCATTAAAACATAATGCAATATCTATCAATGTATACGGTATATTTTGGTTATTGACATTTTACTGATTGTTAGAAGAATAATTGTGATAGGCTAATATGTTTTTTTAAATTACACATCAGCTTTTATACAAATTTTTTAGATTAAAAGATGTATAATTTATTATAATACAAATAATTCAATTATGTATTTTTAACTAAATTCTCATGTAAGTATTTTTTATTTTTGTAATTTGATCTATAAACATTTATGTAACTTAAGCACACACATTTGAAACACAAAAATTTCAAAATGCATTATAACTTTATCACTACTATATTTATATGTTTCAATTCAGCTAGAATATTATGATTTGAAATATATATATATATATATATATATATATATATATATATATATATATATATATATATATATATATATATATATATATATATATATATATATATATATATATATATATATATATATATACATATATATATATGTTACTCTACTAATAATTCTATTTTCATTTTCTTAATACGAATTAAAATTTCCAATATAATAATAGCTACTCACTGGTATTTTACCGAGAAACTATTAAATGCTTAGAAATGTTTTAAATTTATAAATTGCCTTTATTTTATTCCCTAAATATATATTACTATCAAATTACAAGTTTCGCAAAGTAAAATAATTGAGATGAAAAGAATTAAATTCATAGAAATTTAAAAAAAAAAGCTAATTTACAAATTAATAAAAATGTCGTTGTAAATGGTTTAGTAAGAGATTAAAAATATATATTAATGAGTGGATTGAAGTATTTTTCTGGAAAATATTTGACATTTATTAATTTAAAAGCATTTTGATTTCTTTGAATTTACTGACTTAATGGTCTTAAATTAATATAACATACTTTACTTAATTAATATTTAATGGATGATAATAATTGTATTTTTCAGTATTTTGTACCACTTTATTAATTTCTATTTCATTTCTTTTCCAAGTTATTTTAAATTTCAATTAGATTTTTGTTTTAAGATGTATAAGCTACAAAAGCTGCACATAAAAAGCATATAGTGGGAAAAATCTGTGGACAATATTTTTTCAAAATTATTTTACACGTATCTTATAACTTGCCTTACATTTTGATTATAAGACTGGCATTCATTATTTTGCTAACTTTAGAGATGGCATTCTGCAATGTAATTAAGAAGGATTTTATGTGTGTGGCTACTTAAATAAACTAAGTGAAAGTGATCCTCAAGATAGATTTCAAAAACAGTGCCACAATATTAATAAGGTTATATATTTTAATTTTTTTAATTTCCTAGCTTTCCAATGATTATAACAACTATTTATATCTATTAATGCAATAATAAAATAAAGAAATTATCATTCACATTACCTTAACTACCATGTTTATTGTTAAATATAGAACTAACATTTAAATAAAAATAGCTTTTAAATGTACTTACGATAGACTTTACAACAATATAGTCATCTAATATTTCTTAAACAGTGTCATTGCTTATCAATTACTGAAATCCTTTCCTTATATTTTTAAGAATTTTAAATTGTGGGATTTCAAGCATTAAACTTGGTCATGCCTATTGTTTTAACATGTTTTGATCGTAATTGAACTTATGAAGTAAATAAATTTGAATAGCTTTTTACATACTTAATTTTATTAATTGCATTAATTATTTTCTTTGACATCAAGTTAAAACTCCATTATAAACATTTTCCATTAAAAACATTTTCCAGTTTTATGAAGAAGAGAGCTGTCTAAAAAGTAACTTTATTATTACATTAAAAGATCAATTAAAGATAACTAAATTTATTTAAACTATTTTATTTCTGCTTTGTCTCATATTTCAAGCAATAGGAGATAGAATGTATTTTGTCTCACTACATTAAAAATATTTTTAAAAAACATTGACTTCAAAGGAAGAAATTTACTGCTGTATTTCTTTTGTATTTTAACAATTATAAATATATAGGACATCTGTCTAATATAATTTTAATTATAAGCACATATACACAAGAGTATTTTTGTTGATAGTAAATTATGCTTAATTAGAGAGAAGTTTTTTAAAAAATCTTTGCACAAAAAAATTTTTTTAAATAAAATATAGGTGTACTAAAAGTAATGGTTAACGGTAGTTATTCTAATGTGGATGCTTTTTTAGAAAATTAAAGCAATATGCTATTATTAAATCTCAATATTTTGTTAAAAGATTGAATTCACATAGTTTAAACAGGACAAAGAATTGATTAAGATGTTGGGGCTGAGTTTTAACAATTTTATAACTCGGATACTATATTTTTAAATTCGGAAAAAAGCTACATCTTACCGTAGACATACGTTTATAACCATTAGGTTTTCGTAATTCAAAATGAAACTCATTAAATATGTGGATATGATATTTTGATTCTTGCGCAATTTTCATTTAGTTTACATTTTATTTCGTTCAATATATATAACTAATTTGCATCATAGTACTTTTATGGCAATAAAACTAAATTAATAAGAATAAATAATACACTATTGACGCATAAAAGCACACAAACCAAAAGAACCATACACATCATGTCAAATTTAGATCCCGGTATCAAAATTTGGTGCAGTATTGGATTTCACTCCTACTAATTCCAGTACGAATTGCCGGTGCACTGAATTCTCTAGAGTGTTGGAATACATGGTCCTCTAATAATTTCAACTTTTACCATCAGCCATATTGTAACAGGATATTTCATGACAACACGCAATGTTCCAGAATTCTTTTACCATCAGATTAAATTGTTTTCTCAACCTGTTTGTTCTTTTAATATATCACCATTTTAAAACGCATGTTACATGCTTGCACAAAAATTAACCAGCGATATACAACTCGCAACAACACTAGACCAACATTGGAAATACGTGGAGTCTGCAAGAACAGTTATATTATAAGGATATATTCAAAGTATTTCTGATTTTATGTTGAGATTTGTCGTAAAATTAATAGTAAAATAGGTAGCTATGTAAATTTCTGATTTTGTCGTCATCCATAGTTCATAAATCACTGTAATTCTAATCATTTGATTTTGGCATAACGTACTATTTGCCAAGTAAGTTTGGCACTAATATATCTGATCTTACTTATTGTTGTATTTTGTTCAACGAGTTGTTAATTTAAAATACAAAACATTCTATTATGATTTCTTCTTATACTAATTCCATTCAAACACTTTCCTTGCTCCTTGTATTGGAAAATGATTCCTTAAGTGGAAAGTATTTCTAAGAAACTCCGATTGAATTACCTTCTATTAATTCATTTTGCTTTAATTATATCATATATACGTCCATGAATTCCTAATATTTCCAAAAAATGCCTTTTTGTCTAAAAATTAAAAAATATATTGCTTTCACAGATATTAGTGTAATTAATTCTTACATTTTCTAAGAACGTACCTAAAAGTTATTTATTTATGTGTGTACTTGCAACTTGGCAAGCAGATTAGAAGTTCTTAAAATCCATATAAATTTAATTTTACTTTTTATCTTGTGAATTGAGAATAATTTCTCTGAATTATTTGAATTACGTGATTTTGAATGGTCAACCAATGTCATCAAATATAATTTTAATTCTTATTTTATTAATTAATGTATCTATTATATAAGTTCAGAAAGGAAAATTGCAAAATACAAAAAAACTTTTACTCAGAATGTTAGTTAAAGTATTAGTATTTAGGATTTACATATTACTACGTAATAGCATTTGTAAAGATATAATATATGAATTTATAAAATATGTTTTATAAAATATATTAATTGTATCACCAAATACAAGGAAATTTTCTTTATTCATCTAGGTTTTGTAAACAGGAAATCATTTTAAACAGAGCTACATTTTAAATCTCTAACTATTTTGCAAGTATAAAATATGTTTAAAAAATAATCGTTGGGTTTATAAGAACATGAATTTCGCTAAAACTATTTAGCTATTTTATTACTTAAATTAAAAAAAACACCTTGATATTCATATTATTAATGGTTGTTGTAGTTTATTACTACTTTTAATTAATCAAATTATGCATTGGTTCAAAATTCCAATACTAAGATTTATTCATAATTGAGATTTACTCATGTTATATAAAAGTTCTGCTTAAAATATAGATCAAAATGTATGTGTGTATTGAATAAAATTACATTCATAATATATTCTTTAGACATTGGACTATACAGAATTTCACTAAATTTCGATTTTTCAGTGAATGATTTGTTTTGTTTTAACTTTATATAGTATAATATCATAGGGTCATAATTTATATTATTATGATTTAGAATAAATGTTATAAAAGATAATTTTTCTGAGTTCTTTATAAAATATTCAATGTCAGATAATATGAAAGAAACTCATTTAAGTAAATTTTAATATCTATTTAATATTTTACAAAATTAACTGAAATTCTTATTTATAACAAATCATTTTATTTTAAAAATATTAAAAGTATAAAAAATTAAGAAGGAAAAAAAACTATTTTTTAGGTGGTACTCGAAATAAAGAATCAATTACGTCAGCGATAAGATCTCGCCATTCAACGCCTACGCCACATCATTTCATCCCCACATTAGCTGCTAGAACTAGCAAGCTTAGTACTGAATTAACAACCAATTCTGTAAGACAGAACAGAAGACTGGATTCCGTCACTGCAGTTTCAAGAATATATTTGAGGCCAACATCCAGTCCGATGTCATCGAGAAACGCTGTCAGAAATGAGAGAAATTTCAGAGGCTTTACTATAATTTCCAAAATCAGTACTACGCCAAATATTTCAACAACCAGCAATACAACGCCAAAGCCTTTTAAAGTTTACTTTTTTGAGCCAAAAAGAAGAAGCAGAAAGAAAATGGATAAAGTACCAGAAACTAGTAAAGATGATAATAGGGACCGGTTTCAAAGTACGTTTTCTATTTTATATTCACAGTGATATTATTGCTATGTAAATTTATCTGTATATAGAAAATCAAGTCTAAAAATTTAATTCATCAATACACGGGATTTTATCACGTATAGTTAAATCTTTCAATAAATTAATAAATAAATTATAAGAATTTTTTATTTGTAATTAATATGAATAATTTATTTATCTTTTTACATTATACCACACCTATTCCCCATTACCGCTAGAGTATTTTAAATTAAATGAAAAATTAGTTTTGCTTTGTAATGGTTTCCAAATTTTTTCAAGATACTAGATACCACTTTAAAAGAAGAACGTTTTATGTGTCTCATTATAAATTAAAAGTTAAATCAGGTGATTCATATGAATATTTACGACATAAGTTTTAATGTAAATAATTTACTAAACGAAACTAAACTCAGGCACATGAGAGTCCGTAATAGTGCCAAGGCCTACATATTCACAACTGTTTTCTCTGTGCTCTAGACAACAACTGCGCTATAGAGAGTATGAAGCATATGTACCAGTAAGATGGTCTGCCTAGCTCGAAATTCACAAAGTTTTGTTCCAAGTATGCTTAGTACTCAGTTTTATAGTCCCACTGAAGGGATGAAAGGCTAAGTCGACTCGCCCAGCCAAAGAGAATAGAACCTCGGATTTGTGACTTGCAAGTAAGAAGCGCTTCTATTAAGCCACTGGATTTCAAAAAGTTTACAACAATTATTAAATATAATAATTTTCTTCACACACAAAACCTTCACTTGCATAAAAATTTAAAATTCTCTACTTGTATTCTCATGATATACATTTTTACACTACAGAGGAATTTTATTCCTGTCTGAGGATATTATTTGCTTAGCATAAACGTAAACTTAAAATATTTTCTTGAAACTCTTGCTCAGAGTTTTCTCATTTAATATGAAAAAATTTTTGTTTCAAGAAAAATTTAAGGAATTTATTCGTGCTATATAAAAAAATCGGATATAACGAAACAGTAACATTATTTGTTGAACAAAACTCTTTTAACTAGAAAACAGTAACTTTATTATTTTATTTTTATAGTAATAAAACAAACTATTAGTTATTCATAGTTTCTTGAAAAACATTTCTTAATAAATTTACAGGAAATATTTTTATGAATATTTAAAATACAATTTTCCTTTCTCGTAGATAATTGGTAATTTAATTTAGAATATCAATGTTTATTTAAGGTTCGAAATTATCCTATATTATTAATCTGGCAGATTAAAATATTTCATTTTTAAGAAAAATTTAAAATGTCATGTGTTTAGAATATTATTATTAACAATCTGATAGATTACAATAAATCAACAGTCTTATAATTAGAGTACATTAATAATAATCTAATAAAATTAGATCGAATCAATACATTTTAATCAAATTAAAGCAAACACATGCTCCAAATTTAGTAATTATAATTAAATTTAATTTATAACATCTATTTTCATACACTAAATATTCAGCATGTCAAAACATGTATTAAATATACTTCTTTAGTTATGAACTGAATAGCAAGGAATAAATTATTTAAAGAAAAGTTATTATCTTAGATTAAAATCATAAAGATGAAAAACTTTCATAAAAATTTCCTCAAATATATGTTTTACACTTTAGCTAAAATAATTAACTTTCATCAAGTGTTGATCCTAACAACATTGTGGCACCTTTGAGTTATAATATATGCAGAAAATTTAATTATCTCATGCAATTTTCATTCTTAAGAAAAATTGTTTAATATAAAATGTTGTGAAATGTACTTTTTATTTCTCAAACTACGTTGGTACTTTTTAATAGATCAGAAGTAACTAAATATAGTTGTTACTACAGCATTTCAATATAATATAAAATGCGTTAAACTGAAAAAGAAAAATTTTTGATAACGCATTATTAATTTATCAAAAATAATTTATGATTTTGAGATTTTCTTAGGAATTTAGGTCATTTTTAAATTGAAAAATTTATTAAATTTATAAAAAATATAGGATCAATCTTGCTAATAAAAGAAAGAGTGCATCACACTTTTTCTAACATAAGTGTATAATCAATAACATTATATTATGTAAAATGAGTCCTTATGTATAGCGTTTGAAAACATTTCTATTTCTTTATATTTTTAATCCAGATTATTTCAAATATATTGATTATTATTTGATGCATAAAATATATAAATAATTAGGAAAGATGAAAATACTTAATTTCTAACGTTTCCCATTGACTATTAGGAAGATTCATCAATAAATTATTTAGCAATTTCTATTAAGTAAAGAGAGAAGCTTTTATTATGTAATAGACTATTTATAAATTAGACAACTAAAAACTGAATATTTAAAACATTCAAGAAAACACGATCTTTGTATGAAAATAAATTCATTGATTTTCTTTCAAACAATAGGAAATTGGTCGTAAGTATACAAATTCTAAGGATTTAATGGTATATTACAAAGGACAAAGGAAACAGAGGAATTTTGCGTAAATACGTTTTCTAAAAGAATTCCTTTGTAAAGACCTTCGTTTGTAAAGACAAACAGGAAATGTGTGTGTGTTTCTCATAGAATTACTAGATTTAATAAATTATTAATATATATTATTAATATATATTATTAATATATCTTTCATTTGAAGATATCTGGCCAAATTACATGTTTCTCTTTAAAGATTTTTACCTAAATAAATAAAAAAAATTATTAAAATATATTAATATTTTTATTAATAATGCGTGAAATATTTTGGCTGTAGAAAGATGCACTGAAATGTTATATAAATGTAAAATGCATTTAAACTAATTTTAGGAGCGAAATTGCTTAAAACAACGTTTTAAATGAAATTATTCGTAATTTTTTTTTAAATTGTAAATCTTCTATTATTAGAATTATTATTAATCAATCCATCATTAGAATTATTAGAATTAGAAAATATATATTATTAATATTATGTGTTTTGGATTAAACTTTATTTTTATTAACAATGACAGTTAAATATTTTATATTAATAATGAATTTATTCAAAGTATTCATTCGGCAACATTTAATCTGATGTAGGGAAGACAATAATGCATTTATAGTAAAAAGACTATATTATTTAAAGAAACTAATATTCATTTTCATAAAACTCGCACATAAACTTAAATTTTGTTTATTTATTTATTTAAGAAATAAAGTAAATATTAAAATTTACTATTAGGAAAGAGATATGCTGTGTTGAAGTGTTTTATTAAAAACTTTTAAGCATTTAACTTACCTTTATTTTTTAATGAATTAATGAAAATGTATGTAATGAAAGATTATATTATAACAAATTTATTACAAATAATATATATATATATATATATATATACAGGAAAATATAAAGGGAATATTTTTATAAATTGAAATTATATTATTTAATTCTGTTCTGAAATATTCAAATAATTGTAGCAATATAGCAATTTATATATATTTTCATTCAGGTTATCGCGAAAATTTTAGCAATTCCAATTTCAAAGTTTTTTATTTTAATATTTATTATATTTTGCTCCATTTTGTTTAATAATTTTGTTCTTTCTTCAACATTTAAAACTCGATTGAAGAAACAAAGATTATGAATACATAAAGTGGCTCTGATATATATTTCAATTTTTACTATATTTTATTGTCCAAATATATAAAGGGATGTATCAAAATACAAAGTGTTTAAAAAGTTCAAAAATGAAAGCATTTTAAAAACATTTCAAATATTACTGATGTCTGCTCATAATAAATTTCATTTAAGTGTTTTAAATGTAAATTTCCACATAAATAACGATTATAAATAAAGGCAAAGTTTGATATATGAATAATCAAAAAATATATAAAACTCAAAAATAAACATCATATAAAATTGATTTTCTTAACGAAAGTTAAAAATTTGGGCAATGATCATTGCTCAGCCACATCGTAAATGACAGCCCAATGTATTCCGTCCTATTCACATCATTCAGTATCTGTTAGGCTATTCAATGTCATTTTCAGCTCAGTGTAGCTCAAATATCATTTAAAAGTCACCAATTTATATTTACAGAATCTATTGTGTGATGCATTTATAAGAAATAGATTCCAATGATCAGAATCTAAAATAAATTGGAAATTGGCATATTTCTTCTCCAAGAGATCATGTGATATATTGGATTGCACATAAAGGGCCTCTAATAGAAAAATCGGACATGTATTCTCTTTCTTGTGAATTCTTATCATTAAAAATTAAACAGGTTTCTTATGCTTTTGAAAATAAGAAAAAGTTGAAAAACTGTTTCAGTAATAATAATTCTGAAAGACTGTGAATCATAATTTTCAGGCATTCAATGTCTCGTTTGTTTTTGGAGAAGAAGAGTTATTTTTAAACACTCTCTGCTCCATAATGGATTGTCAGATAAATTGGTATATTTCGGGTCACATATATCATATTTAATGAAGTTGTTAATATAACTTCTAAAACAATAAAAATTCATTAATTTATAACGCAACATAAGGTTTTTAAATTTAAATTAAATACAATATTGGATTCTTTTGCAGTATTATATTTACTTCAGTTAAATACTTTATGTATCTTTTAGTATACAATTTTTAAAAGCTTGTGTATAATCTATTTTTTAACGAATATTAATCTTTATCATTTCATTCAATAATAGTTTTAGATTAAAATGATTTTTGATAAAAAAAATTTTTTTAGTAAATATTGGAGAGTTTTTATATTTTAATTTTCTGTAAAATTAAGATTACCTATCTTTATTTTCAAAATAATAGGAAAGTTTATATTTTATCTTTTAAAACGAAATTACTAATAATCCTTAATTATTATTTTTGTTAAACATTAAGATGATTTAATTTTCATTAAATTAAATTTTTTAAATTATTCTGTTAGTTTTTTATTTAAATAAAAAAGTATTTTAACATAAAATAATTTTACTTTTGATTATCTAACTTTCCAATATTTCATATACAATATTTTGATTTTGGACCTTAAAGTAAACATGGAATAGTAAACAATAAATTAATTAAAGTAAACAATAAATTCCTTCATTTTTGTTGTTTGAATGTTTAAATCTTTTTATTGTATTTAAAAATATGTATTGAATTTTTATAACTTGAATATAGGCACGTATTCTTCTAAAATATTAAATCCGATTTACTTTATTTAAATAGGTATTTATTTAAGCTCGTTTTAAAATTATAAATATAGCATATTTTTTTTAACAAACTTATTAAAAGTGAAAAAGTTAATTCGGGGAATATTTTTATTTATTTATTAGACTTTTGGCATAAAAATAATTTAATTAAAAATTTTACAATTTATTCTTGTCGTGTAGAATTTTTATTGTGTATTTTACATAAGCATTTTTGCTGAATTTAAGTATCTAATTTTAAAAAATATTCATGATATATTTTAAAGTTTTTATGAAATTTTATAAATTGAAGAGTTGCTTACTTTTTAATAATTTTATAACACTCTTGACTTTGTTAATTATTTCATTATTTTACTTATCATGCATTGTATTTTTGAAATACTTATATCATTTATTTATGTTTAAAAAAGTAGTTTAATATTTACAGTTAAATAAAAGGAAATGAAAGTGCAAATTTTCCTATTATTAATTTTACTCCAGCATGTTTATTAACCAAATTGATTAATTTTTTTACAAGTTTCCAGTACTACTTTAATGTAAATTTGTTAATTTTATTGATTATATTTATCACTTAATTTGTGTGAAAACGAATCATCTAACAATCTATTAATCATCATAAAATATAGATTCATTTATTACCTCAATACTTTATTCTCTCTGCAGCCGAAAATGCTCGGGGAGGAAGGAATTTTCAAACACGATCAAATCCACCTAACAATGTTTCCCCATGGCTCCGAAATCCAGTAACAGATTCTAAACCGACAAACGCTGGGAGATTGTTATCTACAACAATAAGACCAAACTTTCAAAATAGGGGTAGAAGAGTAACTTATCGGTTTACAGAAGCTCTACAATCACCAGTTACGAGTCCCAGTCCAGCAACTCTATCAGTAATTCCACACACATCGCGAACTAAGAAACCATGGTACAGTCCTTTTATACGACACCAGTCTAACGTCCGGACAACTACACTTTCGTCAACTGAGAATAAAATTATTGAAGCATTATCTTCAGTGCAAGTGACACGATCCCAAAGGCAACCATTTAACATGGCTGAAGTGTCTTCACCGGGAACATTTCGAGATTTTGCTAGAATAAGGAAACGGCCTGAAGTATAATATTTTTTATTTTTATAAAAAGTAAATGACTTTAAATCATCAAATGATTTTTATTTGCTAATTGTACAGAACAAGTTTGAAGTGTAATTTTGTAATTTATAATTAAAATGACTTATTTTGATTTTTCTAGTTTGTAAATGTGGTAACGTCTCTCCTTAACGTGGTAATAATTCTAATAATATGAATGCAAAATCAAAATGCAGATAAATAATTCAGCGAATTGATTATTCTTGTGATTTATGAAAAGTAAAACTATTCATTCAGTTTCAATTTAATGTTAAATTTCAAAATGCACATGAAATTATTGATTACAAAAATGATATAGTATAACAATGTGAATTCTTCAAACTAAAAAAAAAATAATATTTTTTAAATTTATTTGTATTAAAAGTAAATTTTTAGTTATAAATATCTTTGGATTCAATGAGAAAAGGTAATTTCGATATTTTAATGTTTTCTTTCTTTCATTTCTTCGCCATAAAACATTATAAATAATATAATATGTAAATATACTTTACAAGTATACTTCAGTGAATAATATGAAATAAAAATGAGGGCTGTGCACACAATAAAACTTAACATTTTAGGGAAAAAATCCATTTTTAATAGTTTTTGCTTAAATTATTTAAAATAGTAAAATAAATTAAAAAGTTTTAAGCTTACTTTTTATGTTAAGACCATCTAAATATACAGAAACCAAGTAGGAAAGTAAAACAAGTATTTTATCCCGTGGTTCACTGGTATTCTATTAATTTATTCTGAGAAATGGCGAATATATCTATATTTCCCACACAAATATGTTTTATTATTACTTATATAACATATATTTACTAAAGAATACTTTAGCTTAACTCGAAAAGATTTGTTTTGTTAAAAAAAAGTACATATGATGGTTGGTTGGTGTCGTGTCCATGAAGAGAACTATAGGTGACCATGAGTCTACAGAACATAGCTGGCTATTTTTCTGGTATTTTTGGAGTATAGACTTTTCTATGTCGAGAGAGAGTAATTCCTGGAGCATAGCCAGATATCTTAAAATGGCAAGCGTATAGAACATTTGATGATCAAAATATATAATTCAGATTTTTAGAAAAATCTTTAATACTTCTAAAGTTTATCGCTACTTTTTACATTGAAAATATAGATAAAAATGTTTGTAAACTTTTAAAATTTTTAGAACAAATTTTCAAAACAAAACAAGTATTCTTCACAACATCATAAATTGTGTTTCAGGTAGTTTAATAAGCATTTTAAAACATTTCAATATTTCATATTTAAAAGTTTATGATTAATTAGATATTATTTAACCTAAAAAATTAAATTCAAAGGACTACCCTAATATTTTTTCATTTTTCAGAAAAATGACAAAAAGTTATGAAAGAACTAACAGGGTACATTACTTATAAAAACAACTACATAACACACAAAATATTAGCTCTGTAAAAATTATCTTACTGAAGACATTTATTAGAAGTTTTTACACAGAAAGAGCAAAATAAAAGTTTATGACCATCAGTGATTTTTTTTTTTTTTACAAAACCCATTAAACAATAAGTATTTTCTTAAAAAATAACAAAATATCTCAGATTTGTGTTTCAGAACTTTTTAAATAATTTATTTTATTTTACAATGGTGTAACTATAAACTAAATTATAATTTTGTTAATATATGATATGATTTAATAAAATATAGTATTGTCTAAACATTAATGTTCATGCAGTATCTGTCTTAAGGTTAGAAATTCATGATATATATATATATATCTTCTAAGCATCTAAATATGCATCTTCTAAGTATCAAAATTATAAAAAAGCAAATTTTTATGTTAGCACCGTGATAATTAATATAATTATTATCTCATTTTATACCATTGCCTTAGATATAAAATTGAAAATATTTGAATGAATTTCAAATTTAAGTAATAATACTATTGTTTTTTAAACTAACATCTTAGTTAATAAAAGGAAAAATTACTTCTTAATATTGTGTTTATAAAACAAAATAAAAGTTAAAAAAAATACTTTCTGATAACTTATTAATTTTACAAAAATGTGTAGTGTATCATACTTTTTAATGATTATCATTTGAATCACTTATATAAAGAATAAATGATTGAATACAATTTAATTTTGAAAATGATAATATTCTGTTTGATAAAACAATATATATCATTTAAATAAGAAATTTTTCTTAACCTAACGTTCAATAGATTAAATGTATTAATATTAACGTTTTATGATATTTAAAATAATTATTAAGAATACAATAATAAAAGTTGCCAAACTTCACAAAATATTTTTAAAATGCAACATTATATATTAATATTAAGAGTAATAAAGGGCATGTAATTATTTAAAATGAATGTGAAAATTAAATATATATGAAAATGGGCAAATTTGAAATAAGTACAATTTGGATTTAAAAAAATAAATAAAAAAAATAAATAAATAAATTTATTTTTCTTTATACTTTAAATATGTAATTTGTCACCAAATACTTTTTAGTAAATAACTTTAGAAGAAACTTATATTTTTCCATAGCAGTGAATAATATCTGAGTTTAACTAAATAAATCTTGGAGAAATATTTAAATTTTAGTCCTGACGGATTTTTAAAGTACAATGAAATATTTAAAAATGTTTCGACTGCAAACGGTTTCTTGAACTCAAATAGGGTGTGTTCTAATTATGAATTTTTAAAAATTGGTATATAACAATGAGTTTCACTTTGAAGTTAAATAAGCAAAAATAACTTCCGAAGACTAATTTTTAAAGTAATGATTTGAACTACTTCAAATGTCTCAAATGAAATGTTTGAGCCATAGAAATATAAACCTTTTACAGTTTGATGTATCTCACTAAACTAGAATATATTTATAATAAATATATAAGAATATTTTTATTTTTTCATATACAAACTATTATTATATTCTAATTAAGCATTCAAACTCAAAAACCTTTCAGTATTTAAATATTTCTTGAACTGTTTATTTAATAAAATTTAAAACTTACTTGTAAGTTTTGATTTTCGAAACTATTAATTTGTGATTCTTTTGACTCATACTTTAAACAAATATTTTTAAATCATTAGAAAATTTAATTATTCTAATTTACTTTAAAATTCATAAATCTAAGTTTTAAGTGTAAATTTTTCTCTTAAAACTTAGATTTATGAACTTTAGCAAACATAATAAAACCAAAGCTATTACCTATCATCTATTAAATCATTTGTTACTAAGAAATTACATAAAACTAATTACAATAAGTAATATAATTTTAAAAAAAAAATTACAAAAAAATATTCTTTAAAACATTTCTGATACATTTTTCGTTCTTCCATAAAAACATATTTGCAGTGGTACTAACTTCAGGACGCAATAAGCAAAATTAAATGTACTGCATGGTAAATGTTAATGAGTTCTTTACAAATGTTTTGTAATAATAATTTAACTCTAGAAAAGCAATATTAGTTAAAAAATGTAATGTTCTTTAGCTTCCTTTTCTTCTTTCATTCCCTTTATCTCTTGTCTTTTCTTAACATATGAAAAGAATATTACACATATTATTTATCTTTTATCTATATTGTGTTTCTCTTAACACACACACATAGCATTCTTCATTTCTGGACATGTGCTTTTCCGAATAATGCCTTTAATATTTTTTTTCTGGTTTGCAATATAACTGTAAATTTTAAAAGTACTTTTAAAGTATATTTTTATAGTTCTTTAAATTTTTATATACTTGTTTGTTGCAAATAATTAAAGCAGTAATAAAATACTTTATGTATAGAATGATAAAACTAAATTCAATAAGATTATATTTTATATAAAAATACATAGCTGCATCATTTAAAATCAATATTGAAATTCCTTCAAATTCATAAAATGTTATGTATTTATTTTGAAGGTCCATTCAATTAATTTCCTTTTCTCAACTGTTTTATAAATCATGCCGATTTTATTAATGCGTTTTTATTTTATGAGAAAAAATTAAGTAATAGTTTGAAAATATTGGATTAGTTTTGAAATATATTTTAAGAAATTCCTTTAATACAATTACCTTTTATGTTGCTTTAGAAAAAGTAAGATATGTGAATTCGAAATGCGATTTACATCAACTAATAATTTCGTACATTCTAAATTTTCTCGTAAAAGTTATTCAGGCAAACTACCCCTTGAATCTTTAGCCGATCGATGGCTGAGAGGTTGGCGTACTTGATTTGGGTCCCGGGCTCGAATCACGGTTCGGGCATGTGTGTTACTATCATTTTCTGTTCGCTCTGTGTTTCTCTCTCCTTTCTCCTACGATGATGTATGAATGTGGCCCACCCTATAAACGGGGTTTGTGTTGGTTTGGTGTGGGCAACGCTACCCGCTGCCGTGACCTGGTTCACAGATACCCGATGGGTAACGACAAATGACTAGCAGTTACTGGCCTTGTTGTTTCATAGATTTCGTCACCCAAGTGCCCGCTGTTGTAGAAAAAATCTTCATTTGAATCCGTTGAGCATAAAGATGTTATTTTGTTTAAATCTTTAAGAGTGCTTTCTCCAGATCCTATATTTTGAAAATTATCTATATGGTTTTATGTTCATATGTAAAATTACATATTTTTAATTTAATTTAAATAATTAACATACACATCTTATTTGGTATTAATAAATGATGACAAAATTCGTTAAATTTTTTTACACTAATTCTCATCTGAGACTCTTTTAATTCTTTCTCTAGCTTAATTTATTTAGTTATATCTGATTCATTTTACTATATATTTATCTTCAACAATATATTTCGAACGCGAAGTATGCAATTTTGTAACCGATATTACTTTAAATTTTTCTATTTTAATATAAAACAAACGCCCAAAATATTGTTAAAATATTTAATCAATTTTCTTTGTTGCTAATTTATTGTTCAATAAATATTATAAATTTTGCTATTTTAAGAATTTTTTAGCAATCAAATGTATTTCTATTAATTTGTTTTAAATTTATATTTACCATAAAAAATCATATATTTTAATTATTACTTAAAAAAAATTATTTAAGATATTGAAAAGCCAATTATTACCATGAAATAATACACGAGTTCTTTGTTATGTAGAAATTCATTCATATTGTTAAAAACTCATATGTTTTTATATTTCAATAATTATTGTTCAAAAATAACAGCATTTGTTCTTAACCATTTATGTAATCAAACACACTTGCAACAAAAAATTTAAACATACACAGGTTCATATCTGAGGAAAATTCTTGAATGATTTATCCTGGAAGCGCAGAAATCCGACTTGATTGTATACAAACATGATTTGTTGTTGTTTCCAATCCTTCAAAGATCTAGCGGCAGCTAGATGAGGTCCATGACATCGTGTACCCTAGCGAAGTCGAGTACCAGTAACAGACTTGCGCCAACATATGTCAAAGTGAATTATAAGCAATACATGATGTTTTTGGGGAAAGTTGGCTTCAATTTGTATTTTGTGCACCGATGCAAAAGACCTTGAGTCCTGATACGAATGGAATTTATAAGCATGTGTAGTTGAGGCATTCAAAGTAGGGGTAAGCATAAATTCCGCTCTATCAATGATATGATGAGAGAAATGATGGACAAAAAATGCCATGCTAGCCTAGTGTTTAGGGCATCGGCTTTTCAACTCAAGGGCTGGGTTTGATTCCCATTGTCGTCAAAGATCCACCGAGTACATTTCTATACGTGCTTGTTAAATCTGTTTCATCGAAGGTGCTGAGGTTATTCGTTCAGCAGTTTCCATGGGTGTAATGGCTTAGAGAAAATTTCCGTATCTTCCAGATTAAAAGCAAAATTTAGGGAGTAGATCCTTAGGTGCTGTCATCCATCGGAGGAGTCTTAGAGCAAAGACGTACTTTTACCTTCATAGTGCTCTGGTTAAACGAAAGATACATCCTGCTGACTTAATTTTACATAGCCGTAGGCTAACGAGTAAGTGTCTTAAATGACAATAGGACGACAAATATATGCTTCAAGTTGGTAGTTGATAATGAAAAGTACATCGCTGGTTAGATGTTCTAACAATGAGTTAATATTTTTTTGGAGATAAATATTATTGAGTTATTTTTGCCAACATCATCTGATCACCATATGTTGATTAATTATTTTTTTCCTTAATTAACTTCTTTTATCTAAAGGAAAGAATTTATTCTCCAAGCACAGGCTTAATAAGACACATTTTTGGGAAAGAAATTATTACTATTGAATATTAAATATTTGAAGTTAAAATACAATAAATAATTTTACCTTCTTCAAATAAAAGTCATTCTTTATCAGTTTCCTAACACATGCCTTACTGAAAGGTACAAAATTGAATAATAACTGACAAATCTGCAGGATATCAAAATGAAAATATTACAGCCTATTCAGTTCTGATTCTTTTGAGTTTTCATGGTCTTTTATTGTTTATCAAATACCTTTGGCATACTTAGTCAAAAATAATGCTGCATATTCAATTATTTCGCGAAAATGCTACTACTTCAAAATTAATCGGTATTTTTGTAAAATAAACTTTTGTTTCACAGAATATACCTTTTTGAGTTTCAAAAGTTTTGTAGTTTAAGAAATGACTAAATTATCAATAAAATGAAACTTATATTTAAAATATAAATGTCAAACATATTTAATTAAAACAGGAAAATATAATATTTGTTTTTCTTTAAAATTACGAGATATTAATTTAGAAAATAGAAAAATAATAATCAAAGCCAGTTAAAGTATGACGAAGGATATTGATTTTGTTAGGTTTGCGGTGAGCAGATTCACAAATATAATATCGCAATCAATGGGAATGAAAATTGGAAATTTGATTCAAATTGTTTTCACTAATATGCTGAGTGATAAACTACTTTATTTTATACATATTTAGTATTGATTTAAACAAAAATTAATTAATCACTACATTAAAAATTTAGAATATAAATCAATTCGTTTTTTTAACAAAATAAAAAAAAATGTAAGGCATTTGAATTAATGAAATCTAGAGAAATTTTAAATGAGATAGAATTAACAATGAATTATTGAATGAAATGTTTAAATGAAAATGAGTTAATAAGACTGCAAATGAAATTATTCAAAAGAAAAAAAGGGTGTTAAAATGAATAACATTTGCAAAAATTTTGCAAAAAAATATTTTGTGATAAAGAGTGGGAGCAAAAACTCTCCTATACTTTTGATGAAGGTGACAAGGAAAAAAGATTCCAAATTCATTATATATTCATTATATACATTATATAGAATAAATAATCATGAACGAGTACTATTCTCAAAATTTTTGAACTAGGAAAACAAAAGAACATTTAACAGAAAATAAAGGCAAATAAAAAAATAAAGCTCACATAAATGAAAGCTATAAAGTGGAATAAACCGCAAAGTGACGATGTAAATTGTTTGAAAAAAAGAATTGCTAAGAAAAAAGAATATTTACAAGGAAAATAGAATAACTTGAGAAAAAAACTTTATGGAAAAAATTAAAAATTAATTTCTAATAACTACTGAGAATAATTATTACATCACGGAAAGAATTGAATAATAGTAGATGGATATTCCCAAAAGTTTGATGTAAGAAATATTTCATGGAGAAAGATACAGTTAAAAGTAAATAAGCAAGATATTTTTGTAGCATTAAAAACTAGAAAATGAAGATGACAGAAAATTACAATTAGTGAAACCCAAATAATTATATAAACTATGCTATGAATGGTTTTTATTCAAATGAATAAGATTCTTTGCAAGATCAACAACAGTGCAAAGAAAAAAATAGGTTTAGAATTAAGAAATCGTTAAAGAGAAAATAAGCAAGAAACACCTCGTTCGTAAAAAACCAAGTCTTTCATAATTAAAAGGATTAATAAAAAAAATAATTTGTAATTTATAAATATATATATATATATATATATATATATATATATATATATATATATATATGACAACATAAAAGTATATTTATGAAGAGCTGACAAATCAGGATGCATTAAAATAGACTACTTCTGAATAAAAATAAGTACTAAATATAAATTTAAATTTATTTACGATTATAAACATAAGATAAATGATACAAAATAGTTTTAGCACAGAATTAAAGTAAAGATAACAATGTTGGAAACATCCATATGACAACAAATAACACCTACTTTCCATTAATACTTATCAGCTGTTAATGAGATGCTATTCATAATGTCCCCTTTTCTTTTTGAGAAACTGTACAACTAATCAAAAGAATCAGTTTAGTGTCTGAGCTTTCTTTATGGTGAGACTATTACTGGCTATTTCAAGCAGCGCAATGTCTCCTGACAGTGGATAAAAAAGTAGATTTATTTAGTTGAACTCTATAGAGCAGTATTTTTTTTTATAAGTCTTTGCTATGAATTTCAGGTAGAAACACAGACTGAAGTGGAAACACTTTTGTACTAGATAAAAAATTTAAGATAATATTTTAACTAAACTTTTTTTCTCAGAATGAGTTGAGACATTTGAGTCAAAAAACAGTTCAATACATTTTATCATGATTTCCCCAAATACGACTATAATTTCTTGATATATTTGGAGATTCATTACCTTTGTTGCATCAGTTATTATAAATCCCTTACCTCACTTTCCTTGTTCTTTAATTGTTTTCGCTCGACGTCTAAATATTTTGTAGAAATATTTCGCAATCCTGAATTCAAAGTCTGCAATATCTTCAGTTGTTCGGTATTGATTTATTAAGCAAAACATATTTTACACATCAAATTGGTTAAGAAAAAATAAAAATAATAAAACTTTTGTGAAATCAGCGAAATTTTTCCTTTATCGTTAGAGAGAAATGTTAAAGGAAGATGGTTCTCTTTTCTCACAATATATTCAAGATGGTTGGAAGTTCTTTTCGAGAAAATTTGCTTCTATGCAAGTTTCTTCTTGAAAGATAATTGCTCTTACAAGCTTTCCTCACAATTACAAAACTAGACAGCTTTAAAATATATGAAGTTTCTTTTATGCACACATCTGAATGATCAGAAATTACAATCTAACAAATAACAGATAATTCTTTAAAAAATTCAAAAATTTAAAGCAAATTCAAATAAAAAGTGATGTTTTCTTGTAACTAAAAAAATGGTGAAGAGTCAAGGATTATTTACTAAACAACTTATTAACAAGAGAAGATTAATTGACAAGGCACATTTTTTAGAATGAGAGAACTAGAATGAAATGTTTAATTATCATCTAAAGAATAAATCAATAGCTCTTATTCATCATGAAATTTATTCAGTCTTTCTTGCTCTCCAAATAATTTACCGAATTCGCTTTTTAATTTGATAAGATTTTAAAAAGCAATTTTCAATAAATAAGAATATTTGGATCTTCTGTTAAGAACACATAAAATATTCTTCTTTGTTATTTATAATTACCTAAAGTCATTAAAATACATTAAGTTTATCACAATTAATATTCACATTTTCCAATAACAGTGGAAAATTTATTTTTATTTCTGTTGGATGATAACACCTTAAATAATGGCGGCATTTAGAGAATCTAGAAAACACAAGAAAAACAATTTTTTTTCTCTTTTTGACCTTAACTAATTAATTAATTTTTGTTTTGTTAAGTGGCATATTTTTAGCTTATAAATATTCCTTGGAAGAATTCTTTCAAAAAACTGTTTTGGGTATATTTAATTTATTTGCCTCTTTACTATTACGAATGGATTCATACAGTGGCTTAGTTATTGAAAAATTCTTTTTTTGTGTTACAAGAAGAACAAAGTATGGTATATGTCTAACATGTATTAGTACTCAAGTTTTTTATTTTAAAACTTCGTTAATTTTTAAAGTATCAATTGCTCACTGAAAATTATTTTTTCATATTCTAGGATCTCTCTCACCAAGCAATAGTCACTCTAGAAAGTATGATTCTATGAAAAAAAATCTAAAAGCTTTTTCTGTCATCAACCCATATTCTCCACAACTCTTATTCTCCATTCTAGTACATAGCATAACATTAAGAGTTCAATTTTAATTCATTGCATTTTTTCCTAATTATGATTGATAAATATCTTGCATATATTTGAATAAATAAATTCTCAACTTCAAATATCTCCTAGAGTCATGAAATCTCTTGCTGACAAATTTTTTCACTGCTTTTGATTTTGGCACAACAACTTACAAAAATTGTGGAATCTATTATATTTCTAACAAAAATATTATCATCATAGTGTATGTACTGAAATTGATTCTAGAAATTCAAACATTCCTTTGCATTAATGTCAAATATTTTAACTCAATTTCTGGAGGTTTCATTTCTTTTTTCAGATAATTCCTCCTCTGCATGTTCCTTTAAAGACGCACATTCTATTCTAGTACACGCACACATATCATCGTATAGTTATCTCCTTTCTCTCCAGCAAAAAAGATTTATTATTAAAGTTCATTCGAAATATATTTCATTTCAAGATCTGAAATTTCTGCTTGCTATGCTTCTTAATAAGCATAATTGTTGTTGCACTAACATACTTTCCTATATCTAGCCCACAACTGGGCTCTATAAGCTAGGTGAAAACAGCTGGGAGGATTAACACTGTTGCGATAACGACCCATTTAGTGGGTTTCAATTGCATTTCGTGAACACAATGGATCTCCAGTTAAGTCGCGATTTAAACTCGCTAACTTTTAGACCTATACAAGAACGAAGCTCTAATCAAATGGGAATAGATAGGGCTTTTTTTAAAAAAATATTAAGAATATATTTGTTATTCCTTACGTAAGAGTACATATGTGACACAAAGTGAACATACACATAGTGTTTTTCTTAAAATATTTTTTTTTTTCAATTTTATACCTAATTTTTTTAGTGAATTCTTAAAATGTTTGTTTCAGCTACAGTAAAATAACGAAAATATGAATTTGCGCAAGAAACAAAAAATAAATTCTTAGTTGTATATTTTTAAGGAATTTGGAAGGAGAAAAAATTTTCTTTCAATAGCATTTTATTATAAAAGTTACTCATTAATTTTACAAGAATGACTTTGATAGCTGAATGAAAATCTTTATATAAGCGAACAATATACTTATAATAAATAACATATCAAATCTAGAACTATGAAGGTAAAGAGAATATCTTGCGCGAATATATATTTTATGAAAAAAAATTATCTGAGTAGCTTCTTTCACAAAAATAATAATCAGGCACTATTTTCATGAAACCAGTAATTATTTTATTCTATTTAAAGACTCAAGTATTATTAAAAAACTGCTTAGAAAACTTATCAGATTGAATCATGTCTTGATAGAAAGTGATGTATAATAATTTTTTAGCTAAAAGTAGCTAATTTTTTAGCATGGTTTAAGGCCAGAATATAACATGCATTCATAACACTTAGTGCATCCACACATGAAAATTTTGCAAAATACATCTAAACAGTAAATAATGATGAGCAAGGAATTTACAGAATTATGTCATTTATGGCGACGTAAAATGACAGATAGTGATTAAATCAGAATTATATTCTTTTTCATAATACTTAATTTGATACACAAATTTATTGTAGAGGGAAATAAAATTTTACTAAATTAAAATATAAAAATTATGTATTTTTTATTAAATTATTTTTCCTTTAACATTCCTTCAGAATTTTATTCCCTTTCAATAAACTGAAACATTTTTCGTTAAGTAATATTACAGAATATTTATTTAATAAATATTCCAAACTTTTAAATAAATAATTATATATTTCTATACACACACAAATATGTACGTATATATATGCATATATATATATATATATTACCGTTAAAGTATGAAACCCGTTATTTATTTTTTATAGAATACCCAGTTATTTAATAGAATAACGATCTGCCGCTCGTATAAGTGTAAAACTATCTTGTATTTCATGGTTTAACTAGTTACTTAGTAGATTAATGATCTGCCACCCGTTAAAGTGTAAAATAACATAATATATCTCGCTTTTTAGTATAAGGTAAATTTACGTTTCGTTTAACAATATGGAGAGTAGCAAAAATAAACGTTAATTTCGAGTTCAAATAAAAATAATTTCTGGAGGACGGCAAAAATACTTTTTGACCATACTCTCAAAATGTCAACGACAAATATATCTACCTTCCACACTTTCTGTATTTATGTACTATTCCAGACCCTAGGGGGGAAACTTGTTTAGTGTGTTAGCGCCAGTTCATTCTGGTTAACTGATTACTTGCACGTACAGTGATGGTTGCTGTTCGTCAAATACTGTTACGTATCAGATATTGAGATACATTAATTTTTTTACGTTTTATAATTTAGTCATTTGTTATTACGTTAATTTAATTTGATTAAGTTAAATTGCAAATATTTTCAAGATCTTAAATTGCCTTGAACAAGGAATTCTTTTAGTGATAACGAAAAGAGAAAACTACAATGAAAGAAAAGTTTGAATCTTTACTGAATAAGCGTGATGTGAGCGTGAGAGCAGTTCTTTGTTCACCCGTAAAAAATTATTAAGTTTGATACATGATGTAAAGAAATCTAAAACATCAGATAAGGAAGTACCACGTGATTATGGGTTACTTCAACATTACGATGTCCTTGAAGTTCTAGGAGTAGAAAAATTAATAGTTCCAGTAACAAATGCAACACCAGATGTAATGTTTTATTGCTCAAGTGAATCTTTGTTTGACATTTTGTACGAAACTCATTTATCTATTGGGCACGTTGGTAGAGACCTAATGATAAAAGAACTTAATCATCGTTACAAAAATATAACGCAAAATGATTTAAAGATTTTCCTGAATTTTTTGTGAATCTTGTCAATAAAACTATAAATTTATTTTAGTTTATCAAGATCACCTTACAAAGTTTATGTTTTAAAGATCCTTTGAAACAAAGAGAGCAGATGAAGTTGCAGGACAGTTGCTTGATATATTCCTGTTGTTTGGAGCCCCATGTATATTGCAATAGGACAATGGAAGATAATTTTGTAATAAACGTATTGATAACTTAAAAGTAACTTGGCCAGAGCTTAAGATCGTGCATGGCAAACCAAGGCATAGCCAAACGCCAATGCATTGTTGAGAGAGCCAGTTAGGACATAAGAAAATATGTTGACGACTTGGATGCAAGACAACCAGTCAACTTTGTGAAGTAATGGGTTAAAATGTATCCAGTTTATGAAAAACAGAGAGTTCCATTCTGGTATTAAAAGGTCCCCCTATGAGGCTTTGTTTGATTGCGAAGCTAGAGTTGGATTGTCAACAACTGCAATTCCGAAGGAAGCACTTAATTCGTTGGTTGACGAAGATCAATTACAAAATACATTAACAGAAGAATATTTCTTCTCAACTTGATAATGAAAAAGTAGTTGAAAATTATAAAATAATCTCATTATGAAAGTAGTTGTTGTCTGTTTAAAAGAATGCAGTGAAGATATAGTTTGCTTCAAATGTATGGAGCCTGCCCCTTTATAATGTTCGAAAGATCATGATTCAGAAGATGAAGTTGAGAAGAAAATCTGCAAATTGTTTTTGAAGGAACTTAATATTCAAAGAGAAAGAGAAAAGTCTACATAGTGTTGTTGTAGTCATATCTAATGACGGTAAACCCCATAGGGGTTTACCGTCGGTATCCCCGTGTCTGAAGTTGACAGTAGAAAAAGTGATGCCAAATCTATTTTAGCTACCATCATAAAAATAACGGAAAAAATTTTAAAATTGGGCACAAGAAACGGTCGTATAAAATAATTATATTCCCGATCTAAGTTCAGTGTCTGCGAACAAAAATTAATTAAAATCAGCGAAGTACCGGATGTAGAAATATCGCTCCGGTCGGTTGCTACAGCTCAAAGCTTAGGTACTGATCAGAGATTTAAAAAATGTTCCTGTAAAACCCAGTGTGTCCACAAAATATGTTTTTGTTTTAAAAGTAATATTTTTTGTAATTCCAAGTGTCATTTTAGTAATCATTATTGTAACAAATGATGTTATGCTACGTTTCCATAAATACCATTTATACGCTGCATAAATCTGATAAAATGCTTATTTTTCCTTTTAGTTATCTATCAGTAGTTTATTTATAGAATACCTAGTTATTTCATAGAATTACTAAGTATTCTATAAAATAACTGCATTATATACCTAAACGCTAACACACACACACACACACACACATATATATATATATATATATGTATGTATGTATATATATATATAGTCACAAAAGTATAGTTCTCAATTTATTTTTTTAGATATAAGTCATATTTGAAATATATTTCATAGCGATATATTAGAAGTAACTCATGGGATATTAATCCCTTGCCAGTGCCACTAGAATCCAGATCGGGCAATTAGTGCGTGCAGTATTTTTGATGTCTGAACTGACTTTGGGGAGAAGAAAAATTAACGTTTCTATTTTGGAGAGCCCGAACTAAGTTCTTATCTATTTTAGGATACTTAATTCCCTATTTTCCTAATACATGACACAAGTGGTCCTAGTTTTTTTTTATACTGATTCTGACTTCTGTTGAGGGAGGGAAATGGGGGTGTTGTCAGCTGCTCAGATAAACAAAGACACGCTTGCATTGATAAAAGAGCGACAGAATTTCGCTTTCTCATTTAGTTTCGGTTGCTTTTTGGTGCTTTTTTTTTTTTTTTTTTTTTTTTTGGAAAAAAAATTCTTTTTTTCAGAATGACCGATTCAGACACCAATGAGGAGTATAATTTAGGTTCCTTAGAATCAAATACCAATATTTCAAAAAAAAAAAAAAAAAAAAAAAAAGACGTTTGTTTTTAACGTGGAAAAGTTATTGCTATGTCTGATAGAAAGAATATTTGTGTTTACTTTCTTCAGTCCATACCACTGAAAGGATTGAGTTTGAAGATAAGAAAAAGAAATGAAATTAAAACCGAAGGTAGTCTATGACTACAACAACACTATAAGGGGTGTTGATAAAGTCGATCCACATCGTATAGACTATCTGGTTGCTGGAAAAAAAGGTAAAAAATATTACTAAAAAAAACTAATTTTTTTTCATTTTGTAAACCAGGCGTTATTATAAATAACTCCTCTATATTGTATACTTCAGCAGGAGATGCGAAAAATAATATGTATACTTCAGAATATCAATTGCTAATCTAAATAAACCAAATATTCAGCTACCAGGACCAAGGCGTCTTATTGTAAGCTTACTGCGTCTCACAGGTCGATACTTCCCCGATCACACATTCCATCAATGGGAGAAACATCTACTCCAACCTTGCATTGTTTCATATGATATCGTAAAAAGGATGGAAAAGGAAAGAGAATATGGGTGAGGCAATAGTTTATTGTAAAACATACGATACATAGACTTGTGGGCAGTACCATGTTTCGGGATATACCATACTGTAAAAGATTCGTAAAATTTATGTATTGAAAATCATATTGCTGTGTTTTTATATTATACCAGTTATATTATATTTAGCTTCAAAATTTCGTTTATTTTGCTCTAATTGATTAAGATGTATATGTAATCAGTGTTTTATGTAAGTGTAAAAATTGTAAATATAGAAGTTACTGTGTTTTACTGTATTTATTATTTTATTTTTGCAACGAAAAAACATTTTCTAACAGTTATAATAATATAAAGAATAAAATTAAAATTTCAAAAATGTTTTTCATTTTTGGTCCATTTTTCTGAAATATATGTCACAGTTAAAGAGTAAAGTATTCCGAAATAATTTAGGTAAAGAACTGTTAGTGGAATAATAATTAAAGATAATGATATTAAATATTTCTGTGCGTTTTCAGTAAATACGTAAGAGTTTTTTATTAATACAATTAAAAGAAGTATATTTTATGTCATTGAATATCTGCAAAACTCATTAAAGTGATTTTTTAATAAAATAAATGTATATCTATATTCTTTATAAATTCCTTTAGAATTCTCAAAAATTAAGAAATATGTTTACAGAAAAATTGATTTTTCTAAGATATATCATATATTTTATGCATTTGGCAGCACCACCGCATTAAGGAATTTTATTTAAGCAAACAATACTAACGAGGAAAACATTTTTCAATTATATAATTTATATTAAAAGGAATTTAAAGTATTTAACAGAGTAATAAACCATTTTATAAACTATTCTCACCTAAAACACTAGGTCTACTTTAATAAGAAAAAAATTTAATATTTAGTGCGGTTGAAAAAGCTTAATTTTTTATGAAATCCTATACTGTTAGAGAGCTTAAAATTTAATTTGTGGAATAAAATTGAATCTTTCTGTTTTGATTTCCCAGAATTGAATTTACGTCTTGTAGATCCTTTGGGATTTAAAAAGATTCGATAGAAATTTAATTTAATTAAGTTTTTAATAAGTAAAAAATTAAACAAGGTTTCATAAATTATTATATCATTTTCATTGAATTTAACACTATCAAATGTACGTTTAATTGTATTTTATTTTTTATGATGTATCAGAAATAGAAATTCTTTTAATAAAATCTCTCATTTTCATAAATTGTGTTATTCTTTGCGGGCACTCATTAATTTAATTAAGTTAGGACCATATGTTTTTGACAAAAACTTAATTTTATGACGTCACTTTGAGGTGCAGCAAATAAAGAAACGAATTGATAACAATTATAATTATATAAAAGTTTATATGATTAAGAGAAGATCTCATTTGTCCTCAAAGAAATGTATCTTCATATAAAAATTTAATAAGTAATTCTTTACAGAAATCTATGCAATCCAGTAAAACATGAACAAACTAACATATTTAATCTGATGATTTTTATAAATTAACTGTCCTTTTAAAGAAATTTTAATTATATATCTTTACTTGTAATGAGATTAAAATTGGAGATTCTTCTCATAGAAACATTTGGTATTTTATATGATATTGTATTTTGGTATTTTTATATGATAATTTTGTTACATTCAATTTAAAATTTGGTATTGCATGGTTGCTGAATTTTTATTGTATGCATCAAGTGGGAAATTTTAATTTGAATATTTTTGATGATTCTTCTTTTAGCTCCCTATTGATAATAAGCCTCAAAATACAACAGCTGTATTTTTGGAATATTTTTTTAACACACACACATTATACCAAGATACATTAATTATCTTCAGTATTTCAATAATAATTTGAGCATTCATTTTATAGTAAATTCCTTAATTTTCTTTTATCTTTTATATTCAATATTTTAAAGTAATTTTTTGATAAAATTTTTCATAACCATATTACCATATTTATGAAAATTGCTAGAGAAATTACATATCCAGTGAAAGTGACTGAAAAGCGAGAAATTCAAAGATATATCAAATTAGATTTAATTAAAACATACATAATTATATATTAATCAAAATTTATTTACTTATTGTTGATATCAATAGTATCGAAAATAACTAAACTTTTTTTTAATTTAAATTAAAATATTTGCCATCTTAAAATAATACTGTAATTCTTCAGTAATTATACATAAAAAGAGTAAAAATGATTATTTTAGATTAAATTTACAAACCTTTTAAAAATAAAAGTATTTTTTATGTACTTTATTTTAAATTTTAGGTAAGCGTTAATAGAAAAGCGCGTTTTACTTGGTTAATATAAATAGCATTATATAAATCTATATTTTAAGTGTTTGTTGATTTAAAATGTTTACAGATTTTAAGTAAGAATTAATTGCTTTACTTTTTTCAAATATAATTTCTGTTCATTATATTTTGATCTACTATTTGAAGTAAATTAATATAGGTTTGAAAGCATATACTCATTTATAATTTAATAATACTGACTCATAAATAACAATTAAACTTTTAATTATGACTTTTAAATGAAAGCTTGTATTTGGTTCTCTTTCAGGATGTATCAATAAACTATCCAAAGTAAGTTTTCCAATTTGTAAAGAATAGTACTTTTCATATTCATTTTTAAAGGACAAATATTAACATTAATTATTGACCAAAAATGTTTATTACATATTTGTATTAATAAAATCAATTAATAAAATATTCATAAAATAGTTATTATTAAATAAAAAAAATATATATATTTTCAGGTCACTTATTCACAAAATATGATTTAAATATATTTTGTATTTTAATATATAATTTCTTGCTTTTATTTTGATTTATTGTTGATTAATATTTACATAAATAGTCTAGATTTAAAACAAATATTATGTGAAATAAAAAAGAAAAGTAATACCTGTTTGTTTTAAAAGTCTCAGTTATTATTATTATTATTATGAATATTTTAAATTTAACTTTGTTTTTCAAAGTTCTTCCAAAATGTTTTTGGAAGAGTAAAATGAAAAAAAAAAGTTAATTATGACTAATTAAAATTATGAAATTTTAATTAGTCATAATTAACATTTTTTTAAATTTAAAATTAAAATTTTAATGCAAATTTTAATTTTATGATTTTAATTATTTAAAAAGTAAAAAAAAATATATTTTTTCAATATAATTGATTGTTATGAATAAATACTGTAAGTGATATATAATGATATGAGTACCTCAAACAGTTAAATATATAGATGAAATTGTGCTTCATAAAAGGTGGAATTTTGTGCAGCACAATTTCATCTAAAAAAGGATATCATTTAAAGGAGAGTTCATCATTCATCGTTTAATAGCATGTATTTAAAAAAAAAAGTTATAAATTTTGATTGATACAAATGTAAATTCTACATATTTATTTTCGAAATTTTAAGTATTATAAATATCAGTATTGAAAGAAAGTATTTTTTTAATATTAAGTGTTGTGAATTATTTTGAAAATTAAAGCTACTGTGTGATAATTATCAGGTAAATAGAACTCTGTCAAAACAAACATATAATTACATTATGTGTATAATGTGATTAATACATATGTATGATGTTTTGTATGCATAATGTTTCATGAGTATAGTACCATTATACTCATGAAAAACTATTTGAAGGTTGCCTCACACATATGTGTAGAACTTCTATACAGTATGTTTCTAATACTTATGCAATCCTCATACATTTTAATCATACAGAAATTTTCGTTTCCTAATATCATTTGTTCAACAATTTGGATTTTCATAACAATTTAATACAAAAGAAATAAATTTTCACTTTCTACTTAATCAGGACGAAAGAAGTATGAAGAGTTGTAAGAGCTTAAGCGCTTCAACAATTGGCTGCTAAGATTTATTTTTGTAAATTCATAAATAATTTACTTATTTTGGTTTCGAATAAGTAGATTTATATTAATCTACTTAAAAAAAGATATGTTATGAAAGAGATTCCTGCAGTACATTTAATAACAAATTTCTATTTAATTTTGAAATCTGTAAGAAAATGAGAAAAAAAATATATTTTACTTTCTATTACAAAACTTGTTATTTTTATATTGATTTATTTTGTGACTAATACGAATCAGCTTAGAGTTAAATTAAAATTGATATTTATTGAAACTATTTTATGTTTTTGAGCTACTAAAGATCTAATCTAAAAATTATTTATCTTAAATTTTCAATTTATTTCAATCATTCTCTGCTGCATTAATATTATACCCGGATTATAAATAAATAAAATATACCTTTTGAATTTATTTTTATTAAAAATACTACAATCTTTAATTTTTTCTGAATAATTACCGTAGATCATAAACATAAAGCTAAGTAAATTAAATTAAATGTTTAAAAATTATGTTTTGGCACTGTTTGTTATGTGTGCTATGATATTTATGCAGATATTTTATTCATGATTTTAAATATGCATCTTGTTTACTTAAGATTTTTACTTAAGAATCACAAATTGATTTAGAGATCTTCTAAATCAGAGACAAATTTTTAATCACTAACATTCAACTTTTTATTTACCAACCTGGTATTTTCATATATAAAACTCGGTTAAGTTACGTTGAAAATGCTTAATACCTTGGCTACACTTTGGACTAGGATATCACAAGCAATAAACATACTGAGGTCCATCTGGCTAAGAACCGAAGGCCTCCTCAAGTTCACTTATGGTCGTGATTGGGTAGCTAATGCCAATATATTTCAAACTACAAACTTCACGTATTCAACCATTCGAGCTAGAAATATGGCATACGCTTCTTTTCTTGTGCTTCCAACACCAACTTATTAAATGTGAAAGCAGCAGCAGAATATTGCTAGAACCATTACCGGTGTTTGGCATAATTGTGAGAATGTCATAGTACTTTTTGAAAATAATCTATCACCACATTCGACGATAAAAACATACAGCATAACAAAATACAAGCTATACAGTTATCCTTAACTGCATAGAACTTTCTCCTATCTCCATATTTGGACTAAGAATCAATGTTTGCAGAGACATAAGCCATTTTATTTCGTTAAATCACTGGGTCAGATCCATTCCTTGGGATTCCATGAAGATTAGATGTATGTTGATAAGATATACTTCCACAATGAACTCTAAATTAAATTGAAGAAAGATTCTGATTTTCCAGAGCTTGTCAAAGTTCTATCTATAGAGAATATCTATTGTAATTATCAATTTTCTTAAATATTTATACTAATGGTAGTATATGTGAAGGAAGAATTTCAAGTACTCCTGCCACCGATGTGGAATTCAGGATCAAAAACCCTAATTTTTGCTTAGATCTTGAATCAGAACTTACATCTATCAGAAACAGTTTGCAGTATGTGGATCAGGAGGATTATTTTCAAAACATTTGGATCCTGATTAACAGCCACGATTCTTTTCAGCACCCTTTAATTGGAGTACTGTTGCAGCAAAAACTAGCCTAGATTTAAAATATTAAACCTACTTGTCAGACTTTTTATCAGTGATGTATATATTTTTCAGTGACAGTGTAATACAATTTCAGTGGATTCCTCCACATGTTAGAATTAAGGGGAATGCAAAAACCAACTTTTTAGCTAGATATGCTGCTGAGGAGGATGTCAGCGATTATAGGAAGCTTAAGTTTGCAAGATTTCGTTGACTAAAATAAAATGGAATAAGATTTCGAAAGCTCTTAAAAATTACTTTTGATATTTTGCAAAAAATACGGGATGATCTTTCCAAGTTAGACTGAGATCTCACCAACTGCTTTTCAGCTATTATTTAATTGGACACATAAGGGTACTCGTTTTTAAGCAGTGTCAGAAATATATTTGGAATGCCAATGGTGTAGACATGACAGAGATTCGCTTCTGATATTTTGGTGCTTTTAAATTTTAGCAAGGATGAGATCCTGCGGGAACCTAATATTTTTTAGACATTTTATATGTTTTCAGATTCATAAAGATTGTCAAGCCCTTCTGAATAATTCCAAGATAATCAGCAACAACTTAATATTTTATTAAAGATAATAATTTAATTTCCTTAACTGGATTTTTTAATAAGAGATTATTTAAGATAATAATAAAATTTAGTAAAAATTATATAATTAAATTTGCTAAATAAATCCAGTTAAATAAATTAAGAGCAATAATATTATTTGTAGTATTTTCTGCTAAATTAATTGTTGGAAGAAATGGTGTTACTTCGTCAACACATATGAATAATTTTAATCGAGTAAAATAGCTTAGATTGGATATGAATTCAATTCTTATGTTATATATAATATGATCGCTAAATGTTTACGAATTACTTTGCAAAATAAGCATGAATACGTATGACAATAACGATCATTTGTAACGGTTTTCTAACTTTTATTTGATGATAATGCATTATTAGATGCATATTTAGGACTGTTTATGAAGATTAAGTTTAATTCTTTGATAAAGAGATATTGTGTAATATTTTCTCATTTAATCGTTACAGCTTTCCATTTTAACTTGCTGAGTGCGAGCAATAAAAATACGTATTTTACATTATGGATTTGCAGCTTTCAAATTCTATGAAATTAGTATAAATAGAGAAAATATGCACTGCATTATATCTTTATTTTGTTAATATGTTTAACAAAGATTTATACAAAGTGAAAAATGTACAGAAATCAATGCATAAATGTTAATATATTAGAAACTTTTAAATAAAATAAAAACCTAAATTGGGAATCTAACTTTTCACATTGTCTCAGTAACTTACGTTAGTAGATCATGAGACAAATTATCAGATATCACTTATAATTTTTTATAAATGTGTCTCAAATAAATATTTTACAGTTTTATTTTTCAAAATTTAATTTTAAATATTAATCAAACATGTCAATTTTTTCTCAAATATTCACACAAAATCACTGCAAGTATTATTTGTTTCAATAACTTAAGTATAAATTAATTGAATTATTTTCTAAGCAAATAATATGTTTTTAAATTTTAACAATATTTTTCTTAAAAGTAAGAAAATAAAATTTCTAACTGTTTAATCATTTATAAGCAGTTTGATTTTCTTTCAAAATTTACATTATAAAATTTATTCTTACAAAATTTACATAGGATCTCATAAAATTTAAATTCAATGTTTTGTTATGACATAGAAATTGTAAACTATTAGAAAATAATCAGATATAAAGATGTATTTTAGTGAAATGAAAATAATAATGCGAACAAATAATTGAATTGGTTCTCTGTCATTTGCAATTAAATTAGTTTCTATCAAAGAGGCAAATTGAATTTAATAAAATGAATCCCATGCATTTCTTATTAATCATAATTGAAAAATAATAGGTATATAGCACTCCTCGAAAATTCCCGTTTATGTCCCTATTATTATTCATACAAATATCCCTGAGAATTTTAAGTTTACATATAGTGTGTATTTGAGAAAAAAAATCATGAATATTGATATAACTCTGATATTAAATACTCTAAGCAATATGTAATCTTTGATCATTGGTGATATCTGTGGGCAATGTTTTGTTTCATCTCTAAAGCATAAGAGTAGTTGTTTAAATTTCATACCTACATGTAATTGTTTACAATAACTATTTATTCTAAATTTTTTTATTTTTTTGCAAATATTGTTCCTATTTTTATATTTTTACAAATAATTCATAATTCAGCGTTATTTAAGTTCAGGAATATAAAATTTGAAAATAGAAAAAAAAATAGAAAAATATTAAACTTAGACTGCAATTTTCAACTTCCTTAGGAATTTCTTTTCTTTAATAAATGTCAAAGAGTTATCAAAAGTTGATGCTGAGTTTTGTCAAAGAAATCATTTATAGATTTTTACTGAAAGTCAAAGAGATGATGCCTTTTCTGACCTAATTTTTGTCCTTTTCATAAAAGTTTCTTTTCAAATGGAGTACATAATGCCTTTTCTGAACCAATATTTGTCAAGAATTTTACCATTGAATCTGCCCCTGTAAGAGATGCAATTTCAAATGTTGAATCATTATCATCCTTTTTGACTGCTAATGGAGCTTTAAATGTCATCGATTGGGAAATCAGATATTTATTCTTTCTATTTTAAGAAACGGAATATAAAATTTTGACAAAAATACGTCATAATAATCAAAAACTTTTTAGGAGATATTTAACTTCATTTTATAATATTTAAAACTTCATTAATTAATTTAGGCGATAAAATCCTGAGTTTAATTTTTTTTAAAAATTTCTATTTTAAAGTCATTAATAGAATATGCTCATTAATTTGTTCAAGAAAATAAATAATATGCATCTACAAGATGATTTCGAATAAAAGAAACACGAATTTAATTTTCAAGTTTAAAAAGTAATTTTAATAATGTATTTCATTTGAAAACAAACTTTTATGAAAAATTTAGAATTTGAAGGACTTATATTATAATTATTATAATGATGCATTACTATAAATATTTTATTATAAAACGTTTTCTAACTAAAAGAAATTAAAATTAAACTTAATATCACTTTTACAAAAATATTATCATTCCTTTTCAAAAGTTCAAGAGAAAATTTATTCATTTTTATCGATAAATTCTATATTAAAATATTTTTGCTTCAAAATTTATTGATATTTACTGAGTTGGAATCAGCTTTATATTCACGATGATTTTATTTTTGGTAAAATCATTTGTTGAAGAATAAAAATTCAGAGATTTTTAACTTGTCTACTTGATATACATAGGTAAAAAAGGTATTATTAAACTATCATTTTTTAAAATCTTCATTAAATTTGTTTCATGTATGATCAGAAATTGAAACCAAATGGATTAGCACGCAAAAAGTAAATTAAGCCAGAAAAAGTTAGCTCCTTATAAAGAAAATTATGGTTATTAATTCCTTAATACAAATCTAAACAAATGATTCCATTATATGATGCAGTATGCTACAAACTATAATATTTATTATTGTAAGTAATAAGAATTATTTCGATATTAATATTAGTACTTTAAAAACATAGAAGGAAATTATTTCATGTTCAACATAAATTATAAAAATATTTCCAGTTTTTATCATAATTTTATGAAGATAAAAGTATTGATATTTTCTGTCATAACAACAGAAATAAAGTAAACAAATATGCATTTATATTGGGTTTTTGTTTGTAATTTTTTCTTATAAAAGCGTTGCTTTATTTATTTGTTGTCTGTATTTAGAAATCCTAGTTAATTGCATATAGTTACTTAAAAACACACACATACATTTATAGTTATAAGAAATCAATTTACTTATGCTCATAAAATTTAAAAAAAAGTAGTGTTTTCATTTCAATATGGCTATTTTAGATTAAAATTATTAACTGACTTTAAGCAGTTGAGGAAAAATTTAAACTTGAATATATATATATATATATATATATATATATATTCGAAGAACTTTTAAACTCCATTTAATTTACTGGATAATCGATATTTTTCTATATAATGAAATGTGTACCAAGTGTCCATATGAGTGAATGTGTATTTATACACTACTTTTTGGAAAGTTTGTGTAATAAAAAGAAGATTACGTAAATATATGTATATAAATGAAACAGAAAACAATAATATGTATTTAAATTCTTTAATTAACTCATTTTTTCTCAAAATTAATCATCTTTCTATGAAAAAATGGAAACAAATTGTAAGAAATGGAAGAAGTGAATCCAATATGAATTATCAGAATCTGATTATTAAGGGGATTTAATTTTACTCTTTTTATCTTCTTTTATTTCTTGAATAATAATTATAATATTTATCAATGTATTTTCTATAGTTATATATTTATCATTGCATTTTCTATTTAAAAGTTTAATGTTCAAAACATATTGCTTCAAGTGTCTATTCTATACATTTACTATGATTCTTTCTAAGGTAACTATCTTTTCCTAAGGTAAATTTAGTATGACTCTTTGTAAGGTTTTTCACTATCTGAATTTAATTTTGCAATTGCTGATTCCTCGTATGAAGAGCGAGAGAAAGAGAGAATCAAATAGAGAGAGAAAGAAAGTGAGAATGAAATAGAAAGATAGAGAGAATGAAATAGAAAGAGAGAAAGAAAGAAATTGAGAGTGAAAGAGAAAGAAAAATAGAGAGAGAAAGATAGAAAAAGAGGGAAATTTTGATTTGGTTTGATCTTACTGTCGCAAGATCCTCAAATGAGATAAGATTCGCCGAAAACAAAATAATATCTAATGGCTTGAGTAAATCATTGGGCAAAAACTAATTGGTAATGTAGTGATAAATGACTCGGAGAAAAAAGACACTAATACATATTCATGAAAGTCAGAAAGATGAGACAGATAAATGTTAACAGACATATCGAAGCTCAGGTAGATAAATGTAGAAAAAGACTTAATATTCTTGAATACATATCTTTACGTGACTGCGGTATCGACGTCTAGTACCCAAAGGCCAACATACACCTCACTCGTCAGATCTATTTTTAAATACTAAGTCTAGATATATGTTTTTGTGCGTCTGATGCGAACTTAAGAAAATTAGAGCGAGTGCAATTAAGTGCCGCAAGAATAATCACTCGTCTTTGTAATAGTTGCCCTAACAATATTGTATTGTACTAGAGTGACTTATACTACTCCTCTCTTTGAGAAGAGATTACTACCTGGTTAATTACCACTAAAAGCTATTTAATTCTAATGATCAACACAGTACTTCTGCCTACCTCTATTCTTGGAGCAATCACAAGCGCTTAAAAAAAACATTGTTCTTTTATTAGCTTATAATAAATTTAAAATCTTCTATTATAAATTAAAAAATTAAAATTTTTCCATAGCTTATGATATGGACTTGTTTTCTTTTGAAGAGGAACCTCATTCCTTGAGGCATTTCCCCTAAATTTTAGTTGAACTCTGATCGAATTCATTTTCATACAGAGTTTTTGACTAGAGTGAGTAATGGGTCTAATATACCAGATTTTATTAGACAGATGGCTCTCGAGATAATTAATGGTATTCCTAATTTAGTATCAACAATTTATACTGATGGCAGCAAGGTGAAAGGCGGTATTTCTAGGACCGTAATATATTGACATATTGAGTCATCTGATGGTACAATTGACATAAAAATTAGAAATGCTATTGATCGGTTCTAACTATTGTTCGGTTTTTAGATCGGAACTTACGGCTATTTATGAGGGATTGAATTATATAGACACGACCTCTCTGAACTTGTTTTCAGAGACATCTGGATACTAACGGACAGTCGAGCTTCTAAAAAGCCCTTGTCTTATTGGATGACAATTGGGGATAAGGCAAGTTTGAATATTTTAGGCCTTGTGATACGACTTTCTACTAAACACTCTATACATTTTCAATGGGTACCTTCCCATGTTGAATTGAGTGGTAATAAAACTGCAGATAACTTGGCCAAGTTTACCATTGCTGACACCTTGCAGGACAACGCTATTCTAACGTTTTCGGAGATCTCCACTTTTAAAAAGATGAAAGTAAACGCAAAATTTGAAGAGATCCGCCTGCCCATTCTTAGTACTTTGGGAAAACACATCGTTGGTGTCATCAGCTCAATATCCCTAGGATACAACAGAATGCTCTTTTATGTGTTTTGAGTGGCCACATTAGGTCCCTTTCTTGTCAACATGGCCAGAAAGACTTTCTGGAGTGTCACTGGTGCAAAACTGATCAGACCTCTCCGAGACATAATCTTGACTGTCTGAATTTTAATGTGAATGAGGTTTTGGACAATCCTATTATATTTTTAGACTTTTTTTAAAAAAATTTTTTGGTTTTATGGAGATGGTTTAGCTTAGCTACACCCTCTGGGATTAGAAAAAACAACAACAGAAGACAAAGTTGAAAGAAGAGCAAGTACTTATAAACTACTCTTTTTGCTCGAATGCTTTTTTTAATTTATTCCTGCATCTAACGTAAAAGTTGAAGAATAGGAAAGGCCGACTTTTGGTATTCTGTTTTTTACTATTTGTTTTGTTTCCGGGAAGTAATATTTTGTTTTATCTTGGTTGCCATTCCTTCTTTCTCCAAGATGCATATAGGCCAACACTTGATCTTGGAAAATGCATCATGTGCACCAGAACAGTTACAATACTTGAAAATTTCTGAAATACAATCATTAGTTTCGTAACTAGATTGTGCACGTTTTCCACATATGTGATCACTATTCCTACATGACTGTTGAGAATGATCATAAATTTGAAATTTGAAACACCTAAGAGGGCAGAAAAAAATGAACGAAGTTTGCGATTCATATGACATGATTAACTAAATTTTGATAATACTGGTGTTTGAAAAGTTATGACAATATGTTGGGTGATAATGAGTATACCAAATGCTTATATGATATGCAGCAGAAACTCCTTGATGTCGTAGTTCTTCCAAAAATTTGTAACATGCATGAAATCAGGGTTAGAAAGGACAATACGAGGCTCATTTAAAAAATTATAAAATATTGTTTTAACTGGAAAGGAAACCATTTTTTTTAATTTCTGAATCTGGTTTTGAGCCAATTTTAACAAGAAGATCTCCATATCAATTAATTTTGATAGTATTTTAAACATTTTTAATGTTATCAAAAGATGACAGCAGAAGTTTTTGTATTAAAAAAAGGCGATACTGCAGGGAAATTGCTTGGTGTGCTTTTCAACAAGAAGTAAATGGTTTAGCTTTAATGACGTGAGAATTGGAATTCATAGGATATTTGTAAACGTTCAAGCTTGATGGTATTGCCCACCACGAGACATAAAAGAGGAGTGCAGCCACCGGCTGTGGACATTTCCAGCCTTGGCACTTACCACAGTGCTAGTCGTCACCCATACGCTGGAAGTCATCCCAGGAGGCAGTGAGCACCTTTTACTCCAAATCCAAGAATGTGATCCCCTCTATTGATCCTTTGTAGACTAGCAACTACTGTATCTAAATACCAACCGATTGGCACACTTGGGAATTCAATGTACCAACCATCCAAAGGGTTACCGCGCACGACCAACATGTGAGGATCTTGATTATCCATGAGAAGCAAGGCAAACAAAGTGGCTATAGCTACTCATGGTAAGTTCCCTCGCTTCTCTTGGAAATATAGAAATGATAAGAAAAATATAAGGAAGACAAGAGAGGAAACAGAGAGAGAGAAAGTATTACCTCTCTTTCTTTCCTCTCTTGTCTTCCTAATCTTCCCGGGTACCTCAGGATTGGGACATCTGTGCTCTCCTAGAGAAGATGAACCCATTGAAGTTGAGACAAAGAGAGATAGAAAGAGAGAGAGAGATTTTAAAATTTTCGCACTCATATCGAATCATATTTTCTGTTTTGAGATCTAACAATTGCAAAATCTCAGGAAATGTTCGAACTTAGTTGAATTTTTCTGTATTTACTTATAGGAAGGCATTTTTAAGAAATAAATTTAAAAAAATCACCATTCCTTTTTACACAAAGAAATTATGACAACTTTGAAATACTACCTCTTGGATTATATTTTTAAAAAATTCTAATTCTGTATCATAATTCTTTCTGTCATACTCATTAAACTCTTTATTGGGAAGATTTACATTCATTATTACACTTTAATCCTTTATTTTGCATTTATCTTTCATAATTAAATTTAAAACATGTTTTCTTCTAAACATACCATTTTCCAATCATTACATTCTCCATATTCTTCAGCAATTTAATAAAATCTTAGTCATTGATAAATTTAACTTATAACTTATTTTTAATTCAAACTGTTTTCTTTATCAAATGCAGTTAGAATAAGGTAAGATCCATATGAATTTATAGAGAATGCTGCTGACTTGATCAGGTTGCAATGCTCTCAGTTTATTTCAATGTATGATAATTTATTTCATTGAATGTTATACCTGTCAATTTTTAATCTAGCACAGAATATTCAATGAGATAATTTGAACAAATGTTTTGAAATTAGAAATTTGAATACCTGAGTTAAGTATTCTTTTTTATTTAATTTCTTTGCATTTATATATTTTCAGTGAAAAATAGCTACATTTTCAGCTGGTTCAAATAATGATATGAAATCAAAATATATATTTTAAAGATATCCAAGTGTTCCATGATTTTCTAGATTATAATGATTTTCTATCTTTTGAAAATGTATTCTCATATATTCTCATATTTTTTCTTCATTCTGAAGTTATTTTAAAATTTAATTTATCAATATATATATATATATATATATATATTATATATAATTTTATGACATACATTTATTTAAGAAAAAACACTCCTAGTTTCGTAAATATTTTAGTTCATTTCATTTATAAAATTTATTTTACATGTTATATATATATATATATATATATATATATATATATATATTATATATATATAACGTATATTTGTAACGTATATTTATAACTAATTATATTATGCATATTTATTAGGCATATTTATATTATGCAATATATTAGGCAATATAAGCTACATTTTTAGATGTATGTGGCAGTGAAACATTTACATCATACCTAATTTCTTTATTAGAAGCTTTAAATAATTCGATGTATATCTAGAAATAAAGTCAATTTTTCGAATAGTATTATGTTATATATATGTTCAACAAAATACTCTGTGAAATCATAATTGCGATTATTATATCAATCCAAATGCGTTCAAAAGAAGGATATCAAAATTTAAAATATTTTCTTTGAATATTCTTGTCTGCTTAGAGATTACATGCATCAAAAATCTTTTTTTTTTATTTTTTATATCTTTATAGTTTTATGTATGAAAAGAAGAACCTCACTTCTCACGAGTTTCTTCTAAATTCCGGATCCTAAAATTCTATAGAATATTATCTTAGTACCCGACCCTGCTGCACCATTGTCTGGATCTTCTGGCTGTGTTCATTTCTTAATGGTGTTAGAGTAAGAACAGAAAAATGATAAGAAAAATGTATTTTGGTAATCGAATTTTACATGATCTATTTTTTTTACATATTGTAATTTTCTAAAATTTTAAATCACAATTACTACGTTTACTTTTATCGATCAGAAATTCCAACTTTTCCCTTATTTCATGATGAGATTTTAATTTGGATATCTTACTATTATTCAAATGAACTAATTTTATGACATACATTTATTTAAGAAAAAACACTCCTAGTTTTGTAAATATTTTAGTTCATTTCATTTATAAAATTTATTTTACATGTTATTCTATAAGAAACTATTTTAAAATTTAAACAAATTCTGCGTGTGTCTCTTTCTTTTACATATTTGACAGTTAGTTTATAAAAATATATATACTTCTATAAATTACGTAATAGCGTATGATATTTTTGACTTCAATATATTCAAAAGTTGCTTGTAAAATTTATGGGAATAATTTTATCCTACCTTTATATTGTTATATTTAATGTACTGTATATCACTTCAATGATACTGGATTCGAAGCTGATGGTGGGAAAAGGAAATAAGCAAAACTTATAATCTTGAAAATGAATATATATATATATGTATATATATATATATATATATATATATATATATATCGAGATAGTATATAAAGAAATAAATGCGTCAATGTATCTCTGTATTTTGTGTCTTCTGTCTAATCGAAAGCAGATACTTTAATAGAATATGTCAATGGATAAGAAATGATTCAAGTCAATTGAGCTTGGTTATTAGAAAGGCATTAGAGGAAAAATGATGTATTAATTTAATTAAATGGTAAATGTGGTCAAGGTTTTAAATGTGAAAAATATATGACAAAAGCAAATTAAGGTAAAAATATTATTTTTTAATGATGCCATTTTAAAAGAAGGAATTGTAGTTAAGTAATATCTTACGAAGCATTAAAAAAAAATACATTGTTTAGTTTATGAATAAATTTGAATGCAGCAAGTGTTATTCATAAATTATTTTTAGTTTATATGCATTAATAAAATATTTATTTATATTCGATAGAGGCCTTCTACTATATGTAAAAACTATATTAAGCCTAAATTTAGCATATGAAATATAGTTTAAAGCTATAAAAATGTGGATGAAATGGCTTACAAACATAATATGCTCCATTTCATGTAAGAAAATAACAAAACCTGAAATAATAAGTGTCGTATGAACATAAGGAAATAACTAGATGAAATTTGAAGCTTAAATCTCATTATTTGTAAAAGAAAATGGAACTGAAATTGTTAAATCCTTCAATATAGCAATATAATCCATTTGAATGAGTTGAGTTTAAATAACAGATATTGTCTTTAAAGTATAATATATATATATATATATATATATATATATATATATATATATATATATATATATATATATATATATATATATATATATATATATATATATATATATATATATATTATATATATATATATATATATATATATATATATATATTATATTTTAAAGACATAGACATATATATATATATATACTCAAAATGCAAACTGTAAGAATGACCTGGAAGATAATGTGTGGTTCTAAAAAGAACTGTTTTTCATTATAAAAAAATATAATATTCATGAAATAAAACATTTTTGAAATAAATTAAGAAATAAAATGCTTTTATTGGGAAAATACGTTAGGGGCTGTGATATATTCGAAACATTTATACACACAATAAACATTTTATTAAACTGCTAAATAAGCGCGTATTTTTTTCTTATGTGCACGCAGATTTATTAAACATTTATAAATTTCCACGCAAAGAAAATATTGTAATAAATATTTCTTTATAAAATCGAGGTTTCAAAAATAATTATATCAAACATAAAGCTGGAAGAAAAAAAACTGAAGCTTTTAAAAGTATATTGGAAGTGGGAAAATATCGCACAATTCCTCCTCGCAAAGGATTTGAGTTTATTGATAAAATAGCTTGAAAATTATTTATAAAGGAAGATATTTACGACAGAAAATAATGGAATAAAGTTTTCTATGGTTAGAAGATTCGATTGAATTTTCGGCGTAAAAATACATATATATATCTTCGTAGAATAATATTACTGAAAATTACATATATGTTTAGAATAAACTAGTACAAAGTTACAACAAATATATGAATCCCAAGTCTCCAAAGAGTATAATCAATTGTTGATTTATACAAATTTATGTAAACACAAAGTGATAAGAAAACTAAAGTTCATGTTCAAAGAAAATTAGTGTTTAAAAGTTTAAATGCATTTTTCAGAGTTTTTAATCATCCTTCAATACAAGAAATATTTAAAGTTTCCAAAATATTCAAACAAATTCATTTCATAGTGCACTAAAATATTTAAATAATGAAAAAATAGGGAAAATTTCTTATGAAAAGAAATTTGTGACTTACAGAAAATCTGATATTGAATATAAAACTGAAAAACTATTAGAAAAGCTAAGAGAAAAACTCTCCTGGTATATTGAGATGGTTATTCAATATATTTTGATTCATAACATGATAAGAAATGCTTAAAAATGTAAGACTTTAAATTTCTTTTATACAAAAGACTATTCTCGTGGCAAGAGAAAAATTTTAAAACTTCCCAAAAATGAATTAGGGAGGATTTTAGCTAGATTGAAAAATTTTCGAACGCTTAGAGTACTCATTATCTAACAATAAAATTATAGCATCATCTAATAATGAAGAGGAAATAGAATAAAACTTATAAAGTTAAATTGTTAATGAAGCAAAAAACGGACTGAAACATTTTTACAAGGAAGAAAGACCTTGATTAGTCATCTGATGATGTTAATCTGTATTTCATGAGAAAAAATATCAATATAATTAAATGTTTCAATAAATTAAAATGAGATAAAGTTAGAAGCAAATGATAAATCTGATTTATTTTTATTTTAATACTGGTTTATATGTACATTAGTTTTATGTCGTATAAATGTCAAATAAATATTTATGAAAAATATTGTAATGATGTTTAATAAATAATAAAAATTAAACAATAAAAATATGAAAATATTGTACATATTTTCATAACTGAAACTTATTTATAATAATAATTTTTCTTAAAAAGAGAGACTGAACTATTTCGGAATATGTAATTTATTTCAAACTAGATTTTTTTCATAAATATCAATTAATTTGTTCGTAGAATAAAATATAGGAAACATATGCAAATTTGAAAATATACTAAATAATTGTACTTGACTTTTGAAGATCAAAATATTGTATCAATATAACGTTCAGGAAATATAATAATGCTATTTTCTTTTAAAATGGAAGTCTATAGTTCAAGAATTCTGAAAGAATTATGCGAGATAGTTAACCATTATGGAATAAAAATTCTATTCGAGACTAAGTTAGTCTGAACTCTTCATAAAATAACTGATAATTGGAATAATACTTTTAAAAAGAACACGTAACTTGTAAAAGACATAAATTTCAAGGATATAAAATTTAAAATGTCTGATTGAATAAAATATACAGACGGTAAAATTCAAAATATATTCTATAAAAATTTAACTTCTTGAAGAGAAAATTTAATCAGTGAATCTAAAAACTTAAATGAAACGAACTTTATAGGAAATTTAAGAAATATGTGCAAAATGATAAAATTAAATTTTAGCATTAAAGAAGCTTTGTTTGGAAAAACCAACATATAATAATGAAAAAATGGCTCAAATAATTCATCTATTTAAGTTAAAATTATGGATAATTTAAAATATTCTTTAAATAATGACGAAGTTTACAGACGGTAAACTTCGTCATTTATCTAGAAAACAATGCATAATATTGTAAAAAAATAATAGAAAAAAATTGATAATTTTGTTATTGAAGAAATAATAGTAAATTTTTGATTTTTGTATATTTGTTCGGCATTAAGTGGCTTTAATTAATTTTCATTTAATATACATGACAAAATTGTTAATAACTATAAAATTTAAATAATATTTATAGTTACGTAATTGATAAATTAATTTATCGCCTAAAATTCTTATTTGAACCTTCTGCACATTAAACAAATTATTTTATCCTTAATCACATGATTTTATTGTTTTAAGGTTCATTCTTGACGTTTTGGGATATTAAATATTTAGACAATAAAAAATAACGATTCTATTGGCAGTTTATTTTGTGTTGATTTACCTAAAGAAATAAAACGATAGACAACTGGAAAGATCATTATAAATTTTAAAAAAATGAATATAAATGTTTAAATGATTTATTTTATCTGCTATTTAACTTTTCTGTAGAAAATAAATATCTAAAATATCTAAATATAAAAAATTTAAAATGTTAAAGCAACAAAACTTTTAGCACAGTTAAATAATATCAAAAATTTAATAAACATAAATTATATGTTTATTAAGGTTTAATGATGTGAAGAATCAATTTATCGATAATGAAGAATAGAAAACAAATTAGGAAAAAAATTGTGAATTTGTTTTATAAATAGAATTGGAAAACTAATCCTTATTGTTATATCAAAAATATCAATTTACTCAACAAAGTCAATTATTTCTGAATGAAATGTAGCATAAATCAATTATTTCTACATGAAATGTGGGTGAAATATCAGAAATTATTAACACAAAATATTTCATTTAAAGTAAATGAAAACGTATCCGGTGCAGTTCACTTACGGAAACTTTGTAAACTACAATTTAATTTTTTGTAAAAGGATATGGTTCTATTGAGATGAATAATTTAAAGCTAATTAAATTAATAGTTTCTTATAATAAATAATTTTTCTTGATATCTTCCAGTGCAGAAGTTTCAAAAGAATAAATTTATTTCATATAAATTATGTTCAAGCTTCCTTATTGGATTTATATATTTAAATGAGAAATGTTGATATTTTTTCAAAATAAGGATGATCTCTAATTAAAAGCTTAATAAAATATATGGAAAATAAGGCATATTGTATAAATATTTGTAGAAGATGCAATAAATATTCTGGCTGAAAATTTAACCTAACTCAAACAATAACTGCGATGAAATTTATTAAAAGTATTCTTTAGAAATAGCACATCCTAAATTAATTTCAGACATTGGTATTAATATGTAAAATGTTTTTGCTACTTTACCATTACATCAGAACATTTTATTAGATAAATTGATTACGGTTTTAAAAATTAAACTCTCTTTTTCAATAATTAATAAAATAAAAAATATAGAATTTTAGAATTTCCTTACCCATGACATGCCTATTTACAGCAGTAAGTAAATATACTAAAATATTTTATTGACTATGATTGGGTACCGAGCTGATGGAAATCATTTGAGTGGATGTGGGTATTTATAATGTGCATTCCTGTAAAAATAATTTAAACCTATTATACTTCCCATTACTTTTATTTGTGATTTAATTTAAATGTCATCAAATAAATATATTTGATGGGTGTAATTTGACAAATGAAAACAATCAAGCGATTAGTTTTAGTATGCAAAATATACTAAAAAATGTGTAACCTAGATTTCCCTACTGGATATATATATTGAGAAATTTTTAGTTTTTTAAAACTTATGTCCATAGTGTATGTTAGTGTTTATGCCCATACATAAACACTTTTAAAAATGAATAGTATGAGATTCTTGCATATGAATGATTCTTACACAGCTTTTATTAATGATATAAGATAAAGCTGATATATAAAGATATTTATAGTGATAACTTGTCTAAAAAATGTAATTTTTAAAAAATGAACTTTACCATGTAATTCCATGTAAAATCACAATTTAATTAATCTTTGAAAAATAATTTATATGTGACTAATAATAAAGTTTGTGCAACCTAAAATCTTTAATAGCATTACAATTATTACATTTAATACATAAAAACGCACATTTAATGAGAAACGGGAAACTCTACTTACTAAGACTATGCAAGTGAGAAAAATTCACTTTTGAAGAAGCGTACGATCTCTAGTTCAAAAACTAATAATACGAGAAATGTAAGACTTGGTCCAAAGATACTTACATTTCTCGTATTATTAGAAAGGGGTATTAGAAGGGGTATTAGGTACACAAAAGAAAGGGGTATTAGTTCATAATGGATCAAATCAAAGCTAGTATAATACAGTGATAAAATGTCTCGTAAAATCATATGAATGAATTCAACACTGCAAATAAGTCTAGACATTATTTGTTAGGAGGTTGCATTCTAATTGCATGTTATTGTGTCTGGATGGTGGATGTTGCAACTGGATATTGTTTTTAATGATTCTTTTCAAAATTATTTGTACGTCATCATTATAAAAATATATTTAAATATGCACTAAATCATTTATTGTAAATTCTATTTTTCCTTAAGAAAACATTTAAAGTACTCCTTTAATATTTTCTTAAAAGGAACGTTGTGTTGACTGAAGTCATATTTACAACTTATGGGACTTTATATTCCGGTAAATTTTACCACATCATATTTTAGAAATGAAATTTAAAATTAGATTAAATGCTGAAAATAGGGATATTGAATCATCTCCTTAAAATATTCTAACTAAAAATAAATTAGGTTCTTAATGTAGATGTTGAAAGTAAATGAAAATATTTTAGCTCAGACCAATCCCAAAGCAAGATGAAATTCCTTTGATTATATTATTTTTATTTTCAGTAATTAAATGCATTTAGAATCAGCTTTTGATTTTATATATTATCTGGTTAAAGACGTGCAGAGTATAAATCGAGTAGAATTATCTAGATGAACGCAGAAATAATTCTTCTAAAACAATCTAACAAAACACATCTTATGAAGGGAAATAAAATCTAGTTTTTTCAAAGTTATAAATTCATTAAAAAAAATTATTACTTTGATAAAACTAGATAAAATACTTAATAGCAGCTACCAACTCGACCGTTTAAGTACCATACATTGGCGTTTATCTCTTAAAGTAAACGTGTAAGTAGACTTTATATAATAAAAAGATTTATATACGGTTACAGTTATATTCATTACTTTACAGTTACATTCAATATGTTGTGCCAGAGACATATTTTTAAAAAGTGTTTATAATTATAAATAAATTATTTTGCAGAAATATGAACTCAAAAAGTAATTTTCAAATTTTACAGTCTACAGGAGAAATATTTCCGTTAACATTAAATATTTATTTTATTGTCTTTAGAAGGTCATTGTGCATTTATTTTACTATAAAGAATACAATGCATACCGACTGTATAAAGGCATAAGAAAACTAATTTAGCCATAATCATCTCACTGTGTTAGAAACCGTAATGATTTTAATATCTGGGAGTGAGCATTGTGACTTGCAGTCTATAAATAGACAATTTGATTGTTGTAAATACGGACGTTATACATTTTATGTATGGCATTAATTGTTAGTCTTTTTTATTTAAAATTTTAACTTCAATGGAAAAATAACGTGCATCTTTACTAAAAACGTTTTGAATTAAAAAAAACTCATATCCAGAAATAAATAAAGAAATTAATGTACAGTCTAACTGTTCTTTCAAAACATTCGTGTTTGTGGAGAACTTAGGGCATTAAACTATTCAGAATAAGCTATGAAAAGCAATGTATCTCTGAGACTGACTTTTAAAACTACAGTAATTTTCAATCAAATTGATGTCTGAAAATAATTTGTTTACACTAAATTTTTAACATTCTTACGAGGGATTTTTTATGACCTTCAGCATTTCAAATCTAATACCATGAGTGTTCATTAACATTTTAAATCTTCGTTATGAAAATGTTATTTTGCATACAAAATCCCCCAAAGAATTTTTCTTCGTGAGCAAAAAATTCTGTTTATTAAATAAAAGTGTTTTGTCACATTTATCATGCTTCAAAAAATAAAAAAATCTATGTCTCAATAATGTGTCATCAAACAGAAAAAAATTATACGAATATCAGCTTATTTCATTTCTTTACAAAATTCAAAATAAGTATCAAGTTGAAAACTTTTGAAAAATATTCTTTACTAAATTATGTAGCTGGCAATGGAAATTAGAATACAAACAAGTTTATGCTTAAAATAAACTCTATGAATGTGAGAAGATAAATAACACATAGAAAGAAAGAATATCAGTTTCATATTTATTATTGTAATGCTCGAACAGCTTCAAGTGCTTAAATGAATATACCTGAAATATGGTAAAACAAATATAATAACTATAAACAGTTGTACTTACATAGACATTATTTTTGTACGAATTCTTTTTTTAGATATTTTCCATTTCAATTTAGATTGTATAACTTTCTAATACTTTCTTGCATTTTTGTGCCTTAATTTGGAGAATATACGTAAAAAATTTCAGTTTATTATGCAGAAATAAATTATCAAGATTTTAAGTATTATAATTGTGGACAAAATAAATAAAATTATTTCAATCATTTTTTGTAGAACATTACATATTGATGGAAAATATATGATATCGTCATTCTTGTACTATGCTATTTATATAAACAAATTTTTAACAGTACATTAATAAAAATTCACATTTTTTGTACATTAAGAACTAATTAATTATTCATAAAGAGAGAAAATATCATTTTCTCCAATGTTATTTTAATGAACTAGAATCGCATTGAAATGAATATTCATTTATTTTACCATAATTCAAAATGCCAACATTACAGCATTTCGGTTAAATCATCCTATATCTAACTTAATAAATTAATGGCTTTCCATAATTATTTTCCATACTCTAATTAATTTAAATTTTACCTTAGAAAAGATTGCACTTCACTGAGCTATTCCATTTCGCTATTAAGTGATATCAGACATTAATAAAACCTAAACCAAAGGAAACTTAACATAAGGTACTGTTTAGTAAATGACACACTGAAATAAACTGAAAACCAAAAACTTAAGAAGTTTACTTTTGCATAAAGCTTAAATCACACGTACATTTAACACTTTAGCGCATAGGAAATGTATAGATACATATCATATTATACGTTCTAATTTAATTATGAACTGAAAAGGCAAATATTAAATACAGGAAATGAAACAGGTATAGTAGTTAGATATTTTTATCGACAGCATACCATGATAAACTGGAATCCAACGAGTTAAAAAATTGTGACTGAAGTTTGAAATTAAATATGAAAATATAAGACTCTAAAATTTAATTCAAAACATATGCACATAAAAATTACTAGCAGCATTTCAAATACGATATTTTCATGAAATGATGAAATCGTGCATATAGCTTAACTAAAAAAATCATCTGACGTATAGAATTCATGAAATTTCTCTTTAGCTAAGAAATTACTCTGAAATGAAATCAGGACTGTTTCCATGTATGCTGCTATGAATTTTTGACTGATGCTGAAATTCAAAAGGAAAATTCATAACATTAGCTGAATATGTCATAATTGCATATATGCAATATATTGTTTCATACATTTATACAAAATTGCTGTAATGAACAATATTGTTTCAAAAAATTGTAAACAAATAATTAATACCATTTTTTTTTTCAAAATGTATTACTTATAAGAATTTTGAAAAACAGCGCAATCTGATGTCGAAAATACTCTTTGCACATTCTCAGTTGTAAGGAATAAATAACAATTTTGAGAGTTAAAAGGAAACTAAAGTTATTTTTTAAACTAAAATTTCTCTGAGTGATGTATCATATCGCTCAAAGTGATTCCGCTGGGGCTTAAGAAACTTTAAAGGCAATACAAGTCACCATTAGTTGTGTTTTACATTAACTACAGTATTTTAAATGTAAAATAAGATATTACTTTTATCATTTCTATTTTACGTTTGTCGAAAAATGATATTCTTGTATAATTTCTCCTCCATTTAAGTCCCATGTTTTCAATTCAAAGCCTGACAAAAGTTCAATGATAAATATTATATTTATATAGTTGATTAGATTGAATGTTTCCTTCACCCATGAAAACCTTCATTTAATCAACTTTTATTAAAAACAATAATAGGTTCAGGAATACCTGAAAATCGGATGCGTGTGTTTTTGCAATCAAAACAATGCTTGAAGAATTAATTTATTCCTATTTATGATGCTAAAATAAAATCAAAAGCAAAAATGATAATTCAAAACGAAATAAAACTACAAAAATATTCATTGAATCTTCGACAGATTATGGATTATAACGAATGAATAATAATATGTTTATGATTTTTTATAGAAGGATTTAATACTTATAATTTATAATTTTGTGTTAATCAATATAAATTTAATTATTTGATTTTTTTTATAATAAAATACTGGTGAAGTATATGACTAACATTTCGCCCCAACAAGGGTAGGAACTGCTGCTCGTATATGGTTACTCGGTGGTCACTTGTGTATCAAGTCACGTAGGAGAGTAGAATTACCCACATTATACCTCCCTAAACCCATTTATTGGGAGGGCCACATTCATTCATCACATCAGAAAAAGGGCGGAGAAATAAATATCTATGCTCGAATTAGGATTCGAACCAGTTATCAAAAAATTATAACAGTATTATCCTCTTATAAATTTTATTGCATTCTATATATATGTAATGTTTTTCTTCATTAATTTGCAGTGTGTGTGTTTGTTTATGTGTATGCGTGTGTGTGTGTTTGCTTTTGTGTATACGTGTGTGTGTGTTTGTTTATGTGTATGCGTGTGTGTGTGTTTGCTTTTGTGTATACGTGTGTGTGTGTTTGTTTATGTGTATGCGTGTGTGTGTGTTTGTTTATGTGTATGCGTGTGTGTGTGTTTGCTTTTGTGTATACGTGTGTGTGTGTTTGTTTATGTGTATGCGTGTGTGTGTTTGTTTGGGTGTATGCGTGTGTGTGCGTTTGTTTGTGTGTATGCGTGAGTGTGTGTTTGCTTGTGTGTATGCGTGAGTGTGTGTTTGTTTATGTGTATGCGTGTGTGTGTGTGTTAGATGAACCACTTAATTGCCGACGTCATTATTTCAAGTGCCCACTTAGAAAGGGTCTCGAGAAGCGCAATAACTTCTCCAGAGATCGGCAGTAACTAGAAAGTCGGAAATGCAAAAAGATGTGTTTGATAGCATTAAGACCGCTGCTCCTTCCTCCATAACTTTAAACCTCATTTCATTTTAATATGAGTAAGACGTATAATTGTAAATGTACCAAACTTGTACAAAGTTGTATTTGTAAACATGTGTTAATTAAATATTAGGCAATATAAGAATTGTTAATTAAATTAATTACGTCTTTACCACTCCCCGTCCCCCAAAACTCAGATGTCGGATTAGAAGTGAATGTTGCATTTTTGGAATTATTTTGATTAGCGAAATACAGTGAACGATTAGTTTGAAACCAGAGAAAGATGTGGGTCCACATCGAATATCTTTAAGAGGTACGTGAATATTTTTCATAATACAAGATGATATTAAACGATATAAAAGAAATTATCGTTGCATTGAAAAATTTCAAAGTAGATAAAATCAAAATTTTGCATTGATTGATTTTTGATCGTGATGGAGATAGGTTAAGTCGTAAAAGTATTGGAAATTTTGTTGGCTTTGATTTTGATATTGAAAGAAATGAATATCGAAACAAATTAAAAAATATAAGCAATGCGTTTTCACTTGGCGAGCTTATTACTAAATCGAACATTTTACATATTTCTTTTCAAGGATCTAAAGCACAGCTCGCAGAAAGAATTTTGTCTGTTATGTGACCTTGAAGTTAAAACACAAAGACGATTCTGAAACTGCTGACTCAGAAAATGCAATGGAGAGCGAAATAAGTGGAACTGATTTTTTAATGCAATGCATTATAAATAAAAAGAGAAGTACAAAACTACTGATAATTTTTATAAAAAGGGCTTTTATGCACATCCTGTTATTCTAAATGTTAATATTAACTATGCAGATATCGAATGTACTTTTACTAAGTTTAATGAAGAATGTCATGAAATTAGAGTTAATTAGATAGATTGCAGGAATCGTATGTATTTAGTACAATTGATCTCTAACTGATCCTTGTTTACATCTCTTGTTTATAGATCCTTGTTTACATCTACATGGATTTTTCCATGTAGATGTAAACAAGGATAGTAAAAAATACACTTCATTTGTATTTCATGAAGGCCAGTACCAATTTGTTAAGGTTCCTTTTGGACTTTGTAATTCTCCAACCGTGTTTCAAAGATTTATTAGCACTATTTTCCAACCGAATGATGGTGTTGTTTTACCTTATATGGACGATATAATTATTTTGTCATCCTCAACTGAAGAAGGAGTCGAACGGCTTATAAAGGTCTTAAATCTTGCGAGCGGATATGGACTAGAAATTAAATTTTAGAAAGTCCTATTTTTTGAAGAAGCTCATTGAATTTTTAGGTCACCTCTTTGAAGAAGGGAATATTTTTCCATCTACTTTGAATACCAACGCTGTGCTGTATTTCCCTGAGCCACGTAATTTGAAACAAGTCCATAGTTTTTCAGGATTGACTGGATATTTTAGGAAATTTATCTCAAGATATTCCATTATTGCTAGACCATTGAGTGATATTTAGAAAAAATATATGAAATTTAAATTTGGTAAAGAGGAAAGAAACTCTTTTTATAAATTAAAGTTAATTTTAGCTGAAAATCCTGTGTTAAGTATATGCAACTCAAATTACGAAACTGAAAGGAATTGAAAGATATGTGGCTCTTTTATTACAGAAATCGCCAAAAGATAAAAAAATTTATCCTACCTATTCCATGAGTAAAAAACAACAGATGCCGAAAAGAAGTATTCCAGTTACGAACTTGAAGATATTGCAATTATTATAACTTTAAAAAGATTCCATGTTTACCTATTAGGAATTCCATTTAAATTGTCACTGACTGTTCCGCATTAGAAAAGACTATGCAAAAAAAGAGATTTGTCAACTCTTGTTGCTCGTTGAGCTTTATTGATCCAAGAAATTAGTTTTAGTATTGAGCATTGTTCCGATACAAGAACGGCTTAGCTCAACGCACTAAGCAGATCCCCTGTAAAAATATTTTGCATCTGAACTGATAATATCATACCAAAATTAAAATCGACTGAAGATAATGATAATGAATAAAACATATCAAGGAAGCATTAAACATCTTTAGTTATGATGATTAATTTAATGGAAACAGAGCTCTTTACAAATTTGTTGATGGTAAGGTATTAGTTGCTGTGCCAAGAAGTATGCAGACAGAAATTATTAGAAGTGCGCATGAAAAGGGACATACTGGAATCAAATATACAGAGAAAAGCATTGAAGACCATTATTTTATTTCCAAACTTATACAGATATTGTAGAACATCATATCTAACTACGTACGCTGTATTCTTGTGAATCACAAAAGAGGAAAGAATGATGGCTTATTACACCCGTTGAATAAAAATGACATACCACTATACACATGCCGTTTTGATCATTTAGGACCTTTAGAAAGCACACATGAAAATTATAAGTATGTTTTCACAATCATTGACGCATTCAATAAGTTCATTTGGATATTCTCTACGAAGACCAGAACATATGCTGAAGTCATTTTGAAATTAGAAACTCTAAAATCAGTCTTTAGAAATCACTTCCAAATAATTGCTGATAGAGGTACAGTTTTAGCTCTGGTGAATTTGAAGATTATTGCTGTAAAAATCTAAAATGAATATTAAACATCATTTAATAACCACTAGTCTGCCAAGAGGTAACGGATATGTTAAAAGGATCAACCAAACTATCATGTAAGTTTTTTCAAAGCTATCTCTTTAGAGAATTTAGCTCAATGGTATTAATTTACGAACGAACTACAGCAGACGATTGATTCAACATATCAATAAAGCATAGATACAACACTTTTTGAGTTGCTTTTTGGTACGAAGATGAAAGTTGAAGTAACAGTCTTAGTGAGCTCAAAGAAATGATTGAAACGGAAATTCAAGCTAATTTTGAAGTTCAAATTCTCAATCAATTCAGAAAATATGCTAAACAACAAATTTTCAGGATTCAAGAAGAAAACAGAAAAATGTATAATTTAAGGAGAACATAACCACAATCTTATAAAGATAATTATTTGGTCGCTATTAAGAGAACTCAGTTTGGAGATTCCTCTTAATAATAAATCCAAAATATTTAGGACCGTACAGAGTTATTAAAGGAAGCAACACCTATGATGTAATCAAAGAAGGAAGTCAAGAAGGACTTAACTGTGCCACTACTTTTGCTAAATTTCTAAAACCCTGGTATAGTATGCCTAATGATGTGCACGTAATGTAAGTTAGAGTTAAATTAAAGTCAAATTGTTGATGAACAGTCTGAAGCTGAAGTGACTAAAATGAAGCTTAAATATAAACTGACTCATTTCTTTATTTTAGATTTAAGCCAATAAGAAGTTAAATATGAAATTTTTTTCTTTTCTTTTTTTTTCCAGAGAATTATTCTGTTTTGCTTATTTTCCTTTCCTGTTTTTCTTTTTTATATATTTTCAATGTCACCTGGAGGACCAACTGATTTCAGGACGGTGTGGTGGATGAACCACTTAATAGCTGACTTTATTATTTCAAGTGACCACTTGGGAAGGGGCTCGAGAAGCACAACTTCTCTAGAGAGCGGCAGTAGCATGAAAGACGGTAACGAAAGACGTTGTGTTTGACGGCAGAAAGATGTCTGATTCTTCCCCCATAACTTTAAACCTCATTTCATTTTAATATGAGTACGACGATTAACTGTAAATTTCCCAAACTTAGACATAGTTGTATCTGTAAATGGGTTTTAATTAAACGTAGACAATATAAGAATTGTCAATTAATTAAATTACTCCTTGACCACTCCTTATCCCACGTATATACGAGGGTCACTCTGAAATTTTTGAGATACAACTAGGTTTTTAAAGTTATACTTACAAAATTTTAGGTGTGTTCAAAATAGTCTCCTCCAGCATCAATGCACTTTTTTGACGACTTTTCCACAGATTAAATGCCTCAAACCATTCATTTTTGGAATACATGAAAAAAGTACATTAATAGCCACATCAATCTCTTCTTCTGAATAAAAAAGACGTCAAAGTAAGTTCCTTTTTAGATTAAAGAACAACCAAAAGTCGCACATACCTAGATCAGGGGAATACAGCGGATGTTCAATCACTTTAATTTGTTTTTGTTTAAGAAACTCAACTGTTGATCCGGCTGTATGAGAAGATGCATTGTCATTGTAAAGCATTAGTCCCCTAACATTCAGTTCTTGTAGAATTTCTGGAAGACATTTAGTGATTTACCAGTTTGCTGTTACTGTCTTCTGTCCTTCCAACTTGATGGCTTTGACCAATCCAGTACTTCTGCAGAAAACGGCATACATCACTTTTTTCAGGGCGCGTTGTTTTTTCACCATTGTCGGCGTGGGATCATCTTCAAAGACCCATAATTTGCTTTCTTGACGTTTTGGAACGTCAAAAAACGGTATGTATGTTTCATCACCTGCTAAAATTTTAGAAATGATGCGGTGGCCACCATCAATGAGCAATTTAAGAGTTTCTTTACTGATTCTGACTCGCTCCACTTGTTGGTGCTCAGTTAGATTATGGGGAACCGAACGCAAACTACTTTATCCATATGTAACTCTTCATGAATGATTTTGCGTATGGTTGCGGATCCAATGTTAAGTTCCTTCTGTATCATTTGATAGGTACAGCGATAATCATCCATTAAATTTTTTTTGAATGGCAGGCACATCATCCAGGATTACTGCCGACGGCAACCTTCCTGTATGTTCTTCATCCTAAAAAAATTGCGACCTCTTCTAAATTCTCTAAACCATCTGAATACAGTAGCACGAGCTGGAGATTCATCACCAAATGCTAATTGCAACCATTGAACGCATTCTTCTTGATTTAATCCTGCTTTAAAAATCATAGAAAATCATATCGCGAAAATGTTCTCACGTCAACTCCATTTTCTCTTCTGTTTAAAATTTTTTCTACGCTAAACAAGTTGAAGTAAGTCGGAAAAAAATAGTCTTCTGTGTTAAAATACTTTGTATTTTAAAATTAAACCGTTATTTTTATTTTGTAAATTCTCGTCTGCGCGTATCTCAAAAATTTCAGAGTAACCCTGGTATACTTTTTTTAAACCGTATTATATTTAAGAGTTAATAATAAATACTTAATATTATTATTTTCTCTTGAAACAGAGCAATATATATTTGAACAAAAAATACTCTGAGCAAAAAATGAATGAATAAATCAATAAAATAACAAAGTAAAATAAAATTTAATTTACTTCTCAGATAAATACTCATTTTAATTTTAAAAGGAAATTTTAATGAAAGAATATTACATGAGAAACATAAATAACTCCACAAAAGAGTATATTTTGAAAATATATAATAATATGAATGAAGAAATAAATGCAATATAATCATTTTCATAGTTCTGATTTGAACAGCTTTAAGCTGTCTAAATTTAATTTGCAGATTATTTTAAATAAGGTTTTCTCGATTTATTTAATAAAATATAGCATTTTATTAAATGCATTTTCTAAAATAATGTAAAATTTTGTGAAACTTCTATATCGTTTTTGGTAATATTCAGCTTTAAAGTAATAGTTAAAGTAATTGTGATAAATCACTGTGCGTTTTTAAGAGTTGCTTTTATAGAATTACTTAAAATAATTAACTTTTTATATGTTTTTAATAAGTATCTAAATAAAATTTCTGTTATTCAACTATTCAACTATTCTCACACTTTCTTACCAACCATTAACTTCAATTTAACTGGTTCAGTTGTTATCTTATTTTTTGCTCTTTACGTAAGTTAATTTTAATATTTCACCTTTGTTTAGATATTTGATATGCAAGAAATTTAAAACTAAGTGTCCACAACAAAATTATTAATATGGTTATGCAAGGTAAACAGGAAAATTCTTACTGTTTTTAATGACTCAAAAGAATTTGAACTACAGAAAGCGCAATCTATTGTTAGTTCTCGAAGTAATCACCATTGGCATCAGGTCCGTCTGCTAACGCGTCACCATTTGTGCAAACTCCTTGCAGTAAAAATTGGAGGTTCATTTGTTTAGTGCTTGAGAATAAACTTAAATGAATGTTCTAGATTAAATTTGTTTTTGTGCAAAAATATATATTCACATGAATACTCAAACAAACCTATCAAGAATATTTTCTCTTATTTATGTTAGGCTAATTGTTCAATAAATGAAATTTCAACCTTTATTGAAAACGCAATTCATCAAATTAATCAGGAATATCGAAGTATAATAGGAAATATAATTGATCTTTTAAAGGGATCGGAATAACTTTTAACACACACACACATATATATATAATATGAATTGTTGTAGTTGGTTAATACACAAAATTCAAATTCTGTGATATGTAAGTATAATCAATAACATAATCAAAACACAAAGAAAGACATTTAATAACTCAGCATTATTAGCATTAACGTTCTTTCTTTTTCACAAGATGTAGAAGGTCGTTCATATGGATTAAAATATAGAAAAAAAACATCAGAAAATATTTTAAATTCTAAAACCCATAAGATATCAAAATTAAATTTCCATATTCTCTCATAAAAATCAAGACACAGTGAAAAAAGGAGTATTTCTTCTATAGCAAAGGAAAACCATGAAATATTAGTAATTTTTAAAAAAATATGATACGTTTATTTATCCGAAATGTCTTTGACATTTTTTAATTAAATAATAAATTAGCAACAGCCTGCAGAAAATTTCAGTGTTGAATATATGCGCAGTAAGCTATTTACCATTTATGGAATATTCATACTTAATTACTCTTACAAAATTACACAATTTATACTCTTAATTTTCACAATTTAAACAGTTACACAATTTATACCCTTAACTATCTCTTATACAGTGAAAAATGGAGTATTTATAATATAACAAAGGAAAACCATGAAATATTAGTACTTTTTTTTAAAAAAATATGATAAGCTTATTTATCCAAAATGCATTTAACATTTTAAATTAAATAATAAATTAGTAACAGCATGCAGAAGCTTTCAGTGTTGAATATATTCTCAGTAAACCATTTATCATTTATGAAATATTTTTATATACTCTTAATAATATTTCAATATTACTATAGGCATATATTAGACTAAATTTTTTCCTGCACAAAAGAAATGATCCTTGAAATTAATATTATGTTGGAACCATTTCATTTATTTTTATTGTTTGAAAAAGTATTTTTCAAAACGTTTATTTATTAATACATTATGTAACATAAAAATGTAATCGTCATAAATGCAATGAATTAAAATCATTGTATGAATATTGCTTAGAATCTTCAACTCTTTGGGTTTCAGAATAAATTTTCAATAAAAGTGCTTTTATTTACATTAAAACAATGAGTAAAAAAACCTTCAAGAAAAACAATGTTAATTTTTTATGACACATTTTATTCACAAATGAAACTACATATGAATTTGAAACACGGAACTGACAATGTTAATTCGCATTTAATTGTAAATTTCAAAGCGTTTTTTATCGGTTATTATTTTATGAAATGTGATAATAATCCATTCATATAAACTGAAGACATGCATTTTCTACAAATTGAAGCAAAATATTTTTTTTTAATAAAATATTTCGTTTAGAAAATATTTTATTATTCTCAAATGAAATGCAACATTAAATTTATATATAATTTAAATATAATTTTTGTTTCATTTTTCTTTAAATTTACTTCATTAGTATAAGGATTCTTTGTAACTTATTTATTTTAATAAGAGTTTAACTATGCAGACAAATTTGGTAACTTATTGTCTAACTTTTAAGTATAATTTTAAATAACATTGCTAATTCAAATAATAAATTGATAATAATGAACAATAAATTTATTATTGAATTTATTTCTGCTCATAAAATTAATGCTGTTACTTCTTATGATTTCAAAGACTTATTGACTAGCATTCCACTTGAAAAACTTTTTGATGTTATTATGTTTTATTTTTATGATTTTAATTCAATGTTGGATATCGATATAAGTTTTTTGAAAGACCCTAGTTTATTTTGCATTTATAATAATTATTTTTCTTATGATCTGATAAACATATGATCTGATAATTATATTTCTTATAGTCTGATAAAATTTACAATAATATATATCCTGAGAAATTAAAATTAATTAAAACTAATTTTGATAACTTAAAAACTGAATTTTTCGATATTTCAATTACGATAAAAGATAACCACATATTTACTAACATATATGATAAAACTAATAATTTTAATTTCATAGTTAATAAACAAATTTTCTGAAATTCAAACATTTCAATTAAAATTTATAAACATATTTTTTCTAATCAACTTAAATAGAATATATATATATATATATATATATATATATATATATATATATATATATATATATATATATATATATATATATATATATATATATATATATATATATATATATATATATATATATATATATATATATATATATATATATATATATATATATATATATATATATATATATATATATATATACATATATATATATATACATATATATATACATATACATATATACATATATATATACATACATATATATATATATATATATATATATATATATATATTAAACACTATGTTTAGCTAGTAGTACAGCATTGATATATATATATATACATATATACATATACATATGTACATACATATATATATATATATATATATATATATATATATATATATATATATATATATATATATATATTAAACACTATGTTTGGCTAGTAGTACAGCATTGATTATATAAGAGTGAAGTAAGGCGTAGTTTTATACTACAGAAATGTCACCCAAGCCTTGAAGGTCTTATAAGAAGCTTGAAATGCTAATAGTGTATATACTTAGTCGTTAATTTATGTATTTATTTGGATTACATATAGTATTTGGTGCGGTTATTGCACATTTGGAACTGTATTTGGATATGAATTTTAATCTGGTTTTAATTTGATTTTTATAAATTAAATGTATTTTGGCAACATTGGATTTTGGCTATGAATTTTAGATTAAATTTTACTTTTATTCTGGCTTGATATTTCGGTTTGAATTTTTGGTGTGGCTTTGGGTTGTAGTGGCTTCTTTAGGGCTATATCTTGGGCCAATGCAGAAAAGCCAGAGTTTGTGGCAATGTGGTCAACGCGCCCTGGCGAAGCTGGCCATGTTGGCGCTTCGTTAAATTTTATATTTTTCTTTGAAATTTTAAACATTTTTCTAACTATTTACTATATTTCGTATTTTCAATGTATTGTTTTCCATTTGGTTGTTTCAATGTATAATTTTAAATCAAGTATTTAGCTTAAAATATTATTATTCTCCATTTAAAATTTAACTTTTGAATATATTATTATTCTCCATTTGGTATTTTCATTGTATCTTAATTGAATTATTCTCCACATTTAATATTTGATTATTAATTTTATTAAATATACTATTAATTACATTTTAATATTTCTATTTTAGCTGCTTTTGTGCTGAATGTATTATTAAGCATAAATTTTTTTATCTATTCTTCTACTTTTCAGTTCTAGATTTAATCTTGCATTTTATATTTATAAATATATATATTTATATACAGTGATTCTGTGTGAGCAATTCTTTTATATCTTTACCTTTTAATATGCACGTAAGTTAATCGGATATTTTATTCAAATATTTCTTTTGAAATTTTATACTTTGCAAATAGTAAGTAGAAAAGTCTTATTTAGAGAGTCACTATTTATCAGTATACGTGAAACAGTTTCAGCATAATTCAAACAATAACTTAATATTGGTTATAATTTTTTAATTGAGTTTTCACTTTTTGCACGCCCATTTTTTTATAATACATAATTATTTAAAGATGTTCATAGACAATTTAAAATAACAAAATTAACTGGAAATAATTTTTAGAAAACTAAATATTTTTAGATCCCAAAAATTACTAAAATTAGTTGATGGTTTTTTGTACTTTTAAATTATTTATAATTAAAAATCATATTCAGTAAAATTTTTCTGATATTCTGAATGTTACATCATATAGTAAAATGTTTTATAGTTAAGCTAATTATATTGGTATATTGTTTTGAATAAAAATATCTCTTAAATAAAAAAAGAATACTTTTATGATTTACTTATGAAATAAAAATTATTTATTTCATAATTTTTAAATTTTCAAACTTAATTTCAAGTATTCTTCCAAACATACTAAAAATATCATATGTTAATAATCATTGTAAAAACACACACAATATAATATAGTGCAATTATTAAATATTTCTTCCAGCGATTCTCAAAATATCAATTTAATATTTTTTTCAAGAAAGAATATATTTACAAAAAATATTTATTCTCATAATTTATTACTATTATAAAACTTTTTTTAATAAGCATTATAATTTGTTTCCTTTGAATAATTTTATAATTTATTGATTGGTCACAATGGTAATTACAAATACAAAATTAATTTTCTAAATAAATGATTTATTTGCTTATAAATTTTATTTCAGAAAAATTAAAATTGAATCTGAAACACTAATCAGTTGATTTTTGGAAGTCATCATAAATGAAATTTTCTAGGTTATAGGATTTGCTTGTGTAAACTATAACTTCCTTTCGTTTATATTGATATCCTAACCAAAATGTCGCAAAGACATGGTTGTGATTAAGGTACTTCAAGAAGTTTCTCGATGTATTGCTATTACTTTTCAATACATGTCCATCCTTAAACATAGAGGTTTTTAAAGAGTGACCTAGTTTTTAATTTCATAAAATAACAAAAAAGGGAAAGGACTTACAGTTTATCTAATCATTTAGATCTATCGCGCTGTTTCTCATAATGAAGAAAATACCTCAGAAGATGTTAATGAATGAATTATATATTATTTTTTTTTAGAATCTAACAACTTTCTCCAAAACAGCAAGTTTGGAATTCGACAAAGTTGATCAATGATTGATACGCTATTACATATTATCTAATATATCAAGAAAATCAAAAGCTTTACCAAACATTTTACGTTCGTTTTCATAGATATATAGGACACTCTTCTGCATCTTAAATTATTATTCCACCAGAAAAACCTTATATAATATTTCTCTTAAAATAACTAGTACATTTAGAATCACTTCTACATCAGCTTTGCAAGAAGTCACGAATATACCATTGCACCACCTCACTGTTTTCGTGGAAGCCAACTGCGTATTAGACACCTCCTTGGCTGCAAAACTGAAGATCTTGATTCGTGCTATATATATATATCATCGTTCATGGCGCGCCTGCCCAGACAGGATTGGCCAAGGCCTTCTAAACAACTTTCTTCCTGCCACATCTACTGGCAGCCAAACTCCTCCAATTTTTTGTTTCAAGAACCCTACAGTCTTCAGAGGTTCCTACAGAGGTTCCTACAGAGGTTTCTACAGAGGTTCCTACACTCTTCTTCGACTGCATCCACACATCTCAGCTTTGGTCTTCCTCTTCTTCTTATGCTGATGGGTTTTGCAAAAAAATTCCCTCAGTGTTTTATTGTCTTTTATTTTAATAACATGTCCAACCCAAATGAGACGTCTTACTTTAATGTGATGTACAACGTCTGACTCCTTGTACATTCGATAGATTGCTTAATGTATTTTCTGCGCTAGACACCATTTTCCTTTGTACATCCAAAGATACTTCTGAAAATCCTGCGTTCAAATAGGCTCAACACCCTCTCCTATCTTATAGTCAAAGTCCAAGTATCCGAGGCATATGTCAAAAGGAGAAGGTTAAGCGTTCTATGTTATCTGTAGCTTAGTTTTTCATGATAAAAATTTAGTTTTTAATAAATGTTTTAGTCCAAAAAATGCTTTGTTAGTGCAGTTAAACTTCTTTTTATCTCCGGGAGAAATGTCATTATCTTTGTTAACCATTGAGCCAAGATAGATAAATTCATCAACTGTTTCAAATTTATAATCACCAATGAGTAGATGAGTTCCGAGTAAACTGGGTTCTAGTTACAGAGAAATATTTAGTTTTAACTTGATTTGCAACAAGCCCTGCCGGCCTGCCCTCCCTCTCAATAGCCTCAAAGGCTTCTATTAAGTAATTTTTACTTCTGGATACCAGTGCAATGTCTGCAAACGCCAAAACTTGAACAGATTTTACAAAGATACTGCCCCTGGTATTGATATCAGATTTCCTGATAACTCTTTCAAGAACGATTTTAGACAAAGGACAAGAAAGAGCATCCCCCTTATCAACAAGAATGTCTCTAGAGAGTTGTCCCTGGATCAAGATCCTACAGGAAGTCGAGTTGAGGGTCATTTTTAGCAAATTAACTAACTTTAATGGAATGCCAAAGACAAGAATAGTCTTAAATAATTCATTTAGGTCTATAGAATCGTATGCCGCCTTGTAATCAATGAACAAAATATGCCAATCAATATCAAATTCATGACACTTCTTCATATTTTGTCCACGACTAAATATATATCCACTGTGGCTGTGCCAGTACAGAATCCACACTGATAGTCACCCACAATATTGTCTACATACGGTACAAGTCTCTTGTACAATATCTTGGACAGAACTTTCTAGCAAATACACAATAAACTCATTCCTCTAAGTTTTCACATACTATAGGATCGCCCTTTTTGAAAATTGGACAAAGCAATCTTATATATACATATATATATGACTTCTCAGTTCGAGACCCATGAATATTAACATTTATATATTTATACAGATGGTTCAAATTTGAATGATGAGATGGAGCACCGTTTATTTTCCTAGAAAATAATAACAGTAACACATGAAATGTGGAGGTTAACACCGCTTTCTCTGTCTCCCAACAGAAATCCTTGCATTTAAAGAAGCTACAGAGTGACGAAGGAAATATGGAATAGGAGGTAAAAAGTAATCATATTTTACTTGGCTAACCAGTTTGAGAGTCACTGCAACCTCAGAATTATAACATTCGTCACCCGACCTATACGAGACATGTTTCTTTAAATGATTGAGACACATATTTTAATTAGAAAGTATGAAATCACCCACGAACAAGAGATATTATTTCTTAATGCTGCGAAAGATATGCTGGACATTCTTTCATTGACATCAGTGCTCGTGAACATGCTGGACATTCTTTAACATGTTACGAAGTGACAAATGTTTGCTCAATGGCCGATTTATCCGGGAAAAATCAGTGAACAAAACACTAATTTTAAAAAAGAAAAATATACGCAACAGATTTTTATTAATGTAATAAAAGTAAGAATCGCTTTTAATTAAGAATTTTATTTTACACGTTTTTTTTATAACTCTACCTAAAATTGAAATTCACCTCCGCGAAGGAATAGCCAGAAAACTGTGCAAATTTCAAAGTAGACATGCCTTACAGAGTTATGCAAATGATGTGAAATAAACAGCTCTTCATCGTACCCAGTATAAGATTGGTTGGTTGGTTGGATTTTATGGCGCAAGGTCCAAAAGCGGACATGCTGCGCCAAAATTAAATTTTGAAGCAGATATTCATTTCTGCTTCAAATTACATTTCATTTGCTTATTTTCCATTTTTTTGGAAACCCAAGCAACATTAAAACTTTAAAAAAACAAAAATCAGTGTATAAATGAATATATATTAAAATCCAAATTTAAAATACAAAAAGGAGATGAAAATATATATATAATTTAAAAATTTATACAAATTAAATATAATGTAAAAAACCTATTGCCCTCAAAAAGGCAAATAGGTTCCTGTGGGGTGGTTCCCCAAGCAAATGATATAAGGTTAAAATATCACAATTGAAAATATGTAAATGTTGTTGGTTAAAATTGCAACATGAAATTAAAATATGACAAACAGTGAATAGCTCATCACACGTTTCACAATAAGGATTTAATTTGTTTAGAAACAATCGTCTATGTGTGAAACGTGTGTGTCCGATACGAAGGCGAGTTAATCTAACATCAGCACTTCGTAGCGGTAAAACTGATAATGAGATGAGATATGGAAAAATGGTGCACAATTTGTTGGTGACCTGCATGCTCCAAAACTCCTGGAAGAGGGAATAGACAAGATTTTTAACACACTTCCTCACATCTGGAAGGGGGATGGATGATGGCATTGGAGTTGATGCTGCTTTAGCAGCCGCATCTGCCTTGTCCTTTCCCTCGAGACCTACGTGACCTGGGATCCAACAAAATTTGATATCATTCCCCTTGCCAGCAAGGGAATCCAATATTTGGAAAATCTTGGACACAACCGGATGACAGTGAATATTCGAATTTCCCAACGCTTCCAATACACTCAAGCTGTCAGTATGCATGCAAAAGAAATGAGAATTTACAATACTCACGAGCTGAAGCGCTTTATAAATTGCAGTAGCTCCAGCTGTAAATATGGAGCAGGAAGCATGAAAGCTGTAATTATATGTATTATTGTTCATAAAAATACCACAGCCGACATGTCCTGCAGTTTTTGAACCATCCGTGAATATTGGCGTGTAAGAAGAATACTGACAGCGATGTGAATAATAGAGCTGTTGGAAAATTGCAGAGGTTGTGACCGATTTTCTACAGTTGGTAAATTGATTAATTATCAATATTTGTGGATCATACCAAGGTGGATGTGCTAATATGTCCGTTTTAATAAATCGGACATCACATAGGTCAAAAAGGGATAAATGATTTTTTGTTCGAGTGAGGAAGGGTTGGATGCTGTATGGTCTAGCATCATATATCCTCTTCAGAGAAGGAGTAAGAGCAGAAGAATATAATGGATGATGAGGGTCAGACATAATTTTACAATAGTAATTGAGAGACAGCTGCATACGTCGCATGTCTAAAGGCAATTGTTGGCATATTGCATAAAGACTATGGACGGGTGATGTGCGGAATGCGCCTGAACATATTCTCAGAGCAGAATGATGGATAGTGTCCAGTCTGCGTAGAACAGAAGGTCTAGCGGATCCGTAAACAGCACAACCATAATCAAGTCGAGATAAAATTAATGATTGGTAAACTCGGAGAAGTGACGTGCGATCAGCACTCCAAGATGTATTCGAAAACACCTTGAGGATATTGAGTGATCGCTCGCACTTTTTCCGCAAATGTAAAACATGCGGAAGAAAGGTTAATTTATGGTCAAATATCACTCCGAGGAATTTTATCTGACTGACAACTGGTATAGGTGTGTTGTTAATACAAATAACAGGATCATTGTGGAGGCTAGTCTTCCTGCAGAAATGGACACATTTGCTCTTGCTAGGAGATAGTGTATGGCCATTCTCAGCACACCATGCAGCTAATTTATTAACAGATGTTTGTAGTTGTCTCTCAATTAAACGCATGTTTGACCCTTCACAAGATATTTGCAGATCATCAACATACAATGTACCATGCACAGATGAAAGTTGATGAAGTATGCTACTTATATGAAGATTAAAAAGGGTGACACTTAAAATACTTCCCTGAGGAACACCTTCAGGTTGGTTAGAAGTATTGGACAAAACAGTACCAATAAAACCACGGGAGCGTAAAAAATTTTGGATAAATATCGGCAAATTACCCCTAAAGCCAAAATCATACATCCTACGGAGAATTCCATAATGCCATGTACGGCTTTCTCTATGTCGAAGAAAATGAAAACGAGATGATTCCTCCGCACAAATGCATTGCGGATCTGCGTCTCCAGAAGAGTAATATTATCAAGAGTGGATCTCCTTTACTGAAGCCACTCTGATTAATATGAATGTATTTATTTTTTTCTAAGACTTATACGAGACGGGCGTTGACCATACGTTCGAGAATCTTACACAAGCAACTCGTCAGAGCTATTGGTCGATAATGTGAAGGAATAGAAGGATCCTTACCAGTCTTAAGGATTGGAATCACTATTGTTTCGCTCCAAAGTGATGGAAATGTGTTTTCTGTCCAGATCCTATTGAACAAAATTAATAATCTGGACTTAAATTTCGAAGTATTTCATAGCTGATTCCATCAGGTCCTGGACTGGTATTATTAGCCTGCTGTAATGCTCTCTTCAATTCCAACATCCGAAATTCACAGTTGTAAGGAAAAGCTTGTCCATGGTTGAAACGAATTTGTGTTCGCTCAGCGCGACTCATAGTCCTTAAAAACAAAGGACTGTAAGAGTCGTTGCTTGAGACGCTAGCAAAAGTTTCAACAAGAATGTTAGCGATGTCCTTAGGAGAAGAACACACAGCAGCTCCGGATTTTAATATAGGGATAGAGAATTCCCTATAGATTCCATTGGCTGCTTTTACTCTTCTCCACAACTGTTTACTGGATGTGGAAGAAGTTATTGATAATACATAGCGAGACCAAGATTCCTTCTGACTTCGACGACGAGCTCTGCGAGCTATTGCTTTTGCTCTCTTAAAGGCGATAAGATTCTCCGTTGTGGGGTATCTTCTGAATAGCCCCCATAACTTCCTCTGATTTTTATATGTTTCTTGAAATTCTTTGTTCCACCAAGGTTTGCAATGCCTGTGTGGTATGGAGGAACTTTTAGGTATTGATGCATCAGCTGCACTCTTAATTATTTCGGTGACTTTACAAACAGCAATATCAATGTCTTCGATCAAAACCATTTCATCATCAACAACTGCCAATTGCGTAAATAATGTCCAATCTGCCCGACTGTACACGTAAGCAGGTAAGTGTTGTCTTACACTACTACCTCCAGTCTGGGAGGTAACCAGAGGAAAATGATCGCTATTATATAGATAATTTCCTACATTTAATTTTAACAATGGCAGAAGAGATGGAGAACAAATAGCAAAATCGAGAGAGTGAAATGTTCTCGTGGGTACATGGAAATATGTTTACTCGTCGGTATTAAGCAGACAGAGACTGTTATCTGAAATAAAACGCTCTATCTGCCGACCACGAGAATTAGTATCATCATTTCCCCACAAAGAACTATGGCCGTTAAAGTCACCCAACAGTAGAAATGGTGCTGGCAGCTGATCTATTAATGTATCCAGTTCCTCTTGGCGGATGACATCATGTGGTGGTATATATAAACTAGAGACAGTTAATAAGCATGTAGTATGAATTCTTACAGCAACTGCCTGTAGTGTAGTATTTATTGGATGGGCAGTACTGGGGTAAGTATTAGATGTTCATATACAAACACCTCCAGACACTGCACTATCGTCACCACAGTCTTTTCTAGAGCATGTAAACCCTCGCATTGAAAAGTTATTGCTGGACTTCAGGAAAGTTTCCTGAAGTCCAACACATGCGGGGTTATAAGCTGAGATTATAGACTTGATGTCATCATGATGTGAACGCAAACCATGGCAGTTCCAAGAAACAAAGGAAGTTATTGTTTATTTTGAAAAGCTCCTTTCCCGGAGCTGGAAAGCGTATAATCTGACATCTCCTCGAGTGATAAGTCTTCGTCCGAGGGGTGTAGGTAAACAGCGTCAGCCTCCAGGGACAAGGCTTTACGGGTGGATATGGAGGTTCGGTTTGAGCCCTCCTTTGCTGATTTTAATTTATAAGCCTTCGTCACTTTTGTTTTATTTATAGGAGCTTTCCTTTTATTCAAAGTTGATGAGACAGATTTTGGTCTTGATGATGAAGTTTAGGGTAATTTAATAAAGGGAAGTGAAATCGACTCGGTTTGTGTACCAGTCGATTTGGTGACTCTTTGTGCAGCGGCCGCATATCTCACACCAGGCTGCGGTGTGCGAGAGGTAACTTGTTTTCTAGCCTCAGGATAAGAACATTTATTTTTCACCTTTTAAGTAGTAATTTATTTTTCAAGTACCCATTGAGGGCAACTTCGAGAGTAGGAGGGATGGTCACAATGACAGTTGACGTCTCCTTTGCTGTGCAGTTCGAGCTATCGTGGCCAACTGCTGCGCAACGTGCGCAAGTCAGTTTGCCTCTGCAAGCACCTCTCGAGTGCCCAAAACGCTGGCACTGAAAATAACGCAAGGGATTTGGAATGTAACATCCGTCGGCGAGTTCAACAAATCTCTTGTGGAAATTACTCCTTGTGAAAAATTAAGATTGTCGTGAGGCGAGACAGTTACTTCAAAGTTTGCAAATATCCGCATTTTGCTCAGGATAAATGCTTGTGTAGAGTTAGCAGCCTCTACCAATAAGTCACCCGATCTTAATTTACGTACACTCTTCACTTCACCAATTAATCCCGATATTCCCTTTTGTATAAGAAAGGGGGATGCTTGTTGAAAGGAACCCTCCTTTCTCTTAATTACAAAAAATTTTGTTTCAGTGTTTTCTAAAAGGTGCTCCCGTGGGAAAGTAGAATACTTTTTATTCTCCATAATGTTTTGTTAAAATTTCGGGACCTGATCGCACCACCCACCACCGAGACCAACAAGACCAGCTGCACCAGTGCTAACCAGGTCCTATACGCTTTCAGTACATCCCTGAAGTGGCCTCCATCCTTAACGAGTCACCCAGTAGATGTACCGATCGCTTGATCCATAAAGCCGATTGATGTGCTGAGGACCACAACACACCTCCCGTTTACCTGAAGTAGAGGCCAAAGTAATGTGTTGGTCTCTGAGGGCCTCAATTACCAGGACCTTCCTTTCCAGGGACACGGGTCTCCATGCACGGCAAACACGTTGGTGATTTAGTCCTCAAGAGTAGCTAGTAGCAACAGAGCGGTGAAAGCTATTCAAGGGGAGCCGTCAACCTCTTACGAGGCAACCACACTGAGGGAGGAAAGGAAGAAAAAGCAGAAGAGTAGAGGAGAGAAGAAAATAAAGAAGAGGAAAGATCACTAGGGTACCTCGGGATTGTTACACCCGTGTTTACCTAAAGAAGGTAAACCCCCTGAGGGGGTACCCAGTATAAGATTCAAGATAAGAAACCAGCAGAGTGGGCACTATTGCTGCTATTCGTGCCGTTATTGCTGCTCAGAAAATAATCGTTGAAAGAGTGTACTTGTCACAAAAACGCTTGTAATTGCACAGATTGCTATGTCATCGTCAACAGAGTCAGTTCCATCAGACAGATGAATTTACTGGCTGGCTATTACGGAAAATTGCAGCTGACAGACATATGGATGCATCAACAGTGTACCGTCTGTGGTGAAGATGGCTGTAACTAGAAACTGTGTAACGTTTGCGGGGTGCCGAAGCATTTAGAGTGACGTCAGCATGCATGGATCATTGTGGCCGATGGGACACGGGAGCGGCTTAGCAAAGTACGTCGACCGAAATAATTCAGCATTTTCAAAACACTCTGGATGTCGAGCAGAACTATTTACAGTCAATATGTTAATAGTGGGCTGCACAACAGGGATTATACTTTTCTCTTCTAGAAGTATTTTTATATAGAGAAAATACGGTTATAGTTATTTATTTATTGTATGAATATCTATCTATCTATACATCTAGAATAATATTTCATCTGTATACATCTATCTATCTATACATCTAGAATAATATTTCATCTATATACATCTATCTATCTATACATCTAGAACAGCCATACTCAACCTTTTTTTTTAATAGGGGCCACAAACATGTTTCAGCCACGGTAGCCCGGTCCGCAAGTAAAAAATAATTAGGTGTATAAATGAAAAAGTAATATCAACCTCTTATGAATTATTATTATCTTATGAATTATTATCTTATGAATTATTTAGTTTAATGTAAAAAAAGAACTTTTAACAAGGATGCTTATTTACTTATATGTATATATAATGAGACTTTTGGAACTGAGAGCATTTTTTTAAAACTTTATCAATATCTGGCTTGTCGTTGCATGCTACTCTTATTATATCATCCAAATGGGAATCTGTCAGTTTATTTCTATATACACTCTTTGTGTATTTCATCTTTGAAAAAGATGATTCGCACACATACGTTGACCCAAAAAATGTTAGCATTATTTGGGCACATCTTTGCACGCTTTTATATTTTTGGGGAACAATGCTCCAAAATTCCACATATTCCCTTCTTTCCCTTTTTTCTTTGAAAATTACTTCCAGGTTGGTGTCATTTTTGAAATCAATAAATTCATCAAACAACTCCGAGTAATTACAATTTAAAACTGAAGCCAACTCAGAAATAGTTGGTGTCTTTAAATGCCATGGATTTTCTACAAGTAACAAACAATTTTATTTTTCTGAGATCTTGAAACCTTTTTTGAAATTCGTTTAATAGTGCAGTTATAAAATTTGAAATTGTGGAGCAGTTTTCTTCTGAAATGTTAATATTGTCCTCTCTGGTTTTTATAATGTCAGAATACTTGTCGTAAATATATTTAAACAAATGTTTATTTTTCTTTACGATAAATATAAAACATAAATACATGAAGAAAAGTGAATTTGTTTTAAATATGCTTCTATGAAATTATACCTTAAAACGAACTGCCAATATGATTTAAATTATTTCATTTATATTTTCATAAAGTAGAATTTTGATTATTTTTGCATTCATAAAGATATTTATTATATGTAAATAAATATAATCACGACATAAAATAATTAATGATGAAAAATTGTAACATATTTAAAGTTTCTCATATCATCGTGGAAAAAGAAATTTTACTATTCATTAAAAAAGTAAGAAATAAACTAAAAGTTTCAATATATTTAATAGTTTTAAGAATGAAAGTAGATTTCAAAAAAATCAAATACACTTATTTGTTAGAAATACTGATTTTTGAACTTCCCTTAAAAATTTCAAAGAATTCACACAGATCAAACATGTTATAAAAGAGCTTTGCTTCACATTTTTATTTCCATTACCATATATATGAAATATTTTTATAAAAATTTAGAATTATATTTATTTCTTCTATACGCAAAACTTAAAAGAGGTTATTATATGTTCAAAACAAAAAGTGTTTTTATGCGTAAAATATTGCATAAAATAAGAATTTTTCGTTACATACTTTTAATTCTAAAACATTTACGGTTGTTTTATTATGTTTCATAACTGTGTTAGATTTCACCCGCCCATTTTTAATTTTATAGAACGAAAAATGTAAGTATTATCATCCTGAAGCCATTCAATAATCTAGTTAATAAATGAAAATTTAATCTGCCAAACACACACTTTACATATACATTAATTTTCCGTATAAATACTTATTAAATTTTAGGCAAAGTTTATTCAGTAAGTAAAACCATAGTTGATACAAATATTGTTTTTACTGTCACTAATAAATGTACTGATATTATAGATAATTTAAAACAGAGTAATGTTTATCTTTGTATTAGTTAAAATGAATTTTTCTTCTTCGGAGAACACAACTGGCCCATGATACTTATTAGCACCGGTATATTTGATATTATTCTTGAAAAATAACTAGAGGGTTGAAACGGTTTTCGTGTAATTGAATCGTGTATAAGACAACACAAGTTGAAATGAGGTTTATTTTTACACAGTTTCAATGAAATTACTATTTAATCATCAGGTCGTACTGCCGGCAAAGTTTATTACTTATCCAGGAATATTTCTCACACATACAACAAAATTGGTTTTTCAAATATGCTTTAATTTACTAGCAAATGTATTTTAAGTGAAATGATACTGGAAGAAAGCAATCTTTATTCCTGAATTAAATTTTCACTTTAAGCTGTTAACTTATGGTAAGAAAATAGATTTCAATTAAAATTTTACTGATTGTAATTTTTTATAATTTGATATTTAGACGTGACTAAATTCCGATTAAATATTTAGTCTAAATTAAAACAAATGCTTTAAATTTATTTACAATGCATTTATATGTACAACGAATCTATACGAGCAGTTTTACTAACATGACGATCAGCAGTCTCACCACGAAGTAGATAGATTAACCGAAGAGGTATCTGCTATTTATACGCAACAGTTTTGCATAAACAGAATAAAGAGTCAAAAATAATTTACATATGACTAGAAAAATGTTCTACTTCTTTGAAGACAGCGAGTGCCTTAAAGTTTTGCCGATGTGATCCGGAGTTAGCAAAGGTCGCTATGGCAACGCTAGGACAACGGCGTTTCTCAAACTGGAACTTCGCTCTTTTCTCCTTGCGTTGCTGTCATTGAAGTTCGTATTAATTATTTTGGTGAGGTCTCGCCGAGGATCGACTTAGCATTTGAAATTGTTTCTCGGCGAGCTTCTTTCCAAGCTGTTTGTTATGCGTGAAATTTAAAAGTGTTTTTTATTCAAATATTTCTTCTGTAGTTCCGCTACAGGACTCCCTTTCCAGTGTCAACGTTGATTGCGAAATTTAACTCTACGTCCAGCTCTAGTAATAAAAACTGGGTTTGAAGATTCTTTTTCCTTAACGCTGGCTGATGACTTATCAGCTTCGTGAAATTCATACGGCATAAATGCAGGTTTTAATCTATCGATCTTAATAAATGAATTTTTACCATTAATTAACAGCTTGAATAGTTTGTCAGACTTTGACTAAACTTGATATGGACCATGATAAGGCGGTTGAAGTGATCGACGAACTCCGTCGTGACGAACAAAATCATATGAACAGTCTTTTAGATTTTTATGGTAAAATATATTCTGCCGGGAATGCGATGAAGTTGGTACTCGTCTAATTCGATTCATCAAGCGTTGTAGTCTTCCCACATAGGTGACAGGAGTTGGGCCGAAACATGCACCAGGTAATCTGAGATTGGTTCCGTAGACAAGCTGTGCTGGAGTAGCGTTAATGTCTTCTTTAACGTTTGTTCGCCATCCAAGTAGTACGGTCGGAAGACAGTCTACCCAGTTGCTAGCGTCGTGACACATGAAAGACGATTCAAAATGTCAATGAAATTTTTCTATTATATAATTTGAAGAGGGATGATACGGTGATGTCCGGCAAGTTCCTATTCCCATGAGCGATGATAGAGATTTGAATAAAGAGGACTCAAATTGAATACCTTGATCACTTGTCAGTTTCAACGGCGTGCCGAATCTGGAGATCCAATTTTCATACAGTGTACGTGCGACAGTCTCCGCGGTGATGTCCACCATAGGATATGCTTCTGGCCATCTTGTGAAACGGTCAATGCAGGTTAAGAAATAAGAGTAGCCTCTTGAAGTGGGAAGTCTGCCGATGATGTCGATATGAATATGTTCGAATCGTGATGATGAAAGGCTAAATGATCCGTGAGGGGTGATAGTATGTCTATTTACTTTGGCTCTTTGGCATGGCAAATAGGAGCGAACCCAGGATGTGCAATCTTTTCTCATGGAAGACCAAACAAATCTTTCTTTAAGAAGCTTATATGTTGATCTAATGCCAAGATGAGATACATTATGCAGTTGGTTAAAAACTTTTTCTCGAAATTCTCGTGGGACGAATGGACGAAAAATTCCGGTTGATGTATCGCAATAAAGATGTGCACCTACAAAGCACATGGGTTGAAGTTTGATATTAGACTTCTCTGGGTTCGATACCAGCTCTTGTAGGTCGGAATCCGTTGTTTGTGCTTCTGCCATGAGTTTAAAATCAATTGTCGAAGGAAAGTCAATTGTGGATATGCAAGACAGTGTATCGGCTGTGATATTTTCATCACCTTTTATATGTCGAATATCTGTGGTGAATTGTCCAATAAAATCCAGGTAACGAAGTTCTCGTAGGCTGCATTTCTCTGGTTTTTGCTGAAAGGCATAGATAAGCGGTTTATGGTCAGTGTACAAGATGGAATGATGTCCTTCGAGCATATAACGAAGTGTTTTATTGCATAATAGGCTGCCAAAAGTTCACGGTCATAGGTGCTGTACTTTGTTTGATCGTCAGACAGCTTTTTGGAAAAGAAAGCAAGCGGCTGCAATCCTCTAGAAGAACTTTGAAGAACTCCACACATGGCTGTTTCAGATGAACCCACCATCAATGAGATAGTTGCATTAGAGGAGGGGTGAGCTAAAGTAGCAGCTTGAGCTAGATCTTCCTTGCATTTCTGCAACGCCAAATCAGCCTCTTTTGTCCATGATATGGGCCTTTTGTCCTTTTTCGTAGAACCTTTTAAAAAGTGAAATAACGGAGCTTGAGTAAATGCAGCATGAGTGATGAAACGACGGTAAAAGTTAAGCATGGCTAGAGATCTTCTAAGCTCTTGAATCGTGGTCGGTTTAGGAAAATTGAGAATGGTGGCAACTTTTTCTTCCAGTGGCTGGATACCCTGGCTTGTGATCTTGTAGCCTAGAAATTTAACTTCTGTCTGTCCAAAATTACATTTTGATGGGTTGATGCGTATACCAAAATTTCGAAATTTTTGAAAGATGATGCGGAGGTGATTTAAATGTTCCTCTTCATTTCGAGAAGATAAGAGGACATCGTCGATGTATGGCATACAGAAGTTTAGGTCTCGCAATACTGTATGGATGAATCGTTAGAATATTTGTGCAGCATTGCACAGCCTAAAACTCATGAAAGGGAATTCTAATAATCCAAATGGCGCAATTACAGCTGTTTTTTGTATATCTTCTTCTCTGACGGGAATATGATGGTAAGCCCGAAAGAGTCAATGGTACTGAAGATATTTTTTCCTTCCAGTTGGTGTGCGAAGTCATGAATATGTGGTATAGGATATTTATAAGGTTTCGTGACGCTGTTAAGCCGGCGGTAGTCGCCACAAGGCCTCCAGTCGCCATTCTTCTTTGGAACCATATGAAGAGGAGATGCCCAGTTGCTACTTGAGGGTCTACAGATTCTCTGGTCCAGCAAGTACTGAAATTCCTGTTTAGCAGTTTTCAGCTTATCAGGAGGAAGTCTCCTAGCCTTGGAACTGATTGGTGGGCCTGTAGTTTCGATGTGGTGCTGGATGTTATGGGTAACCACAATTTTATTTGAAGTCTGAGTGACTTCCGGAAATTCTTTTAGGAGTCGATGGTAAGGAGATTTTTCGGCCAGTACAATTATTGCTGCAGCCGGTCCAACGAAAGTTGGAGCGCAGGACTTCAATTGAGTGGTACTGTCGATGAGGAAGTTGTGCTTCATATCCACTAGTAGTCCAAAATTTCTAAGGAAATCAGCTCCAATGATAGGCAGCGATACGGATGCAATGACGAAGGGCCAAGAAAAATTTCGTCTAAAGTTGAGATCAACCCGGAGAAGCTTTTCACCATTTGTGACAATACTGGATCCGTTGGTTGTAAAGAGTTTTAGGTCTCCACGCGGCAAGTTTTTCTTGAGGAACGTATTAGGTATCACGGAAATTTCGGCACCAGTGTCTATAAGAAATCTCATTCCCGAGGTTTTATCGGTCATGAATAATCGTTTGGGTTGGCCGTAGTCGCCTGTGGCCGCAAGCGACGGCGCATCTAGTTTTCCTGTTGGAAACTGCAGGGTTTGCGGCACTGCTTCGCTTCTTTTCCGTACCTGTGGTGGTACCAGCAAATTCCACAGTCAGGGTCAAGTCTGCCACCTGAAGGAGATCGCCCTTTGGAGAAACTTCGGTTGGGACTTCTCGGGAAGCGTATCCTGTTTCTTCCTGGGCCGCGAGTCTTCTGAACCAACTTTTTTTAAAGCTCTTCAATTTGTTTGAGGAGCTGAGAGCAGTCACTGCATTGAGGACGGGCGGGCTGTACGTCATGAATAGTTGAAAAATTTGTTATTTCTAAGACTTTATCAGCCATCTTAGCTAAGGATTCCAAGTCTTCGGAACTCACTACTAAAATCTGTTGCACTACCATTGGCAACCGTTGCAACCACAGGGATTTGAGATGTTCAGGAATTCTTGGTGAAAGGTCTTTCATCTTGCGTAGCAAATGCGTAGGGCGGTCATCTCCAAGTTGTAGCTCTTGTAGCAGTAACTTCAGTCTGTGTGTCTCAGAATCCTGGAATTGCTCAATGAGACGATTTTTAATGGCCTCTTATTTCTCGGTGGGAGGAGGATTCAGCACAATGTTACTTTCTTGAGCAAGGATTTTAGTCTCTATTGCAGCGATAACGTGATGGTATTTGGTCTCATCAACTGTAATACCGGCTATCACAAATTGGCTTTCTATTTGTGCAAAATACAGAGTAGGATTTTGCTTCCAGAAGGGTGGTGCCTTGAAGGATACTCTAGCAACCATAGGAGTCTCAGTTTGGTTCGTGATACCTCCATCACAATGAGCAGCAGCGTCCGCAGGGAGAGATCCGTCAGAATTTTTAGTTTCAGCATCAGATTCAGCATTCATGATGATGTTTACAGTAAGCTGGAAATATCATTCTAAATGACGTTATTAAAGTTCAAAATGCATCCGGGTCATCATTTTTAGACGTGATTAAATTCCGATTAAATATTAAGTCTAAATTAAAACAAATATTTTAAATTTATTTACAATACATTAATATGTACAACAAATCTATACGAGCAGTTTTACTAACATGACGATCAGCAGTCTCACCACGAAGTAGATAGATTGACCAAAGAGAATTTTACACAACATATTTATATTTATACACAACAGTTTTGCATAAACAGAATAAAGAGTCAAAAATAATTTACATATGGCTAGAAAAATGTTCTACTGCTTTGAAGACAGCGAGTGCCTTAAAGTTTTGCCGATGTGATCCGGAGTTAGCAAAGGTCGCTATGGCAACGCTAGGACAACGGCGTTTCTCAAACTGGAACTTCGCTCTTTTCTCTTTGCGTTGCTGTCATTGAAGTTCGCATTTATTATTTTGGTGAGGTCTCGCCGAGGATCGACTTAGCATTTGAAATTGTTTCTCGGCGAGCCTCTTTCCAAGCTGTTTGTTATGCGTGAAATTTAAAAGTGCTTTTTATTCAAATATTTCTTCTGTAGTTCCGCTACAGATATTTTTGATTACATTAAAAATTTGATTGCAATTTACAGTTAATGGAAAAACAATTTTGGACCTAAATAAAAATAATTTTTAAAATTAATGTATCTATACGTATTTAAAATAATATAAAATGCAAAAAGAAAAATGATAGAAGTAAATTTTCTAAATCAAGCCCTATAGTTCTTACAAAAATTAATTTATAATGAATATAATTAATAAGATATTTATATTAAAATATATGAAATTTAGGAAAAATTTTAAGTCCAATGTTTCTGTGTTAACTTTTGAAAAAATTAATTGATATTCCTTTATAACTAAACTCAATAAAACCCAAAATTTCTTCGTAGAAATCCAAGGAGAAAGTTATAAATTTTTTAAATTGACTGAAATATAATAAAAAATATAATATTTGACAAGAAATCTAAAGGAATGGGTTTGATAAACTTTTATTACATTTTACAATAATATGAAGCTTATATATATTATTAAATACTTTGAAGATTTCGTATGTTGAGTAAATTACAATCTACTTAAGCAAAAATTCCTTATTCTCAGAAATATAATTCGTGAAGAAGAATATTGAAATTTTATTGCGATTCATTTTTTATTTTACCTTGAAGGTGCCTACATTCTTGGAATTCAACACTCATCTTACAGACGAAATTGTGAAATTTGTTTCTTGGTCATTTTGAGAAAAGTATTCACTGTTATATAAAAGAAATAGGTACGAATGAAATTCTTTTCTTAAGACTAGATTTCGCAAGACTCTTGAAAATTTCTACATAAATGACACGTCGGGAAATTCTGTCACTAAACCATGAATAACTTAATCATTTATATCTTCGTAAGTGGTAATATTTACTTCTTTAAGGAGACAACTTTATTAGAATAATGTTAAGTAAAGAAAGTTGATATGAACTGCCAAAACTGGCAACAATTTTATTAAAAGATTATCTTGTTTTTCATCATCATATTGATAATAAAATGCGCCATGTTCTATAACAAACAATTTGTGCGTAGAACTGAAGGGTAAATTAAAACTCCATACCATGAAATGAAATATTAATAATAAGCACGCATATAAATATTGATAAAAATGAAATTATCAGAGTTTCATAAATAATACATCTTTTATTGGTTATTAATGTCTTATTTCACAAAACGAAGGCTGAAAATTTTATTCAATACGCATGTGTGGAAGGTAAAATTAGTGCTTACATATTTGTTTCACTTACATTTTATGATAATTGCAATCTCTTCAAATGAGATTTCGATCGCAAAAATTAGAAGAACATTAACAAAGAATATTATTAGATATTTTAATTTATTTTAAATTTTATAACATAATAGTACATTTTAATGCAAATTACTTTAATCTGTAGCTAAAAGTAATTTATTTTTTATAGAATATATACTGAAAGTATTATATTGATGAATTAACAGATTAATTTGATAAATATAACAGTGTATTTAAAAGTAATCTGCTAATTTATAAATATATCACGGAATTGCGTAAACTAAGTACTGGATTCATTTCTTAAAACTTAATTATTTGGCTAATCACATTTGCGAATATTTTATGATGCGATGTGGTCTAATTATCATGTAATAAAAATAGTCATTATATAATAATTAAGAAACTTTTATCACAAGCTATTGATTACTAGAAACTTGATCATACATTAAAGTACATTAAGAATGCTTGATCATACATTTTCCTTCTCTGAAATGAAAAGACATCAGAGCAATATAATAAATTGATTGACATAATTATAATAAAGTTTATTAATTGTTGTCATGAAAGTTCTCGTTGAATCAATCATAGTTGTCTTAAGCAGATAATTTTCTTATTATTAGAAAAGAATAAACTTTTCAATATTTTTTATTAAAATGCAATAAAGTGAAGGAAAAAAGCTACAAGAAAATTTAATATATTTTACCAATTATTTTTTTATTTTTCTGAAAAAATTTCATTATGATATAAATAAAAAGCAGAATAATTTTTATTTTTATTTTTACTATTTATCCCTGCCTTTCATTTGTAGCATATTTATCAAATTAATACTGGTAGAATAATAACTTTTATATAGGATATTGCAAATAAAATGCCGTAAAGAATAATTATTAGTTTGTTATTTCCGTGTAGTTCAGAATATTCTTATTAATTATTACGAATTTTTATTTGAAATATTTTGTCAAAGGTAGATATATTTTTACGAATAATATATAACAATTTTAATATTATATTGAAATCATTTAGCTGCATATGCATTTAGTTTAAGTTAAAAGGATATTAAATATAACATTTCATTATTCGATGGAACAGATGAATAAAAAATAAACGAAATATCATAATTATTAATTTAATCTATTTCATTTCTAATTAAATAATTTTTTAGACATTTTTACTAAAATTTAAAAGACTAGTTTATTTACTACTTACTCAATTAGTAATTATGAGGGGAATGTTCTAATTTAAATTATAATATATTTATCATTCAAATTTTATTTTCATGTAACAAAAGGGGTAATAGTTTAACTCTGATAACTTAAATAATATGTATACATTATAAGGCTTATACTTGGAGTAAAAATTAGACAAAACTCAAAATTATTTGAAAGACTATACTCAAAGATTATTTTAATGTAATTTATAACAAAACAATTCCGAAATTATTTATGATATTATCATTTTGCAAAAAATTACGTATCATTTCAGTGGCTATAAAATCATTACACATTCATAATTATCTTTGAAATCTATTTTCTAGGAATTTTATACTAATACTATCACGACAAAGCGTACGTGTATAAAGAAAATTTGACCTTTAGATAAAATAACTGCCGATAAAATATTCACATATTCGTATTTTAAGAAATTATTCAATAAATGTGCTCCCTTGGATGTAAACAAAAAATAACTATAAATAATAAGATGTTATGCTTAAATGATATGTCAAAAAGTATTTCTAGAATGTAATTTTGAAAGTATATTATTATTATTAATTAAATGCATTTTTTTGTTTTATAACTTTTACTTAAAATTTTATACATTGGTAGTCTTAAAAATTCCCTATTTACATCTCTTTCAATGTTAATAACTTTTTGACGGTATTAATATAAAAGTTTATATAATGAATGTTATCAAAGCATCTTTCAATTTTTAACTAATAATGCAGGCATTTTTTATAAATTGATTTATGTCAGAGAAACTAGGGCTTTCTCATTGAAATTTGTAGCAAAATTAGTTTTTCTTAAAATGACATTAGATTTTTCCAAATATATAAGTATTAAAATCAATTACTGTATAAATTTCAAATGCTAAGTTAAAAGACTAAATTCTTAGAAAATGTAACAAAATGTACAATTTTATGCTTAAATTTTTTAATTATTAATGATTAAATCATCTTTTTTTAGTTAAATACTTTTGATATGAATTTGGATATTAAAGTATTATTTGGATATTAAATTACATTTTTAATCCATTAAACAAATTTCCTTAAAATGTATTTTTTCTTTATTTAATTTCAAAAATATACGAAAATGTTTTCTAAAATTATTGTCCATTCCTAACAATGCTTAAATATGTCCTTTAGCATTTGATTGAAATGATTGCTTCTAAATTTTTAAACATTATTATTTCAATTCTTTTACAATCTATCTATAAATAGCATCCAATAAGAATTTCGGGATTATTTCCGACGAAATACGTTGAAAACAGAAATTAATCTGATTATTTCGTATAAAGAACGAGAAATTTCCATTTTCTTGGATTAAGAAGCTTTAAAATCCTCATAAGTTGACAATGGTACAGTGAAACTCATTAAATTTTTCTCAAAATATTATTTCATACTGAATTAGTTCATAATTAGAATATTAATGTCTATAATAATTACATTATATAAGATAATTGTTAGCGAACTTAACATTTTAAATCTTTATTAATTACTTATAACAATTTTTAAATCATTAACAATGTATTTGGATGTGAGTGATTGAGTAATAATAAGAAAAATGTTATTGGTCATATTGCATTTTTCTTTATTTCTTGTAAAATAACAATTAATTCTATTTTAAGGGAAAAATCAAAACATTAAAATAATGAGTCAGGGAAATTATTGTGACCAAGTAATATTTTGCAGAGCAATGATTGTGATTGATAATGTATATATTGAGAGAATTATTGTTTAAATTATATTCAGTTTTGTTGATTGCAGATTTGTTGATTGCAGTCTATTATCAAAGTCCTTATTAAAATGTCAATCATAAAATCTCATTAGTATAAACGGTTAAAAAAATATTTTTTTCATTATTAGCATGTAAAAGGAAATTTATGAACTGAAATGAAGGAAATTTATGAAATGAATTAAGCTGAAAAAGGAAATTTATGAAAAAGCTTGTCTATTATCTATTGTCTAAAAATATATTTTGTGAATAAAAAAGAAACTATTCTAAGAGTAAAAATATCAATTTTAGCTTTATTATTTCATTATATTCAGAACATTGACAGTTTAAAATTTCGAAAATACAATTAAGGGATAAGTTAAATATTTTAAATATAAATGACTGCTTAATAATAATTATCTCTCAAACTATTTTTTCCCTAATATAAAACTATATATATATGTATATATACATACATACATATATATATATATATATATATATATATATATATATATATATATATATATATATATATATAAATTTCGTGTCATGATGTATGTTCGTTATAAATTAATAAAACTACTGAACGTATTTGGATAAAATTTTGTAACCATTTATAATATAGTCCAACTTAAAAGATAGAATAGTTTTTACCTTAATTATTGATATCAATATTTATTATTGCAAATTAAATGTTTATTATACGACATTAGTGTTTATTTATCGATTATTTCTATAAGTTCCTAATAGAGGGCGGTTTAGCATCTAAGTTTTACAGGTATCAGCAGGTGGCGTCCTATTTATATTTCTAGGTTATTCAATCTTCGAAAATTAAGGTGCGTGCAAACGCGTGGTTGAATATAGAATTTACATACATTTTTATGATGTATTTGACCAATCATATCACGAATAGCTTGGGTTCACATATTTTTCATCTGAATTACAGTATCTGTTTGATTCCAGGTCTATTTCGTTCATATTCTCAACATAATCATAGTATAACAATTTTTCGTGAATCATTATCATAATTATTTTTGTATTGTGTTTTTATTGTGCAGTGTTCAGTTTGAATATTTTTAATATAATAAATAATAAAATAAAATTTTGTTTATTACTGTTTTTTCCTACTAGTTTTCATACCAACTGAAAACATATAAGCATTTCTTGATAGCCTTTTATTTTTTTGTATTCGATAATTTGATCATTATTAATTTTTTTATAATTTGAAAATTATTAATTTATTCAGCCGCACATTTTGATCTAATTTATTTATTCAAATGATACATATTTTAATTTTTTTTTATTTCAGTATAATGCCGCGGAAAAAATATAACCTTTACAATCAGTATCGTAAAAATGCACGACGTATGCTTGCTAATAGAGCTCATGAATCGGAAGAACAAATTGCAGCAAGAAACGCAACTCAACGAATCAGAACAGCAGAAATTCTCAGACAAGAGTCTCGAGAACAGCGTGATGAACGTCTACGACACGATATATTGAGAACAAGATCGGTGCAGGAACAGCACATAGCCACATTTAGAGAACGTGACAGCGAGTGACAACAAACCAACCGTGCATTAACACGTGCATCATTCATTCACCTTGCGTTCGAGTATGCACCAAACATTAATTACTCTGCACATCTAAAAATTATAATTTGTGCAATGGATAAAACATGCCAATATTGTCAAAAACGTTAAAATTCCGCAATGAAACTACCGGAATGTGTTGTGCGTCTGGAAAAGTTGTACTGGCACCGTATCCTATTTCCCCGGAACCTTTAAAATCATTTCTTGTTGGCGAATCAGACGATTTGAAGTTATTTTTACGTAAAATACGCAAATTCAGTTCTCGCCACCAAATGACGACCTTTGATGCAACTAAAATTTGCGATCTCACATTTGATAGAAATAATTTTGAAACGACATTCAAAATCCAAGGCCAAGTGTACCACAGGATTGGGTCATGCCTAATGATGTCAATGCCTAATGATGGTCCAAAGTTTCACCAAATTTATTTTATGGGCAGTTATGAAGAACACGTGACATCTCGATGCCTGCATAATTTCATCGAACAAGCAGAAGAGAGAGCAATTGTGGAATCTTCGGAAAACGTTTTTGAAAATTATAAGCATCTTATCCAATTATTTAAAAGAGTATCGCCTCTGCTAAGAAATGATAATTATCAAATCATCATCAAAGACGACAAAGTACCATCAGGAGAACATGCTGGCAGGTTCAACGAGCCAACCGTAGATGAAGTTGCTATTATTATGGTTGGTGATCCAGTTAACAACACAGACCTCAGAATCATAGGTCGAGACAACACTGTTCATATAATTTCAAACCATCATCATTCGTATGACGCACTTCTGTATCCCCTAATACTCTGACAAGGGCAGGATAAATATCACATCAACATCAAACAGCGTGATCCAATCACTGATACGTTTAATAATCTATACTATTTAATTCCTTATTTTGGTGATTTTAATTTTTTACTCTTAATTTTTCTAACCATTTAATAACTAATTTTTTTAGGTAATGAAATCAATAAAAAAGTTAGTTCATTGAACCACTAAACGCATCGATTGATGACTAGACTTAATCAAGATAATTATATCTTTCGATATAGTCAACTCTATTCCATCAATACGTTGTGGATATGTTCGCTAAGATCGAAAGCAAACGCTTACGGTATATTAGATACAACCAGGCTAAATTAAGATTAAAGGAATACATCCATTTACGAGATGCTATCATCGGAAATATCGATGAAAATTTAAACGCCAATGAGACATCAGAACTGCATGTATTTTACCTTCAAGCTGCATCGGCAGTCCACAAAGCATGCACGAATACATACCAGATGCGATGACTTATGTACGTCATTACGGTCGACCTGATTTGTTTATTAAATTTACATGCAATCCAAATTGGGAAGAAATAAAAAGTTTGTTATTACCAGGCCAACAATCAATGCATCGTCATAATCTCGTTGCACGTATGTTCAAACAAAATTTTAAGTTTTTAATTGATTTAATCGTAAAACATTCAGTTTTTGGTAGCACACGTTGCTGGCTGTATTCTATTGAGTAGAAAAAGCGAGGTTTGCCTAGTTCTCATATTCTGGTTTGGATTGAAGATAAAAACAGTTCAGAAGAAATTGACCAAATGATTTCTGCCGAAATTCCGGATCCACTAGTTGACTCAGAATTGTCACGTTGTTACCAGTCACATGATCCATGGACCGTGTGGTCTTTTAAATGATATCACCATGCATGGAAGAAGGAAAGTGTAAAAAACGTTTCTCGAAACCCTTTACCAATGATACTATTACATATATCAATGGTTATCCATTGTATCACCGCAGAGATCCTGAGAATGGTGATCACATATTTACAATGCGAATATCGTATTCAAGCAATGAAGTTGAAATTGATAATTGGTGGGTAGTTCCATACTCACCTTTGCTGTCAAAAGCGTATAATGCTCATATTAATGTCGAGTTTTGCAGTCCCGTCAAATCCATTAAGTGCATTTGTAAATATGTTAATAAAGGTAGTGATTTCCCCGTATTTGAAATGCAAAATATAAACAAAAATGACGAAATAGCAATATCCCAGATGAGTAGATATATAAGCAGCAGAGCGAAATCTGGCATATTTTCAGTTTTCCAATACGCGAAAGAAAACCTTCTGTCCAGAATCTTGCAATACATCTTGAAAACGGGGTCAACGAGTATATTTTACCGAAGAAAATATTTTCCAAAGATCATTTGAGACACCGAAAACAACACTAACTATATTCTTTACATTATGTCAAAAATCTGATGTATTCAGCCAATTCGCAAAAACACTATTATATACCGATGTTCCACGCTATTTTACAGGGAATAAAATAGGGAAAAAGTGGGAACCACGTAAGCATGGAAAACCACATCCGTCGATCCCAGGCATATTTAAAGCTAAGACATTAGGATGACTTTACACTGTACATCCTAAACGACGTGAATGCTTCTTTTTGAGTTTATTGCTAGGGAATATTCCCGGACCAACATCTTTCGAATATTTGCGAACAGTGAACGTTCGAGTGTTCAATACATATCAAGATACATGTTGAACTACTGGAAGTAGATAATCATTGGGACTCGACACTTACTGATACAGCTTTGACATCCACACCGAATAATATTCGTCCACTGCTTGCAATAATTTGACAACATGTTTTCCAACACAATCATCGACTCTGTGGGAAAAATATAAGAATTATATGACTGAACATATAGTGCATCGAATTAGACGAACAAATCAATGTCAAAATTTAGATTCCACTCCAGAGATGTATAATAAAGCATTTGTGTTGATCGAAGATTTATGCATTTTAATTTCAAATTTGCCACTTAGTCATTATGGGATTAGACAAAGTGGCAAATTGTGAAACCTGATCTCCTGGCTGCCCATTTAGTTAACACTGATTTGCAACGAAAAAAAACAGCACAATGACGTTGACTTAGCTACAATTGTTTTGAATAATGAGCCATTACTGACAGTCGGACAAAAAAATATTTATAATCGGATAATGCTAACCGTTGATGCTGACCCAGGTGATTTTCTTCTTAGACGCACCAGGTGGAACCGGTGAGACATTCTTAATATAATTAATTCTTGCAAAGATACGATCCCAACAGAAAGTAGCTTTGACAATTGCATCGTCAGGCCATGCTGCAACTTTTTTAGATTGTGGACGAACAGCACATTCAACATTGAAGTTGCCATTATACATCATTCATAATACATTTGCCATTATATATATATATATATATATATATATATATATATATATATATATGTGTGTGTGTGTGTGTGTGTGTGTAACACCGCGCTGCTCCACTTTCCTGTTTTCATACGGATTGCCGAATCATTTGGACGCCGCTTCTGATAAGAGTCTCTGTTCTCTCCTGCACACATGGTTGCTCGCGCATGCTCCGATCCCTGTCAGAGACTCTAATCTCATCCCAAGATGTCTCGCTACGATCTCCAGTGGCGAGCAATTTGCAAATATTTAACTGTTACGTTTTTACGTCATTTCGTACCTTTTCATTTGATAACCCCTTATATTCTTCATATGATTTATTGGTTTATTGGCATGAAATAAAATGTTTGATTTATTGGACTCAAAAATCAAACAAATGGCAAAGTTATTAGGAACTCGTGTGATCAAACAATTATTTGGCTTTATGAATGAGTCCCTACCCTATTCGATAGATATACTCAATAAGAACAACAGTGAAAAACCTATGAGCAGGGGAAATTCATCCAACAGTGGTTTCAACTCTGACTTCTCCAAATAAATTTGCAATTTTATGGAATTATAGTGCTTAAGATTACCATCTACAACTGTAATATAACTACAGTAAATTATATGACTTAATTGTTGTTAGCTTAAAAAATGTTAAGATGATATGAAGTAATAGTACATAGATTTTTTCTGAATAATATAATATATTAGTTATCAAGAAAAAAAATTATTTGTAGTGTTTCATAGCTGTATCAACAAAAACACATGTAAGAGCAATTTCATCATCCAAATATTATGAATCAAAAAGTTTTATTTCATGGTAGATATTGCGCATCTTTTAAATTAATGAAGAATTGCTAATTTCAGAAATATATCCCCTTTAATGTTTGTTTAAGAAATGCATATCTGTTTCAGAGATATTATAATATGATTTCACCATAAACTCTCTCTCTCTAATGACCAAATTTAAATATTTAAAAAATGTTTGAATTTAGTAATCACAAACATTTTTTTCGTATCAGGAAAACATATCAAATTATTTAATGTCTTTGAGATTTGAAATTTTTTCAATAATATTTTTTGTAAAAGTAAGGATATTTTAAACTAATATTTTGCAAGTATAATTTAAAATCATTAAATTAAAGTTAAAGTTATTTACAAATTCTGGAAAATAGGAAATTTTCTTTATCATGGAAAAGAAATATTTTCACTTATTAATTTAGTGATTACATTTTAAGAATTAAGCTTCTTTTCTCATATACTTCAAAATCTTACAGCTTTGCACTAAAGATTATACTTTCACCTTCTTGAAACAGAATATTTCAAATAAGCACTATGTTATCGCTTTTTTATTCTTTAGTATGTTTTTGAAAACAAGCTTCATTGACTTAATTCTAATATTAAAGCTAAATAATTTGACCTTCAATAAGATGTTTCTAACATAAGAAATAAATTTTATTTTTGAGATAAATTAATAAATTAGGAAATGTATTTTTAACAGGTTAAACTTTATGTAAAATTAATGCTTTCGAACTAGACAAAGTATTCATTTCTGGTTAGTGAATTTATGTTTACAAAAATAAATTTTGTGAATATTTACTTCTTTAGTCAAAAATATTTTAAAATATTTGATTAATCAAATCAAAAGTAGCTAAATATTTTAATTTATAACACCCCATCAAAAGATTAATGAATTAAATCATTGCAGTGCTATAAAGTACTTTAAAAAAAATCTTTCTCTAAATTTATAGCTTATAATTATTTGCTTGTCAAAGCAATTATAATTCTGTGAAGGCAAAAACTATTTAATGTAGAGCTAATTTGAATATGTAAAAAATGTGATATTGTCAAGTTCTATATTAAATATTTAATTATTAGAATACTATTGTAAACAATAACGGTAAGATGTCCCTGTTTTTTATATTTTTGACATTTTTCTCCTTTTGAAAAACAAATATTCATACGAGAGCCGCATTAATTTTAGTATTTGTGTAAAACAATTTAAGAAATACTAAAAGAAATATAATAACAACTCGGGTTCTTTAATGGAGTGATATTTTTTATATAATTAGAAACAGAAACCTTTCGGTTCGAGGAATTTAATATGAGAAAATTGCTTTCAAAATTTCATTTGTTGTCAGTAACTTACTATACATTATAAAATCTTTTGTGAAGTATAATTAGCTTTTTAATTTATAGTTATTAAAAATATACAATACCTAAATTCTTTAATCTGTAAGTATTAAAGCAACAGAAGCGTTTCATTTTAATTTTTCTGATTTTTAATAAAAAGTAATGATTGAATAAATTATATATATATATAATAACATTTAAAAATTAAAATGTGATATTCACTGTGATGACTATCTTATCTTATATATTTTTAATTGTTTAAGATTTGAAATACAATAACTGCTTAGAAATAAATTAAATTTCCTGATGATAATTTACAAAATAATTAAATAAAAATTCATATTTAGTGTAATAAAAAATTATTATAAAGACATTTTCGAGCAGATCATTCACAAAGCAAACTGCGAGCACATGTGGATTTCTACAGCTGACAGCGATTGATGGGCTTCCGCACTGTAAGTCATTAAAATGTTATTATTGCCAGGTGGTCCAGGGTACAACGGAAATACCTCCCATCAAGAATTAGAGGCTTTTGTATTCTTGACAAGTGCTAAAGGGGGGAAAACTTGTATTGCAGTGAAAGCCGAAACTATGTTGCCATTGCGAAGCAAAAATGATGCACTTTCTTCACAGAACCCCAGACAGTTAAGGGGTTAAACTGCAATCAATCCTAATAAGTCATGTGTGAATCATGTACCCAAAGAGGCAGCATAACCCTGGGGAATGACCTCAATTTTAATATCTAAAGCGTCTAGGTAGGTGAACAAGTGCTCCCTTTGGAGACTCCACACATGTAAAAGAAGAACTCGTCAAAAATTACAAAAATGTACTCCTTTATCCAACTTTGTCTTTGGAAGCTTCAAAAACATCATAAACTTCTATCTTCATTGCTTAGAAAAACTAAAGTATATTAAATTGAAGTAGTTGTTAGCATGCTTTCAATTGCTTCACTCTAATTTTATTTTCACTGTATAAGTAGATGCTGGACTTACTGCCACCAACCGTATTGTGAATTGATGATTATGTGATGCAGTTGCACTTTTAGCTAGGCCAATTTCTTAATATGTCTGTCTTAATGAATGTTATTTATTTAAGGACATAAAATTTTTAATACAATTTCACTTACCTCCCTAACTTATCGATTTATTATTCCTTCATCAGTGATTGAATTTTGACAATTACAAGTGTGGTAATAGAGTATGAAGTTAATTTATACGCTCAACAAGCAATGATTCGATAAAGTTTCGATATTTGAGTGTATGCATTCCTTTTTTATTCGAAGGATATTATTACAAATTTGAGAACCTCTGTCTTTGCTTTTTTCATCCAAAATGCATGGAAATAATAGCCATTCCAACTTTTTTTATTTTTTTCTATGGGATTGTAATTTTCGTAAAATAATACATTTTGTTGTTGCACTTTTAATATCTGAGAGTGTATTAGCAAGTATAATATGACTATTATTTTTATCTATTCAAAAATACATAAATATTCTTAAACGTTTTAACTATAAATTTGTTAATTTAAAATAACTTCATATTTTCAATAAAAAAATACTTCAGGGGGAAATACATTAGTAAAATTTAATGTTTTTCGAACAAGCAAATAATTGCCTACTCATACAACTTAAAAGATAAAAATGAATTTAACTTCTCTTAATGTATGTTATAAAAATACCAGTTTTTAGTAATACCGAATGCTTTCAGGTTTTAAAACACCAGATTAATCTTCAATTTTTTTTCACGAATCGCTGAAGGCAAGTTATTTACGGATGACTAAAAGATGATAAAGACACTGAGAAACTAAATTTTCAAATATGGAAGAAAAAATTAAATACTGCATTAAATTCTTTCGTAAAATCTTATTAGTGAATAAAAATATAACAAGAGAAGTCATTTTCCATTTTTCACTTTTATTTAATCAAAATGGCTGATAATATGTTTTCAAATCAATTAAGATCGCGAACAGGGTACAAAAAACTACAAAAGAAAGTTTTAAAATAATATTTAAGTCATTTGAATCAAAAAATAAATATATGAGAGTAAACTTTCACACATATTTTAATTTCCATAATCAATTTTCATATTTTAGATACTAATTGAGATATTGATACCTAATTTAGTTAGTCTGCGTTTCTTTGTTACAGACAGATTTCCATTACCAACTGGAATCATGTATATTTATTTGCTTAGGTATTATAAAAGAAATTAGGACAAACTCGATTAATTTAAAAATAACTATTTGTGTGGAAATAGAAAAATATCATACACTACTTAAAATTTATGCTTAATGATCATGTGAAATATTTGAGAACCTTAACTTCCCATAGTGTGATATAAATTTGTAGAATCTAACTGAAAGTCTAGAATTATGATACACATTTAGAAAATAATAAGAGATATTAGCAAGTGCTAAAATAATAAAAAACACTATTTAAACAAAATAAATTACATGTCATGGAGTAAAATAAACTTTATAATAATTCAAATATTCAACATTTTACGATAAAGTGTACATAGATATTTTTCTGTTGTATTCTCTTTAGAGTTTTTTCATAGCTTAACACTTTTTTAAACAACTGATATAATTTACAAAGAGAATTTATTTTCTTACTTTTACGATTGTGTGAGCAAAATCAAAGTTTTTAAATCAAATCAGCGTTATATTGAGCAACCGCGTATTTCATAATATCCTATACCATATTGTTATTAAGATAATATTAATTACGTAATTGGTTGAAGAAAAGTCAGATAATAATTGGAATACTTAAATTAATAATTAATATTTATCTTCAGATAGTTGACAATCATTAATTTTAAAAGTGATTTACTGCATGTGTCCATCTTTACATAATCCCTCTACAGTAAACCACATATTATTCGCTTTATAGAATATTCGCAAGATCTGCTTAAAAAAATAATAATTAGTTAGGAAAATATTCTTTCAATATAATAAACAAAATATTTTGTTAAATTTGTGAAGAAATAAATGTGGAATATAAATTTGTTAAATATGAAATAATTTTATTTGCCTTCAAATAATAAGAGTTATTACGTTATATTATTTATTAATTATTTTCAAATGCATATTTGTTTTGATTCCTTACCTCCCTTTACAATATTTTAGCTTTCGAATCTAACTGTTAGAATCTATACGGAGGAAATTTGATGATTTTCAACAACGCAAATTATGATTGCCAGAGAAATTCAAAATATTATCAAGTCTTAAAAGTCCCTGTTTCTAACAAACATCAAATAAGGTTGGGATGAAAATTGCCGGCGTTAAGCATTTGAAAAGAAGATAATATAAAAGTCTCACAACAACACACAGGGAACGAGATTGGATTCAATTTGTATTATTCAAAAGGTTTGACATAAAAAATATTATTTACAGTGCATTAACAGTTGGAAAACTTTTTTTTGAAAACATTGTACAAAGAGTGTATATTCGGCTAGGTTTTCAAACATTCCAATATGCTAATAATGACAATAAAGCAACGAATGGAATTCGTAATGTGTTTTTGTCTGAATGAAGAAAATACTGCTGGAGCATTGTAAGTTTATTCGAGGCACCCTAATCTAAAACAACAAAGGCCATGTTTTATGAGAAGTATTCATTATTTGGTAAGAAAATGTGAAGAAATTGTATTGAGTTGCACTAGATTTTTATCCTGATAAATATTTGCTCCAGTTTAAGTTTTTTAAAGATTAAAATGTGAATTCCGAAGATTTTTTAAGAAATATTGCGCATAATTACTGAGTCAGGATTTATAAAAAAACCATAGATGTGGTGTATCATTATACTATTCTTCAGATGTTTTTTCATTGTGTTCATTTTCAGATGTCATTTGTAGATAAATAATTTTGAGAGGACTTTACAAATTGTTTCGTCACCAAATACGATGCTAATAGTCCAATTTTGCGATTTATGGATGGTTTAGTCATATTTTACTTTAATTGCAAATTATAACATAGTGAATCGCATTCATGTTAATGACAAAATGACACACTATCTTGATCGGTATATTTATAAGAAGCATAATAATTTGCAAAAGGTGGTATATCCAGAACAATAGGTCCCTTTAACAGGTGTAAAATCTTGCTCTGTTGCAAAGTTTCGGTATAAGTGAATATTGCAAAAATTACATCATTTCGACCTGTTTAAATGAAATGCTATTTTTATACTGTAGAAATGCCAAATTTGGCTCCCTTAGTGTTTTCGAATATTGCTGAAACAACAATTTACTATAATCATTTTTTTTCTTTTTTTAATAAATAATTTATAATTTCCTCTAATTATTTCTGTAAATATAACTATATTTAATATTAAATAATCTATTTTGCAATGCTTCAAGATTCACAGAGACTAAAATTTAACATGAAAGGACAAATTTTTAGCTCAATTCATTCATTCATTAGCCTTACTTACTCTCTTTTTTCTTTGTCCTGGCCGACATTTCCTTATTCACCAATAACAAATATGTCAAACAAACTTTCAAAGCGTTGTGAAAATTTTCGCGTGGACTGTATTTAAAAATTATAAAATAAAAGACAAGTTATGCAAATTTAATATATTTTAAACTCAAAAAGTTTCTTATAAGATTAATTTTTAATTAATTAAACAACATAAATGTTGATACAAATTTGTTAAAAATTTCAAAAGTTAACTATTTTTTTTATAGAATTACATTTTGTTATCTGCTTAGGAATAAATATTTGAAATTAAATTTAACTGCAAAAGACAAACAATATGTTTGACACTATAATTATTTGAATTTTAAGGAATTTAACTTGTGTGTGAATATATAAAAAACCATACAATATTTATAAACTGTGTGTATAAATTATACGTTTATTATTTTTAAGATTTTGATAATTTTTTAAAACAATATTAATTTATTAATGTAACACTAATTGTAAGAAATACTTCATAGTTGACGAAATAATGGGAAAAGTATATATGATTCAGAAAAAAACCTAGAATAAAATAATTTATTCATTTTAAAAGTTTTAAATCCTTTAAAATTTGATATAAATTAATTGGAAAAACTTATAAAAATAAATACACAAAATATCTTTCTTAAAAAATCTTTTAATATTTAATAATGGCATGAATAATAAAGTAGAATTTATGCCATTAATATATATTTTAAAATTAAATTTTAAGCTTATTTATTTAGATTACTTTCTGTGATTATAATTTTCTTTATATTTTATGCATTCTCACATATCCTAAGTGAATAAAATTATGTAAGAAAATATTTTTTAAAACGAAAATTGTTTTATCATCATCATCATTGATAGCATGCCAGCCCATGATAGGCCAAGGCCTTCTGAACAAGTTTCTTCCAGCTACCTCTACTGGCAGCCAACCTCCTCCAATTTTTTGTTCAAAGGTTCCTACAGTCTTCTTCGACTGCATCCACCCATCTCATCTTTGGTCTTACTGTTCTTCTTATGCTGATGGGTTTAGCAAAAAAATTTCCCTTAGTGTTTTATTGTCTTTCATTCTAATAACATGCCCAACCCAACTGAGACGAGTTACTTTAATGTGATGTACAGCGTCTGGCTCCTTGTAAATTCGATAGATTTCTGTATTGTATTTTCTGCGCCAGCAGAGACACCGTTTTCCTTTATACCTCCAAAGATACCTCTTAAAATTCTGCCTTCAAATAAGCCCAACAGCCACTCCTCTCTTACAGTCAAAGTCCAAGTTTCTGAGGCATAGGTCATAACGGGACAGATAAGCGTTCCATCGATCTGTAACTTAGTTTTTCATGATAAAAAATTTAGTTTTTAATAAATGTCTTAGGCCAAAAAAGGCTTTGTTAGCTGCAGTTAAACGTCTTCTTACCTCTGGGAGAATGTCATTATTTTTGTTAACAACTAACACAAGATAAATAAACTCATCAACAGTTTAAAATTTATAATCACCAATGAGTATATGAGTTTGGGTAAACTGGAATCTTGTTACAGGGAAATACTTAGTTTTAACTTGATTAACAACAAGCCCTGCCGGTCTTGACTCCATCTGTTTGTTTTTTTATAAATATTAAAATACGGGAATTTTTTTTATGATATATATTAATGCAAGTTGATTAATTGCCATTTCATATCGTATTAAATAAATTTCTTAATGAGACATTCTTGCAAAAAATATCACAGTAAAACTTTCGTACAATATAAATGAATTTTACTTCACAAATTCCTTTATTTTATCATTGGAAACTGATTACCATCAGTTTCCAATGGTAAAATAAAGAAATTTGTAAAGCAATTGAATTCAAATGTTAATCTAAAAAAATGTACGAAAATGAATATAAATTGCTTATAACAACCGTAAGTACAATAATATAATATTCTGTCTCTACGTCCTAAAATGCAATGCCTAAAATTACTAACATTTATTTGTGCTTGATTATGCAAAAAAAAAATTGAGTCGTATAGTAATTAGTGTTAAAATTACGAGCTCATTTGCATCGCTTTGTTATTTCAAATGCAAAACGTATCGAAATTATTTTTCGAATCATTTAACGTAATTGAAGCTTATTTGTTTTCTTTTATTCAGCTTTGCTAACTCCAGAAATTGTAAATATATTTGAAATTCAATGAAACAAATATTGATCTCTACAAGCGCAAGAAGCAATTTCTACACATTCAGTTTCGAATGTGAAGAAATGTACATTTATTGGTTTCTGTTTTTAGCTTAAATCTATTTTTACTTCTAATCGCCTTTTTGAGACACTGTACACAAAATTTATTTCTATTTTAAACGTATGAATCATAAAATTTAATATGAATATGGTTACGAAAAATTTGTATTATTAATTCATTTGTTTTCAGTTATATTTTAAACTGATATTAGTGGAATTTAATCTGTACTTCAAAAACTCAATCTAAACTTTAATGAAATGCTTGAACAAAATAATAAATTTTACAGAAACTTGTGTTTAAATATACTAACCTGAAACTGATGAGCAAGTGATGTGACAAAATATGAATTAATGGCATTGTTTGGATGACTTTATTAACAATTGCAATTGCATTTCTCAGTTTAAAAGGTTTAAAATTTAAATGAATACTTAAAAAAAGCAAAATGTTAAGCAAGATATCATAATATTATTTTTCCTAAAGTATCCACACTGGTTTTATTAAGTAATTTGTTGATATAACATTTTTAAAATCAGGTTTTTAAGATACATGATTGAAATTAAATTTCATTTTTTAGGACCATAATCTTCATGACACCAAAATTCTTATATGCTTTTTCGTATTATTGCAGTTTAACTGGTAACATTTTATTTTGTGGTTTTGATATCACGATGTAATTTAATATGTATTCAAGTCAATTTATTTTTCCTACTGAATAAAAAAAAGCATTTAATGAATTAAATTCAATATTTTAATAAATAACTCGGGATAATGAGAGAAATTTAGAGAACACTGTATTGAATATAAATTTACTTATTATATTATTCTACAAATAATGATATTATATTCTGTTTAGATAAAAATACATTATTATTCCTTTGGATTTTTCATTACTACATGGGTATTATTTATAGAAATGTTATTCTTTGCAGAGGTACACTCTTGCCAATTTGCATTCAAATTAAGCAAAACATAAAGTAAAAATGCAATGATAAATTTGAGACTCGGGAATTAGAAAGTATTTCAATATATATGATTTATAAACAACTAAATTTGAGAGTATTATGAAAGTAGTAATCAAATTTATGCATCAAATTTCCAATAAAATCTTTATCTACTTTAGAAGTGAAAAAACGAGAAGTACTGAAGAAATTTTAGTTTCTGAAAAATAATTACATGTCAATGGAAGTCCAGGAAAGTAGAGATATTGAAGAAAAAACCAAAATTAGGAATTACTTACAACGAAGAAAGAAAAATTTGAAGCAAATATAAAGGGAATAGTTTAAGAGATAAATAAAGGTGAAAAGTAAAGAATTTAGAGATAGAGATGGAGATTCTGTAGAATATAAATAATAGATCAAATTATTATGTGATTATTTATAGCAAAGAAATAACCTGAGAAATAAGATCGGTAAATAATCATAGTGTAAATAAACTAAGAAGAAAATTGCTCTAGGACCAAAAACAAAGAAAAACGGAGGGAAAATCTTGTAAACGATTTAACTATGAAGACAAAATATATTCTTGTAACATTAATCTGACACAATTCATGTATATATTAAAAAGTCAATAATAATAAAAGTTATATGATAATGAATAGGTTTTAGAAAAATAATACAATTATTTTATACCTAATTTATATTATTTTCTTACGAAAATAGCAGTTTTTTACAAAAAATCTCTTTAATGAATGTGTGTGTGTGTGTGATTAAAAAAATGTAATATCATTCAATACCAAATTTAAGTGATACCTATAGGCGAGTAATCAAAGCTGGAAGGTCATTCTTTAACCTTAAAAAATTAAATCTTTCCAAAAGTATCAAGTTATTTCACATTTGACATTTAATTTCTTGTAACATTTTGAAAATTAAAAAGGTAAATTCTAGAGCTGCTTTATTGAAGTGACAATAGGCGAAATTCGAGATAAAATATGTAAGTTTCTCTTAGAAATACCAAGAACCAAAAGAAATAATTCCATAATTATTACAAACAAAAGGAAATAATTTCATTTATACATATTTATTTTTGAAATGTAAAATAAAATTATATAAGTTTGATTATTCATTTATAATAAAATTAATTCGTTATAAATATTAGAAAAAGTTCTATGTTCCAATATAGTAATTGGTGAATTTTACTACTTTGAAATGATAGACTTAGTAGAAATAATTTAATTAAATTTTAACTATATTACATGTTATTCCTGTAATAATTTATTACATTTTTATTTTCAAGAAAGAGTATGAAGGTAAGTATCTTTATTGAATTATTTTAGATATTTTCACTGGTTGAGAGAATTTTATTGTTATCTTTACTCTTTTAACAAAATTACTGACATAAACATATTTGAATCCCATTACTATCCTTAAGCATTTATATTATTTCATCAATGACAATAAATTATTCCACAAGTGATTGTAAGTGAAGTATTTTAATTGTACAACAAACATCTAGTCTCTACGCAAAATGTAGATCTAAATTGAAATTTAAGCGAATGGACATATCTGCCTATTTTCTCGTTTTCATTTAAGTAGGAAATGCCTATTCTCATTCTTGCTTAGATTTACACTAAAAAAAATGTATGAGAATTCATCTATAATTGTGTTCATTCTATATAAGTTTAATTAACAAAAGGGATTTCTTACTAGGATTTTTATTAGTATTCTGTATTATTCGACAGATATTTTTTTCTTGAACATTGCAAAAGTTAAACCCTGGTGAGAAATTCAGTTTAAGCGTATAATTACTTTGGAGATTTAAAGTTACAATAACTCACCTGATATCTAAGCAATCATTCTGAAATACAAAGTTAAGTAATTACACAGTTTGAATTTCGCTTTGTTTGTAGATGCTTTTGACAACTTAGAATTTCTTTGAAATGTAGATCGCATAGAGAATTTGATATTTTAAGCACAACTTAATGATAAATCACGAATTGAAGGCACATATGTTTATAAAGAACAAGAAATTAATAAACAAATCTCAAGCAAGTCACGTAAGGAAGATTTTTGTTCCTTATCCGCAAAATATTAATGGCTGATAAATTTAATAAAATCCGTAGTAATTTCATACAGTACTGTCTAATTATCTGATATAAAAAAAATTAAATTTTTTCGAGTGAAAAAAATACTTTAAAATTTGCAAAATTTGATACAAGGGGAATTTCTGTATAGTTACCGGAAAAATAACATCCGGAAAAATAACCAATGTATTGTATATTTTTAATTATATCATTTTCACGTTTTCCATCCATAATTCAATTTATCCCATAAACATTTCTAAAATGTTACTAAATGAATATCAATTTAAAAATCAGAAATTTTAGATTATATGATGCGAAAAATTCAGACTTCAATATTGTGAATTTATAATAATTACATACTTGAATTTTTGATCATTTGGACTGCATTCAATTGACGAGTAAAACTCTAAATGAAGCCTGATCTCATAAAGAAAACTTCATTACACACTCACTTTGTACTTCGGAGTTATCTTCTTAACTTATGGTTAGGATATATGATTTTTATGGTCTTAAGATAGTCGTAAAAATATTTAATGACATATTCTACAGAATTTTTAATTACCTTACGATAATTTAAGTTTCAATAAATAAATGTAAGAATTTTTTCATTTATTAATAATTGAAACAAATCAACTACAAATATTGAATTTACTTTCCTTCTTTCCGAAATTAAAATGAAAAATGAAATAAATATATATGCCTTATTAATTTAAGAGTTCTGAATCTTATATATTTTATTGAGATTTTTTCATGTCCCTGTCGAAAATGTTAAAAATTTTACTGCTATTTAAATCACGTTTATGAAATTATATTTGGAAAAAAGTGGATATACATGGTTTTTATTTGTTACTTTCAAAGGGTAAACATAAATTTATGAAAACAGCTTAGAATATTTCCGCTCAAATATGAAAGGAAATTTGAGAATGAAAAAATTTGTACCGAATATTCTATTTGATATGTAATTGTAAATTTAAATATCATGTTGCAGAAAAGGTGATACCAAAATGTACAGCTTCACGCAAAATAAATTTTGGAATTAAGAGGAAATTTTTAAAAAAATATGGTATTAAGGAAGTAAATTTATTTAATTTTTTTATATTTTGTAAAAAACAACAATATATATGATAGAAATGTATTGAAATTCATGCTGCATTGCAGCGCTTCTCAACATGTGGGGCACGACCCCTGAGGAGGGTGTGAGCACGCTAAAAAGAGTCACGAACATGTCCAAGAGAAAATTTTAGTTAAAAAATTAATTTACTGACTGAAAGGCATATATATACAAAACAAAATACATTCTGTCATAATTTTTAATAATTAACTTATTAAATTAAATTAATTTACAAAATCAAAAACTTTTATTAATTTACTTAATTTAGTAAGTTTTGATTAAAAAAATTAAATAAAACTTACTAAATTATAATAAATTTAAAAATTATTTGGATCTGTCTTATAGAGAGATAAGTTTCTTAAAAGTAGGGTTAATATTTGAAAGAGACACGCTCTATTTTTTCTCCTATCTGAGCTGAGATATATATTTTGTCTTCAAAGAAGCCACCGCAGAAAATCCAGCTTCACAAAAGTAGTGTATTGCAAATGGTAATCGAATACCAAATGCCTTTTGTTTTTAAAACAGAAAACCTACCATCTATTCCTGTTCAAAGTTCAAAAAGGGATTTATTACTGGATTGTCATTTGGTTTCAATACTTTTAAACCCAAAATTTAAGTATTCTCGAGACATTTTTCTTGATTTTATTTTCGGAACAACCTTTGCCCATTTATTTGTTGATACTTGACTATCATCTCATGCTAGTTCATGACTGTTTAATATTTTATCCATGTTTCTGAATAAAGTTTCTGCAATGAATATTTAATACGATGAACTGCAATTAACACAAAACATATATAGCATGCACATTCATATTGTTTCGATAGCGGTAAAAAGATCGACTCGAATTAGACTGCCAGATATTGAAACTGTCGTTACCAAACATCCTCCTTCACTCTATCAAAAAAAAATTGCTCACATCTGCTAATGATTGATACGGAATGTTCTCCACAATTCAGTTTGTTTGAGACGAATCGAATTTTCTCTCGAAACTTCGAAAATGTCTACTTATTTAACACAAGATCAGATTCCGGTATGAAAAAGCACAGAATTATTTATTTTTATTTTATTTTAATTTTTTTTTCATTCAATGCTGAAAATATTTGTTGCCAAATGTCAAAAACAATCATTGTTCTTTGTAATTTGTAAAGTTTAAAACTATACTCGTAGTGTAGTTTTAATGACAAAATACTCAAATGCATTATTATTGTGCACATTTTACTGTATTCAAGGTGAGTGAGACGCTATGAAAATTATGACTGAAAATTGGACGAATAATATAATATAGAGAAACTCTGCTGTAGTGACTCAAATTATAATGATGCGAATCTTTGAATGTATTGAATTCTTATAAGTTGTGACAGCAATGCATTGAAAAAAACTTTATCTTAAGTAAAAACGTTTGATTAATTATAATCTATATTAATTGTTGCGTGCTTCTAAAAAACTCTTGGTAAGATTAGTAAATGGCATTTGAAATAAAAATAAAAATTAATGGAAGCATCCTTGTATGGTAAGACAAAAAAGTTTACCAAATAGAGAAAAATATTCTGCATAATGGTGATACTAACACATAATTTTAAGCACTTTTTACTGAAGCCGAATGTATAAGTGTCTTTGTACCAGAGAACGAGGTATAATAACTCGATATTGCTTCCTTGATATCCTATTTTTTATCAATGAGCAAAATTTAATTACAGTCTCTGCTAAAAGGATAACTTTTAGATTTTTTCTTTATCAGTCACTGAAATTACATGAATACAATAAATAAAGATTTCAAGAAGTAATTGAGAATTGTTTAATTGAAAAAAAAGTTCTTACAATGGTATATAAATAATTATCAAATTATTTTTCAAAGTACAATTTACAATTTATTAAATTTTTTTAATAAAATTGTGTAATATCAAGTAATATTTGATATAGTTTATTTCTTATAGTTATATTTCTTAAGTAATATTTCTTATAGTTTAATATACTTTTAAATTCTCAATCTGTGGAAGTTTTATAGATAAGTTGTTAGGCAAATTATACATGGAATGAAAAAGGTACAATTACTTGATAATTAATTAATTGATGGCTTTAGTGTTATTTGTTTTATTATGTAGACAAATATAATAAAATCAGTCTAATCAATAAATACATTAAAATAATATTTTAAAAAATCTAATTTATATAGCTGATTTGCTCAAAGTTTAAATCTCATAAACCTTTGGGATACATAATCTCAATTCTGAAATGTGTTTGATTAATACTTTAATTGTTTAAATGGATTTGAAAAATATCCCTCAAACGTTATTTATTGGTGAAATAAGATATGCGATATTCTCCATATTAACTCTTTTTATTTTATTGTGAAATTTGTGATCGTTATCTTTATTATTAAAATCTTCAATTAATCGCTCTTTCTATTATTTTAAATATATATACTATTTCTATTATTCTTAACTAAAATGCTCTTTCTATTAATTTAAAATGGTAATTATTGCATATTATTTTAATTAAAACTAAATCTATGTAAAATATCAAATTTTTACTAATTCCTAATTTATTACTCTTTTCTATTGAAATGATTTGCGTAGCTTAAAAATAACAAAAACAATAAATGAAAGAATTTGCACGTGTTACAGATTATCATAAAATTAAATTAATATTTTATATTTATAAAATTTTATTCATAAAGTTTGCTTGAACTTTTATTATTGGCTTTTATTTTCTTACTTTTTTAAAAAATAAATTCACTGACAATTTTTTATCAAAATATTTACTTTGCTTTGACAAGACATATCTGCCAACTTTCACGAGTCATATTTTAAAGTGTGAGATGATTTTCATAAAAGCATTGAGATTTGGAAAAATAAAGCCATTTTCTATTTTTAATGGCATTTGCTATTTGCTTAGTTTTATTCAAAGTGGTATTTTGCGCTACAAATTAAAGTCTCTCCAAAGAATCAGATAAAATTAAATGGAATTGTCATGTAACGCATTAAAATTCCTTTCACTTATGAAATTATCGAATATTGAATGTAAGAGATTTTTCATCTGTGTTCTATTGTATTTCTAAGCAGCTGCATACTAATGGAACATAAAATTTGCTTATGGCTTAAGCATAAGATAAATTTTCAAGAAAATTAGAAATATTTTCCATATTTTTACTTTTTTAAAAATAATTATATAGGAATGTAAGGAAAATAAGGAATAAGAAACCGCAAATATTATTTCGACCTCAAATGGTTAAAAATAAATAAAGATGTGAAATTATTTAAAAAAACTGCAAACACTTCTGTTTAAGAAGCCAAAAGACATATAAAACGTTATACACTACTATATAAGCAATAAGCAGTTTTTAGGGAGTTAATATCAGCCATTATTACGATTTAAATTAAATTATATATATATATATATATATATATATATATATATATATATATATATATATATATATATATATATATATATATATATATATATATATATATATATATATATATATATATATATATATATATAACATTATTATCACACACACACACAAACTTTTGAAGTGAACCATATCACATTTTATGTTAGCTAGAAATCAACATCCTGATAAAAATGGATTCTATTTTCCTTAAATTTCTCAGTTCAACTTCCAACAAAAAATTAGTGATACAGAAAACATAAATTTCATTTACATAGATTCAGAGACGTTTCATATGCTAATGTGCTTCAATAGTTTCCGTTAATGATTTTTCTGAATTTAGAACATGAATTTTTAAATAATATTTAAAGATAAATAATATACTGCATTATTCTGCATTATCTATACAAATTAAGAATAGTGATCAGGATGGGCAATAATTATAAAAACATAGGGTTACATTCCCCCTGGGGAGCTGAGAAGTGAAATATTAAAGTTTCAACTTGAAATTACAACAGAGTTAAGAAAGAAGTGAAGAATATGTAAAGGTGTACAAAAATAATTGTTTGTTAAATACACACACACAATGGCTCAGAATGAGAAACATGAATGTTATTTCACAGTTAACACTGGTGAAAAAACAACTAGATTCTCTTTTAGCAGATTCCTGGTGCTTTTTGACAAGGCAACAACGAAATCTTTATCTGAATCCACAGGTGTTTCATGCACTGAAAGTTTCCTACTTTCAGTAAGTTGACTTCTGTTGAGTGAGGGGGAAAAGACACAGCAACACCCACTGCATTGTACAATACATGGCATTTAAGAAATTAAGAACTGTAATGGAAAAAATTATTATAGTCCCATTGCCTAATAGCTACATTTTTCTCTGAATGGGGAACGAAACAGTCTCTGAAAATAGTCTGCAATTAACTGGGAAAATTCGTTCCACAAAGACACTCTTTATGGTGTCTGTTGAATGGTGTGACATATATAATATAAGGGCCTAACAGATGACCTACCATGTAAAATAGACTAATAACTTGTGCTGGATTTTCGAAGAAGTAATGCAGTAGAGATATTAGACAAAATTTGTTTATTATAAATGTTCAAAAATCATTATTTACTGAATGCTGCCTCATCAATTCAAATATTAATGAAGGAAATCGCATCATTATTCTGTATACCCCATCTTTTACTGTACAAGATCTGCCCGACAGAGATAATCAACTATGTGCAAAGACTGCAATTTTTTCACGTGATACAAAGATATTTCTCACAATCGCTAATAAAAACTAAAAAAAATTTGAGTATCTTAAAATTTGACAGTTTGAAAACTCCTATTCTTGCACTCTTCGTACTTCATGTCAATTCCCTCTATCTTTACAATATGTCAAGTTCATATCTGCCTCGTACGTATACTCAGTTGCTATTGTTATTACACTCCATCATGCTTCCCTGTAACTATCTCAAACTAATACTACTGTTCGATAAGTTAAGTTAGTTGTGTGTGTGTTAAGTGAAAGAAGCCGATGAAAATCTCTGGAATTTGAAAGCAGGATCTAAGGAAAAATCATAAGTACTTGACCTGTCACACCAGAAAACATTTCAATTGAAGAATATTGCGATCACTATCTATTTAATAAAGTCAAGAGACGCTTATGTCAATCCAGTGGATCTTCGGTTAAGTCAAGAATCGAATTCTCTACCTTCCAATAATCAGAGCGTTGTCCTAATCAAGAAGATTATCAAATAATCAGCAACACTCTAAAACAGAAGACCTAATCAACTCCTCCGCCTAAGCATTCACTAAAAGTTACGAATGATGTTTTCCTGATAATACTTGAAGTAATGACATTGTGACGTTTTTGCACCATATCGACTTTTATATTTTTCTCCTATAAGAAAATATTTGCTAAGAATGGTTTTCTCTTGTACTATAATTAAGAAAAAATAATAATTCTTCTCAGTGGATATTTGCATACTTTAAGTTCTTAATTGTATTATACAGTATGCTATGTAGGCATGTTCAAAATGAGTTCGGAGTTAATATATACTTCTTAATAATGTATTATCCTTTGTTAACTTGGAAAACACATAAAGACATTGAGAGAGAAAAAGATAGTTTAACACCCTGGTTCCCTGTCGAACTTAAGACATCGTAGACTGCATGTAGAAGCGAAGCAGAGAGCACGTGTAATCTACTTTGACTATCGAAGCCTTTTGTTATTGCTTGATGCATTTTAAATTTTTTCTTTCCAGCCTCTTCGATTAGAATGTGACTCTATGCTCTATCTTAATTATTATTCGTCTTCATGAGTTTTATCATTTCTTTTAATTTGTAAAAACAATTCAGAATCACCTTGTACTCAGAACTGAGAAAACAACTCAAATAATTAAACTACGTAATTAATGTATGTGTTTGCATAATTTTATTCTTGATATTTTACATATTTTCTGCAAAATATCTTTATACTGTATAAATACAATGCAACTGAATTAAAAATAAATAATATTTTCATATTCTCCAATTTTCATATTTGTAATAAAAATGTTAGCAGACAGAAGTTATATCAAATATCTTTATTTATCATTTAGCTAACACATTAGTGGTAAAATAAAAAAAAACAATACATCAAAATTATTTTATCTCACTGTTTCTGTTTTTATATTTTGTACTCAAGTTCTAATTACGAAACATGATAATTGTTTTTAGAAATTAAATAATATGAGAAAAATAAGCAAATGGTTTCATATATAATTAAATTATTTTTAATGGATTCTTTCCAAAATATTTTTAGTTCATAATTATTTAAGTTTAAAACCTGATAATTATTAGATAAATTATTAATTTCAAAGAAGCTAGAATGATATAATTACAACGGCACAAATTTTTATATACTACAAGGTTATAAAAATTTGGAATACTAATAGATTATGAATGTTAAACAAAGGCTTAAATAGACACTCATACTTGAAGTCTCATACTTGAAGACTTAAATAGATACTTCAATTATGAAACGAAGTTTTATGTTGCTAATTTAAGAATATAATTCAATGATAAAATGTATATTTCAAAGTAATTCTGATTTTGATAATTCACAGCGCAATGCAAAAAAGAATCAAGTCCATTTTATGTAATCTTGTAAAATACTTTTCAAATATTAGTTTAATATAAACCATTAAATTAACATTCGTTATTTCTCAAATTATTATGTTTTTTTCCTTGGAATTGCAAAAAAGGTATACAAATTAAAATTTAAAACTATTTATTGTTTTCTATGATACTTTATTTTTTCAAAAAATCTAGATATTAACTGGAAAAACACAACTTTAGATTTGTGCTTGGTTTTAAGAGCTCCATGTATTCCTATTTACATTATTACATGCCCTTCTTAAACACTCAAAGAATGAAATTTATTAATAACGAATGATTAACTACAAATTATCTATGAAACTATTCTAATAAATCATTATTTGTTTCTAAGAATATAGCCTATTATTCTGAAATAGTTTGTCTCTCACAATAAACATATAATTAGGAAAACCCTCAATAATAATCATTTACAAATTTTGTAAATTCATAAAATACGAGTAAAAAACTGACAATCACTTTAGCCCTTTAAAAGTTTCTTATGTGAAAATATAAATCTCTTCCTGATTGTGGGTATCTAATATAAATTTAACGAAACATTTGCATTTTATATTAACCTCATATTTAAAACTTATTTGTGTGTAAAAGATCTAAAAAATAAAGAAATTCTGTTAGTTAGCAAGAAAATGCTATTAATGGCTTATTAAATTATTTAAAATAAACCCATTGAGTTTAGCTACTTCTAAATCAATAAACGTTCCAAATGATTGAGAAAGTATAGTCATTAGAAATTATTTTAGCATGATTATATGAAGAATAGCTTCAAAAAACGAAACAAATATATTGAGAAACACTTTTTTAATAAACTGTTTTAAAAATTATTAGTCACCTATAATGCAACATAGCTTTTTCATCATCACTTTCAAGAATGAAATATAAAAAATTTCCTTTTCATTAACACGATTGGATTAAAAGAGAATCAAATGGTTTAAGAATAAAACTGGAAATTAATAGATTTCGATGCTAATCCCAAAAATAAGTTTGTCTTTTGGTCCATATTCCTAAAAAAAGTAAATAATCTAAAAATAGAGGACGATGTGAAATTTACGTATCTGATACAAACAACAAAATGTAAAGATTTTGATTTTATTTAGTCTTATCAAGTCTCTAAAAGTGAATATAATAGCATTTTTAAAAATTTAAAACCCGTTTCACTGACGATAAATTGCTTATAGAATTATAGATACATGAGCTTTTGAAATTAATTCCAAATCAATCGAGTAATATGTCTGTCAATAATTTAACTTTTTATTAATTGAACACGTATTGCTTGGCTTAGAAAATTTAGTAGTAACAAGGGGAAATATGCATACATGCTTTATCCGTTAGCAGGATTTTTTTATTTAAACAAATTTTAATTGCATAGGAAAGAGAGAGAAATTTAGCTTCTTGTCTTATAAGTTAATTCAGTTCTCTCGTTCAGGTGTGGTAAGCGCCGAGAGACTGCGTATAACAAAAATATTCTGTTCAGTAGAAAGAGACGAAAATAAAATGATTCAACCTAAATCAGGTAGCACTCGATATTTGAATTCGAAGGAGGCCATTCCAGTGGGTCGAAGATTCGAACAAATACAAACAAAACAAAAAAAAATATAAAAAAAAGACGCGTGAATGTTTTTTTGTTTAAAATAGATTTACCACCGAAGAAACTGTTTCTTGGCTCAAGAAAATGGTTTTTTCAAGAAAGAAATAAGAGAGTATTACAAATGAAAGAGTGTTTATCATGTCTAAGAAATAACTGGTGTGCAGATAGATTCTGATATCCTGTGAGTTGTTTGCTAGAAAATAAAACTTTTTTCAATTTTATATTTTAATTTATATCAAGAAAACGAAATTTATTTTTCTTCTCTGAGCAAAACAGAGTTTAAAAGTATCACCAGGAATAGCTCTTCCAACTGAAGAGATGTTTTAATACAAACACTCTGAATCAAAGAACCAGGGATTTCAGATTGAATATTGATCATTGCTTATTTGACTCAGATTTGCAAAGGTTATATAAAAAAAAATGTTATCTCTCAAAGTTTTTGGAACTTAAACCCAATCATTCCAAATTCTATAAAGGTGATTTATTCGGTGATATTGAAACCAAAATGATTAAACCTTCTACATTAAAATGTGAATTTCAGGAAGTACAGGGAAATTTTTCATGTGAAGCAGTACTGTTAGACAACGATGTGATTTGTGTTACAATTCTAAAAATTTGAAATTGTACCACAATTTAACAAAAAAAAAAACTGATGGTAAAACAAATGTTTTCATTATTAGACAAATGTCATTTTTATTGAAGTGTTCTGATTATCTGAGGCAGAACACTTCAATAAAAAATTTATTTATTTATCTGATAGTGAAAATATTGATTTTGATATTAATTTTTTCTGGAAGATGAATTTTTAGGAAAAAATTGACTATTTTTGTAAGTCTTAAGCTCAATGGCTTAACCGCTATTAGTACTTATTTAGGATAGGTAATTATGAGAGATCATTATACTTAACTTTACTTATGCTTTACCCTCAAAATTTGTGACCTTTGTTTATTAGATGTTCTCGGTATATGGTAATGAAGGAATGGCAATAGTTGGGAATAATAAAAGATACCTATTAGTATCAATGGAGAAAATTTATCAGAACAAAAATACACCTTAACCGCTATTAGTACTTATTTAGGATAAGTAATTATGAGAGATCATTATACTTAACTCTACTTATGCTTTACCCTCAAAATTTGTGACCTTTGTTTATTAGATGTTCTCGGTATATGGTAATGAAGGAATGGCAATAGTTGGGAATAATAAAAGATACCTATTAGTATCAATGGAGAAAATTTATCAAAACAAAAATACACTTTAACCGCTATTAGTACTTATTTAGGATAAGTAATTATGAGAGATCATTATACTTAACTCTACTTATGCTTTACCCTCAAAATTTGTGACCTTTGTTTATTAGATGTTCTCGGTATATGGTAATGAAGGAATGGCAATAGTTGGGAATAATAAAAGATACCTATTAGTATCAATGGAGAAAATTTATCAGAACAAAAATACACCTTAACCGCTATTAGTACTTATTTAGGATAAGTAATTATGAGAGATCATTATACTTAACTCTACTTATGCTTTACCCTCAAAATTTGTGACCTTTGTTTATTAGATGTTCTCGGTATATGGTAATGAAGGAATGGCAATAGTTGGGAATAATAAAAGATACCTATTAGTATCAATGGAGAAAATTTATCAAAACAAAAATACACTTTAACCGCTATTAGTACTTATTTAGGATAAGTAATTATGAGAGATCATTATACTTAACTCTACTTATGCTTTACCCTCAAAATTTGTGACCTTTGTTTATTAGATGTTCTCGGTATATGGTAATGAAGGAATGGCAATAGTTGGGAAAAATAAAAGATACCTATTAGTATCAATGGAGAAAATTTATCAGGACAAAAATACAAATATTTACCTCATAAAGCCGTCTTTAAGGAATCTAGTCATAATATAATCAAAATGCTGCAGATTTTGATGCTTTTACAAAGGACGGTTCTATGAGGTAAGCACATACATCTTTTTTTTGATAATTTTTTTTCCATTAATACTTGTTGGTTCCTATTCTATAATCCTAACTGTTCCCATTCCTCCGAACGCGTTTGTTTTAAGAATGAAATTTCCTGCTTTTTTCTTTCAGATTTTGACTTCCTCTACTGACAGAACGTTTCTCTGATTTCTATGGCAGAAAAATCAAGAAAAAGGCAAAATTAAAATCTATAGGCATTGTAGAATAGTTTTGGTTCTTTTTTTTTCTAGATATTTTTGCTGATGGCTACTATTTATACCATCATTTAGAGAAATAAAATGATACTGATATTACGGTTAAAAGATTATGCCTATTATATAGTGACTATTGTCCAAAATGATGTAGAACTTAGAGCTTTAACAGTTTCATACAATGGCTTGTCAAGTCACGTCAAAAGCAGGAATTGAGCTCACAAATTGGGTTTTATACTCATAGCAATAAAATCGGAAAACAGTAAAATGCTCTGTACTGGGCCTTTTAAAAGATCCAATTACTGATCTGATCGCTTGCAAAAACAGTAGTGTTCTGACTAAAATCACTGTTGCATTATCTGAAATCAAACTTTTGTCAATTTCAGGAAAGACTTTTCACTCGATCTCTTTTTTGGCACCTTTGACATTCATTCCTAAACTTCTAATGCAAAAAGCTAGAAAATTTTACAGGCTAACAAGGGTATAAAAATTGGTTCCTAATATCGTTAAGAAATTAAAAGTTGACTTGTTAGACTATAATTTTGTAAATTAAAACAAATTTCACGTCATTTTCAAATTTGGTAAATGAGTCCACTTCCACTATGCATATGTTAACCGATGCAATTGAGAAAGCTTTTGCAGAATGAGTTTCTTTGTGTAATGAAGTTAAAATTAAATTAGTTCAGGAAAAACTACGTGTACTCCCATAAAAAAGAATCCTGTACTGACAACAAAAACTAAAGTTGTACTTTGCTGGATCAAAAACTCAGGAACTTGGAAAACATTCGTGCAAAACCGAGTAAGCGAAATCCATTAAAGTTCATTGAAAGAAAGCTGGTTTTATGTTTCATCATTGATGAATGTTGCTAACATCTTTTCAAGGGATGCAACGCGTACGCTTCCCTCAGCTTTTGTTGGTGAGAATGTTACTTGTGGATGAAAACCGTATTCCTTGACCAGATACACATGGCTCTCATTTTCCAGATCTTTTGAACTTGCTAGACAAGAGAAAAAGATTACTGCCATAACATAACTATTTCAAAATGATTCTAATTCTAATTTCTTCTAAAGGACTATAACTGTTTCAAAGTTTTAATTTCTGTATTTTAATTTTAATTTTTGTGTTAATTTTTTTAAATAAGTTTTGTCAATACCTTTTTAAAACAAATGTTCAATTTCCTATAAGTCTACATTTATATGTTTATGTTAAATTTTAGCTTTTGTAGGTGAAGGTAATATTCTTTTTATAAACTTCTATTTTATAACACATTATTATATTATTATCTTCTATTTTATAATAGATGACACGACAAATAGAATGCAACTATCACTCTCATTTTGTCAATGCTTGCTGCTTGTTGTTTTTCTCTATGCAGTTATGTATGAATAAAAAGTGATTTAAAATCTCTTTGACTTCTCTCCGGATTACTTCAAAAATTTGAACAAACTTGTACTCCAACAATTGCATTAATTACATTACATAAAACCATAATTTACACTACATCTATCGACTATAAACTTTCTGAATATAGGTATTTTTAAGCGACGAAATGAAGGACGATGGAAACTTCCACACAATTGTATTCTCTTGTAGTTAAGAGATTTGGGGAAAATACTTTATACAAAGGCTAATAATTTTGATCAATTATTTAATTTTATACCAGTAAGTTAGCCCAACTTTGTATATACGACCTAAATTTATAGAAAAAGCGCTTCATCCAAAACTAAACTTAATTTTATCATCTTCGAATTTCAACTGTGCAGTCTGTTATACGCGAATGTATACAATATAAATTTTTTAAAATTTCAAGTGCAATAATAGTAAAATATTTTTCATAATTTTTAACTAAAATTCACACAGTTATTTATTTTATTTTCAATAAAATAAAAATTTATCCCATAATGTGTAATGAAATATCATTTAATTACCTTATAACTAAACTTCTTCAGAGAGGGAATCATTATAATAGAAAATATTACTGTGTTAATTATATATTTTTATTTTAAATCATTAATTCCAATAACATAGTTAAGATTTTGAATGCTTGGAAATAAATTCTGACTTAATATATTTTATTTAACATTTCATATTTTATATTATTAATTTCGCCTCCGAATAATTTCAGTTGAATTTTAATAGAAATTGTATAATCAATGACTTTCAACAAAAATATATTTTATTTAGATTAAAGTATAATAAAATTTTTAACAAAGTGGTATGGATAATTATGTATAAATTAAGCTTAGAAATTAAATATAAGAATGATTAACAATAGATTAACAATAGGGTCCAAGAATGATTAACTATTAACTATAATTCATCATAAATACAAAGATCATAATAAATCTATCAAATATTCCATTACTGCCACGGAAATATTTATTATCATTCTCATACGAAATGCCTTTCGGTAATGAAAACCAATAAAAGTAACTTCACAATTTGTTTATGGAATATAAAACAAGTGTCTGGCTCTGGATTAGGTTCTAATAATAATAAATCCTATTTCATTTCCGAGAAGTAGAATGATATTAGATTAATATTAGAATTGTTTTATTACCAAATTTCACTTTATATTTTTTAAAAACAAGTGTTAGTTTTGAAAAAGTAAATTCATTGTATCAAGACAAATAAAATTTTTTATGCGTTGATTAGAAAGGATAAAAATGTATTTCATTATTTTTAACTTTTGATATAATATTTAATTCATGCCTAGAGTTGAAAACATTATCTCATTGCAGTAAATGACGTCATGTAAAGAATAATGTGTTTTGAATTTTATCTTTCTCACTCACTAACGCAAATATAATATTCCCTAATTAGAGATATATAGCCATATACATAATTTTAGTGTTTCAGTAAAATAAACCTAAAAAAAAGTTTATCGTTGATTGTATAATTTTTTTTATCTGATTATATAAAATTCATGAAGAATGCAGGTATACACTTTGTATCAAGTAGTTTTTGATAAGATCAAGATAATTACAACTGTTAACAATGTTATCAAAGAGGTAATATGTATTGGGTTAGAGTCTTATAATTCTTTTTATCTTTTAATCATGTATATTTTAATTTTTTGTGACTAAATCAGAATAAAAATTGAAAGAAACTGTGCTTTCATCAAACTCTTGATTTTATATCTGCAAAATTCTTCAAATGAATATTTTAAGAAAGACATTTCTGGAATTGTATGCATTATTTAAACCAGATTATAGTTTTAAATATTTTATGTTTTTACAATTTCATTTAATTTTACTGTGTGATTATTTCTGATTATAATAATATTTGTCTGGAAAATTTAAAAAAATATTTCACATTTCAAAATATTATTGCTATATGAATTTATATTCAAACATAGAAAGTTATAAAATATTCATCTTACAATTTGCATATTATTATACCAATAAAATTAGTTAATTATATAGTACTTCATTTAATATTTAATTTAAAATTTTATGTATACCAATTATGATGTCTTAGCTAATTCCAATTAATTTAATTAACTTATTTTTCCAAATAAAAGTTAAAAGAGTACAAAAATAAATCCTTTTAATGTAAACAATTAACAAATAAAATTTTTTATCATAAATTTTATAAATTATATAACTTTCTACTTTATTATTTATAATTTTCTAATATCCCTTTAATTGAATTTTTCTTGTAAATTCAATATTTGTGTGTGTGTCTGATTAAGCAAAATATAGTAGTTTAAATTTAAAAGTTAGAGCAATAAAAATATTTATACTTTTTTTTTCCAATATAGAGAAAAATAAATAGTGAATTAGATCCTTTAATGAATTATTACTGTATAATATCAAGATAGTTTATAAGTAGTTTTATTGAAATATTAAGAAATGAGCTCTTTTTTATGTAATTATGAAACAAAAATTTAATTCTTAAAAATATGTCCAGAAATTAAAATAGCAAATAAATGACATAATTTTCAAAAATGTAATGGAGAGAATAAATTAAAACAGTTATTTTAATATGATTTACTCTTTTTTATCTTTATCAAAAGATAGTAACATTACAAGTGAAATAAATAAATATATTAATTATTTTATAGATAATTTTGGCTTCTACTAATTACGTTTGGGCATATTTAAATGCTAAAGAATTATGTACTCTTTTAACATATGAATATAATTTTTTTTTATTGAAAAGAAACACTTCAGTGCAATAAACGTAGCATATCAGTGTTTATGCAGCATCCTATACGAGTATGACAATGATTTTTAAACATTATATTGCATAAATTTTATTATATATATATATATATATATATATATATAATAAATAAACTTTCTACATACGACATATATTTTCATTAATATTTATTCATCCCTTAAATTATTCATTTACATTTGGAACATGTAAAATGAAATAATATGTTGCAAAAATTTCAAAATAAGATTATTTTCACAAATTTTACATGTTTATATTTTTGTATTCATAGTTTACTGAATTTTTCCCATATCTCCTTTCACTTTCACAGTGATGTATTTTAAAATCAAAATTTTGAATTTAATAAAATCATTCGAAATTAATGTACTGGGAAATTAAATATATAAAATTTAAATATCGTGTAAAAGGGGTAGATTTTTTAAATTAAATATTTGTAAGGCATGATATTTATAATATTTCTCTGAATATTATTATTTCAATGCCAGTAGACCACTGAAAGGTTAGATCTCTAGATTTTATATAAAAAGTTAAAAGAACGGCTTTAAATTGAAGAATCTGGCCACAAATACTTTTATTCAAAAATTAATTATTAATTGATTTACAAAATTATTATTTTCTTTTTATTATTGTGGTAGTTTTGCAGGATGATTTGAGCTATCTTCAGAAATTAAGTTTTTATATCTCATAAATAGGAGGGAGATGTTCCAATTTGAGAATTTTTATTCATGATTCTTCCTGATTGATGTTTGAATGCACAAAAATTACATTTAAATTTCTGACACCACTATATCTATTATGGTATGGTTAAATAATTTATAATATGTCAGTTAATTAAAAGGAAATTATTTATTTTAAATGCATTATAAGAAATTTCATAGAGACTCAAAATTGTCTTAACTCAATATCAAACTTAAGGGTATCTAACCTAACCTACCTAACCTTTTCATAATATAAGGGTAAAACACAATAATACTTAACAATTCAATTTATTCAGACATTTATATGTTACACAATTCCTAATTTTAATTTTGTTTGGCAAGAGATTTTTACTATTTAATTTTGAATAAAATTAAAAATCAACATACACTTTTGAAAATGTACTGTTAGTTTAAATATATTTTTTAACAAAAATTTCCAAAATTTTTAATAGGCTTATTGAATATATCTTAGAATAGACTTATTATACAGCGTAAAAACATTGTACTGAAAATAAGTTCATTCAAATTATAATTATAAATTTGTCAGTTTATTTACTTTAAATATTATTAAGTAGATTTATTTAATTGAAAATTATTGTTTATCTAAGGTTGTATATATATTATCTTAATAGTGGCAACCTAGAATTACTTAAAATGAAAATACTACATTCATATAATATGCATACATATAAATTTGTGAGCGTGTCTAAGTTTTTGTAAAGTATTCATTGAAACATAAAAAAGATAAATGCAAATGAAATTCTAATTTATTCTTTTAACTTAAATATTTAAAATTTTTTTAAAAGTTAGGATATTATAATTTACACATTAAAAAATATCAAAATATTAACCATAGATTCTTAAAAAGATTATTAAATTCTTAAATTATTTAAGAAATTATTATTTTTCACTTAAGCTTAATACAAATAAAATAGCTTTCATAAATTGCTTTTATAATTATGTAAATAATTTTAAACATTTACATATTACATACAGTTATTTTGCATTTTGAATAACTTGCGTTTTGTATAAGTGTACTTCCATAAATATTTCCTTTTATGTGATCTAGCATGATTTTGTTCTCACCGACGATAAAGTGTGTCTCCATTCTATCGACAACTGTTTAGTTTTTAAAGGAAATGTTGCGCCCATGTCTCATCACCCGTATTGAAGTCGGTAATGAAATCATTGCTTCAGTAGATTAAAGAGCTACAGGGAAAATGTAAACCTTGCACTTTTGGGTTCGAAACTCAAAGAATAAGGATCGTCTTCGTTTCCCAATTGTGATCACTATTTGCTATAATCCAGTTGGTAATGGATGTGGAAATGAACAAAGCCAACATATATTTCCAACATCTGCGCAGTGTGTGATACGCTCACTCTGCCGTTGGTGACATTCATATAATATGCATATAATATGAGAATAATGTTTTAAGTCCACTCACCATGTCCGATGTGCTCACAGTTGTTATCCCGCCTTGTCTTTCCGCATCAGTCAAGTTTGTGCCACCAGTTTCTAACTACTGGCATCATTTCACAATAGCTGGACGTAACATTACACATGGCCAAGTCAAATGTCAGTAACTAAACTATAGTGTGTGTTTGATTGGTAATACTGTATGTTTTTATAAGGATAAATCTTATTTTACAAGACTTAATTTTGCAGAAGGACATATACGAACCTATGAAAAATGCGTCCTAAATGCAGTGAATACATTTTATTAATATTTAATAATTTTCATAAAGTATTAAAATAATCAAACTATATTATACGATTTTCTTAAAGTAAATAACTTAACAACTATGCCATTAAAAATAAGAACTACTAGACGTCTGGAAAGAAAAGCTGAATTGTTATATTGGGAGAAAATTATCTCTGTTTTGCTGAAAGTGCAAAACAAGTAGGCAGATGAAAACCTTTATCTGTCATACGAAAGTTGCGCTCATACTACGGAAAAACTATACTAATGTCAAGTAAGCCAAAATCAGGCTGAAAAATACACAAATTCTATTGACTACAGTGTCATAAAAAGATATACTTTAAAGACCAAAGAATTTTATCGGCTGCTTTTGGACAGTTAAATATTTCAACCAATATTTCAATTATTTCTAGGACAATAAATAGAAAATTGTAAGTTTTAAGTTAAAAGATATAATTGCAAGGAAAATACCGTACTTAAATAAGAATAAATTCAGAAGACAAAATATTAAGTTTTCAGGAAATAAATGAAATTAAATAATTAGGAATAGTGAGAGTAAAATATTACTGTTTGGTAGTGATGTTTGAATATATATATATATATATATATATATATATATATATATATATATATATATATATATATATATATATATATATATATATATATATATATATATATATTAAAATTGAATTTGCGCACAATTAGACTAGTGCACATAAAATTTAGATCAAATTTACTTAGGACTTCAGTTATGTAGAAGGCTTTCATTTTTATCATTAATTATGTTGAAAGATTTTATCAACGTTTTTAATCTTTTCTGAACTTTATTAAATCAAGCAATTTTAGCATTAAATGCTATAAAATACCAAGCATTAAAAGTGGAAAATATAAGAATTATATAAATTTCATAAATGTTTTTAAACATTAAATTTGAATCTCAGCAAAGAAATATATAATACTAAGAAATATTTTTGAAAAAGGAAATAAAAATTAAAATAAGCCTTACCTTTCAAAGCATTTAGTAAGCATTTTAAATAAAAAAATGGTAAAATTAATACATTTATTAGTATCATGCAATGTATTATTTTTTAATTAAAACAACTTAACGTAAACAATAAGAATGCTAATTAATTTTTTAAAGTGAAATATATGATAATTAATGAAATAAGTTTTAAAATATTAAAGCGATTTGTCATAAGTGTCATTTAAAATGAAAGATACTTATTGATTTATTTCAAAGATTGAAATCAACCTTTAGCAAATTTACGGTAATTTAATTGATCATAATAATTTATATGTAACACAGGGCTCCAAAGGCTTGTTAAAATGGAATATATATGTTACATTAGAAGTATCATTTTAGGAGTGGATTAATTTTTCGAAATATTTAGTATAACATTTGCAAAAAAAGTTGTACAAGACTTGATTCCTAAATTTGAAGAAACTGGTTGTACATGCGATTGACCACCTCAGTCTTTACGACCTTCCATTTCTGTGGAAACTCTTGCAGAAGCTCATTAGACGATAGGCACAGTTCGTCCAGCAAGTGCACGTGATGTATTCTGAATCTGCCGAATTCAACTGTCCTCACGATTCTGAGTTTGATTCTAAATACATCAATTCCAGCGTACCCAAATGTTGGAAGCGGAGACCATAGTTTTAAAACATAATTTAAATTAAGTATTGGTTACAGATACTAAAACACGTATTACAAAATGCTCTGAATTAAGTATACTACAAATAATACGCTCGTATTTTTAGTTAACAAGGATAAAATATGTTTCTTCCGGTATACCGTATACCTGCACAATGTAAATATGCCGTATACCGTATACCTGCACAATGCAATATCGTGGCACTGGAGAGCAAGTTTGGTAAGTTTTACTTGACAGTTGTGGAGTTAAATCTCTTTTGAAATTATGTAGATAGTTCTGAGCATTCTACTGTAAAGGAATTATGTATTTAAATTTTAAAAACAAATAATTAGAAAATCCGTAATAAATATAATTTTATGTTTATTGAGGCGCAGCCTAATATATAATTTTTAAAGTGCTACAGAGTAAAAGATATATTTAGAAGAATTTTTTTAATTCTGATATTAATTTTATGTTGTGGTGAAACTAGGTAATTTTAGAAAAACTCAGAGGAAAACCCAAATTTATTTTTGATGATTGAATGGCAGAGACAAAAATTTCAAAACAAATATATTAAAACCAAATAATTTATTTTAGTAACTAAATAACAAGAGAAATTTACATTTACAATTAAGGCATTCTTGATTAAATAATTGATGAAATTCTAACTTTAAATTTTTTGTGACATTTACACAATAACATATCATTACTAAATTTGACCATATGTATTCAGAACGAAAGATCAGATTCATCCCTTTTAGAAGTAGTACTGTGGTGTCTCCTATCGTTAGTGGCTTCACCGCTTTCCGATGTCGTTGATTCTCTATTCTCCTCCACTTCCCGTCCTCTAAACGTCATCTTCGTTTTCCATTTCCATCCGCTGGTACTTCAACATCTCACTTGGCTTACTGCTCAGCATCTCAATTGGCTTACTCATTTTTCATGAGCTTTCTTTTTTTTCTTTGATATCTCACATCAGAATTTGTCGGACATCTTTGGGTCCATTCAGGAAAATCGAGACAGGGCTTGGACTGGACAGGGCAGTTGAACTCCGTTTATATTTTAAATCTTTCTGCTACTTTCATTCTGCTTAATGAGGATCCAGTCTTCAATCGTGGGCTCCTTTTTTCTCTCTGTTTCTTCTCCTTTTTTTTAAAAGCCAGTTTTCAATTCTTCATAATTCTCATCTTGGCTGCTTTTCTTTACACCATTGGGGTTTTCTAAAGTTCTATAGAACCTCCTATACTTCTATGGGATAGATAAATAGATAAGAAATCTCTTCTCCTCAATCCCGACTGGTCAGATTTACATATGTAAACGATATCATTAAATGCAAATGCTCTTGAAATTTTCTCAAGACCACCCAACCATCCCAAAAGGAAAAATTTATTCTTTTATTACACTCGTCTCAATGTGCCAACTTTTATTACATCATTTTCTTAATAACATTTTGCTTAGTTTTGTAACCATATAGTTTGAAAGGAAAAGAGGAAAGACTCTTAAATTTAAATTTACACTAAAATCTGTTTTCTCAGGGTTTGGTTATGTCGTTTGACCCTACGACATAAGCCTCCCCCACTTACACAAAACAATATATTCATATATTTTTTAATGTTATAAAGTTAACATCAAAAACACATCATAAAAATAATCGAAAATTTAAACATAAGTTTTTCTAGTTATGAAAAAGGTTTTGGTAAAATTTTGAGTTATTATTTTAAAATTATTTTATGAAACCTTAATATTGTTTACTTATAAAGTTTCCTTAAATTTTAAAACATAAAATTTAAAAATACAAGAACTATTAACGTTAAGTAATGTTTAGAAATCATGTTTGATTTATAGTATTTCGGAAAAGGGTACTGTAGCGAATAAAATATTATAATGCTCACTATGAAAGAAAATAAAAATACAGCAAAGTAATTTTTTTATTCTGATACATTAAATTAAACATTTTGAGTAACACCGAAATTATTTTATAAAATGATAACATTGTATTTTAAGCTACTTTTTTAAAAAATATTATTTTTTATAAAGATCTTCAAAAAGAAAACATAACTAATAAAAAATTAATAAATCGAAATCCATTTAGCACACATTTATGAATATATTTTGTTTCAATTGCGTAAGGTAACAATAAGATTATAGTTTAAAAAGTACAAAAAAAAAAAGATTTTTTTCAAAATCATTTGAGAACACATTTGTCCAAATTAGAAAAATATGCACGATTTATATTTATATTAAATATATATCAGAGTGTTTATAATTTAAAGAAACTCTTAAATATATTATTGAAAGAAATTCTGGAAAAACATAAAATTAAAAATATTGAAGGAAAATTTTCACAGTTGAAGGTTAAAAAAAAGTTCTAATGCCTGAAACATTTCATTTTTTTGCCTAAAATTTTAAATCAATATTTCTTAAGCAGTCTCATGAAAATGTGTACAAAGCGAATGAAATTGATTTTAGATGATGTGTTTCTGATGTTTTTAAGATAGAAAATGTAAATTCCATTTGGAAGAATTTTATATCTTATTTCCTACATTCAATTTCTTTTTCCATAAAATGAAAAATTATTGGTCATATATATATAATTATTGGGTTTTATATATATATAGTAAAATATATATATATATATATATATATATATATATAAATATATCTATATATATATATATATATATATATATATATATATATATATATATATATATATATATATATATATATATATATGTATATATATATATATGTATGTATGTATGTATGTATGTATTTTAGAGATATGTTTTAAGGAAGAAACATTAAATATTTATAATTGTTTTAAAATAGGAAACGTCAATTTATTTATCAAAAAACTGTATTGTGACATAGTGACAAAAACAAATGACAAAATTGTTTTGCTACATCTATAGCACAAATACATTAACCGAAATAAATTTCTAAATATGTATATCAACACAAATATAATACGCAATATACAAAATATAAATAAACAAAAATTAATTAATATACATTTTAGAAATAAATTTCTCAATATTTGGCTGAATATTTTTTGAAATAGAATTAAGCATATTAAACATAACATTAGTAAATCTACTTGCTTTGTTGTCGTATAGATTTCCTAACATTTTAATATTAATTAAAATTAATAAAGCAATATAAAATAGTTTTATGTATCTGTAGTAATGAAATTTTTACTTAAATGTTGAAAATTTGAAATAAAAGAAACTGGTTTCGTCGTTTGAAGAGATTATATAATTAGTCTGTTCATCAGAAAACAACAGAGCATGTGGAAAGAAAAAATTTAAGAATAAAAAATTATGAGTAAAATTATAAATTTTAAAATATGTGTTAGAAATTTGAAGGTAATTTTCAATAAACTAAATGGTAATTTATAATGAGTAAGTTTAAAAGATTCAATTTGAATGGTGTATTTGGAATGGTCTTATGCTCAATTAATATTTCTTTCTATGATTGAATATCCTAAATTACTGAAATTACATTCATAAAATTTTCCGAATTTTTTTTTAAACTACCATTATAGTTTTACTGCAATTTAAATTACATTATAGTAACGATCAGTTTTTTTTTTAGCTAAATACAAACAACATGCTGTTTTTAATTTATAAAATAGTTGATATGATAGCCCAACTTTTTATGATCGGGTAAAGAAAAGTTTTTATAGATGTGCCAATTAAACATGACGTATATTAGGTTGTAGAAAAAGACATTCATATTATTTTTAAATTAAGTCCAAAATTTTATCAACATCTTTCATATTCGCTCATGCAAATGATATGAAACTTTTTTATGGTAGATAATTTACTCCTCGTTGGTATCATGATTAGTGATTAAATGCTTGCTAACTTCATTTTTTCTGTGATTAAAATTGAAATTTACGATAATGGACCAAAATGTGTAAGTTGCGTATTTAATTTCAAAAGGTCTTGAAAGGAATCTATAAATCCAAAAGTATACGTAATTGGTTGTTACAGTATTATGACCGTGTACCTCACCCATAATTTCAAGCGCTTGGTTTGCATTTTCATCTGTATTATTAAAAAATAATATCTACCTAATTCTTTTTTTAACATCCATTTTTAATTCGCCGTAACTTATAAATAACTAGAAAAAAAAACAGAAAAATATTCTTAAACCTAAATGCTACTTTTCCAACGAGATTAAATCTGAAATTGTTTGAAAAATATTTTATGAGATCACTAGAGCCATCTACAGGAAAAATAACGGATTTTTTCCCTAAGCTAATATGTATATGAGAAAAAGTGCTTTAATATTTAAAGGAAAATGACATAGTCACATTAAATCTCTTTTTTTTTTTTTGTCAAAGGCTTAGATGTTTTTATAAAATGAATAGTATGCTTATATATGATGAAACGATTTGCATAAAAGCATTGAAATATATATTTCAAGATTCTTAAAAACATTTTCTCTTAGTACATACGTAAAGAATTGCATAACCTCCTCATTATATAAATACAATATCAGAAGAATTAAAAATTTTAAAGTTTATATTTTGTTAAAATGCAAATTTATTTAAAAATAATTCAGATATGTTGATTGCACAAAAATTCCTTATTTTTATCTTTAAGTAACATCTATTTCAAAATTAAATTAGTAAATATTTGTCAAAAATTGAATTAATTTCGAAAAAAAAGGGATTTGGTTACTATTGCTGAATCGTGTTAAAATGGTTTATATAATTTATGTCTATAAAACGATTACATACAATTTTAAAAATTTTGCATAGTGCACAAAAGTAATCTTAGTTTTTCGTATTGTTATTAAAGGCTTAAAATAATTTAGTTATAATATAAAAAGTTGAAATTAACCTAAATTATAAATATGATTTTGGTATTCTCCACTGCTGTGTAGATATAAAATACTCTGATCTTTATCGTATCTATTAGATTATAGAGGATAATTAATTCCATGTCTTGGTTTTAAAATTAATTATATATTGAGATATTCTGAAAAAATACCTACTTTGTAAAATTTTAAATTTTGCGTCTCTAGATTTACGGACAAATTAGATTAACAAATTAAATTTAATTAATTCTCAATTGAGCACCAAATGTTTTTGGAATAAAAATAAAGTAAATTGCTGAATTTAGTTTTAGAGGCAATTGTCTTATTAAATCTGAAATGATAAATAATAAAATTCTCACACAATATCCTTTTGATCTTGTACATAACAAGAAATGAAAGAAAATAATGAAAATTATCAGATACAAAGTAGAATTTTATAGGAGTCGCTACACAATATGTCTCTTCTAAAGGCTCTTTTGATTCGAGTTAGACGAATTTCAGACGTCTTTTTAAATTTAGGTTAAGGCAAAGTTTGACTATCTGCAGAACAAGCTGAAGATAGTAGCATTTGGGAAAATGCTAGCACGCGTTAAAGGTTTCGATATCTCTGATTCTTCTTTTAGATGAAAATTATGCTTTTAAAGATCTAAAGGTAAATTTTTAATTGGTCCTTTTAAATCTAAATCAAAATATTTGTACGTGCCTACCGTAAATGGTCTGAAGTATGTTACCTGCAGAGTTGAAATTGTACAGTCTTTAAGTTTTAACGCATGTCAACAGGTGTTCATTTGACTGGATGTGAAAATTACTTATTTGTCTTGTGAAATCATTGGAACCAGTTTGAGTTGTGTTGAGATTTACAGACTAAGTCGGGATAATTGATGGTTGGAAGAGATGAAAAAAAAATTCTTGGGATACTTAATAAGGATTGAGAGATTTAGAATTTTGGTTTTATTCAGCTATTTCACCATAATAAAACCAAAATTTTAAATCTCTTCATCTAATTTTTGAAAAATATCTCAATTTAGAAGATTTGTCTATTATTTTACTAACTTTAAAATATGAATGTTTTAAATCATAAATTTAAAAAATCTTATATTTAATTTTTTTTCCTAACTGCATTTTAAAAAGTAGTCAATGCTTATTTAGAAACTATAATTACTTTAATATTCTCATTAAATTTAACTATATTCATTATTTTTTTTTTTTGATTTTAGAAATAACATTGATTAATTATCTCATAAAATATAAGACAACGGAATTATTTTATATATGCAAAATAATTCACAGTAAGTCGTTTCAAATATTATGTATGAAAATATTTGAACTCATTTAGATATACAATCTATTTTAAATCCTTGAATTAAAATACTGACTTTTCAAGTTTAACTGAGAGTGATATTTTAAATATTCGTGGAATATGGTGCAGTCAGGAAATATAGATTATCGTACTTGGACTGCTGATTGCATTCCAAATTGAGTGATTGGCAAGAAATCGACAAAAGAAGTTTAATTTTCGAGATGACACATTAAAGTTGTTTTTGATTCTTAATGTTGTCTTTTTATCAGACCGCTGCTTTGTGGGTGGTATGTGGTGGTGGTATTAGTATTTGTCATAACTCTCAGGCATTTAGCTAAAGCCAAGTAAAGTTCATTCTCATATTAACGAGGATTTTATTAGTGTCACTTTTCTGCTTACAAATATATAGAAAAATAAGAAATTTGAAAATTTAATACCTTCCCATAATTTATTGCTTCTAGTAAAAGTAGGTTCATTTTTATAATTTCTAAAAATATCTTTTAATTTTAGTTTCAATTTCTTCTGTTATTTTTTGTAAACTTCAAATTTATTTTACTGTATAGTAGAATTTCTATATTAAAATAAAACATATTCAATAACTAAAATAATTTAATATTTTATAAAGTTTATTTGTAAAAGCATGACAATTTATAAAAAAAAGCTCTTGTTTACTTATTAAGATTTTCAATTTAATGTTTCTATAAATTAAGTGATAATATATTTTAACCGACTCAGCGTCCGTGACGTATCTGTTACGTCGCAATAAACTGGTCGAAAAGCGGCTCATGACGGCAGGGATACGTCGAAACTATCCTGTTCGAAAGCGGCCTGCGACGGCAGAGATACGTCGCAGAGTTTTCACCGAAAGCGGCCGCGACGTATATTTTCACATAGTAGAAACCATTTATTTTTGCTTTCCCCCTAATCGGTGGTTTGATTGATCGGTCTTAATCACTCAAACCACACTCCTTGGAGACTTTTCTTTGAGAACTACAACTTAGCCTGAATTTTACGCCAAATATCTAAAATACTGATTATTTTGTTTGCCAAGATTCAACTTTAAAATTTAATAATCTATAAATTTGTTGCTTTAGAAATAAAATAATGCAAGTTTATACATTATTATTTTTAATTTTAGTTCCTAAGCTAATTGAATTAGGCGATTTTATTACACAAAAATTTTAAATCCATATGTACTTTTAAATTACTAACGAGCTTGCCTTATTTTCTAAGTTGAATTTTAATAATTTCCCTGCTTATGCTAATTATTTCTTACATCTTAGTCAATTTAATTCAGTTTTTATTGTTTTTGACGGCATTTTTTATTGACTAGTTATGACTGAAATAAACAAATAAATTTCGTAAATGGAAATTATTTAATTTCCATCGAAAGAGCTCATGGCTGTTATAGTAAATTCGATGTGTCCTCCATAATAAATAACATTTACCTTAATGACTAAAATTCATTTCATTTGCGTTTTTATTTTTGTGCATTAGGAAAAAATTTACTAATAAGTTTACTCTCTGCATATTGCTTTTTATTTCGTTATTACTTTAATTTCTTTTTACATACACTTCAAATGTTGATAATAAAACAGAAGTATCATCTTAAGGCAATCGAATAACATGATTGTCTCATAAGTGTGTAGCCAAAAATATTATACATGTGTTATTTCTTTTTAATGAAACATAATATTGAAAAATATAGCAACACTGTTAACTGTTGCACCATATAAAAAAAGTCATTATTTTAATATATCAATATTAAAAAGGTACTATTTCTTAAAAATTGTACTATATTAGAAATTTTCTCGATTGAAAGATAAACTACAATATTTCTGATATTAGCTGTGAAAATCATTATATTCTATATATTTTTTTAATTTGCATACATGTAATAATTTTTCTTCATTACGTAACGATAATATTTAATAAAGTAAAATTCCTTACTAGAAATTTATTGCAGATTTAAAACGAAATATATTTATGAGGAATATAAATAATCAAATTTTTAAACAGTAAACTGTTCAGAAGCAAAATAATGGAATTTTCTATTTAAAGATGAGCTAAGCTTTTTAATGCAGAAAATATTTTAGCTCTTTTATTTTAGAAGGTGTGTGAAATGGAATGATCCTATCGAAATTGTGGATTAGTGAATCGAAATCATATTAATGCTACAATCTAAGCAATTAAATTTTTAACCAACAGAAAATAATTATTTTATTATTACCAAATTTATTTTTAAAATAAGCAAATTATTAATACGCAAGTTTTACAAATCGTTATCTTTTAACGCGATCCATATTAGGTATAAAAGAAATTTTTAAATATAATAATCTTAACCAGAGAATTTCTTTTTATAAAATATGGTTGTATATTACTTAACTCTTCTTATTTGAATTAAAAATTATTTTTTCTGGTTTATCTTTGAAACATAAAATGGTATATTCCATATACAATTGATTCTGTTATTTTAATCTAAAAATGTAATAAACGCATTATATATTTCAAATAAACTTCTTTTTTAAAAAATTAAAGTTTTGAAAACAAAGAACATTCACTTTGAAAATCTGAATGAAATAGTATGCTAAAGTTATATGACTATAGAAATCATAGAATGTTTAAATTTAGTTGTGTTGTTACAATCTGAAATAACGATTACAAGATACAGATGACATAAATATGATTGATTATATTAAAGGGACAAAATTGATTACAGAAATAAAATGAAATTCAAAATGAGATATTGGTTTAGAAATAAATTAATTAGCTGTTCAAATTATGTAAAAATTATTTATTTTCTTAAAATACATATGAATTTGAGCTCGCAAAATAATCATTGTTTATTATAAAATATAATATTAATACAATATTTAAATTCCTAGCTAATCCTTTTTATGAGAATATGGTGTTATTTATTTGAGTAAAAATAAACCATATTAAGTAAAGTTAACAAATTCAGGGCAAACTTATAGTACATCAGTTATATGATGATCTAAAAATATAATTATAAAAAGATTCATTATATTGAATATTCATTAACGTTCATAACACTGATCAATTTAGAATTAAAGGCATGCTCTGAATTTATAAAATAAACAAATAAAAAAAGCAATCTTTCGATACCAAACATAACTTTTTCGCCTTAAGTAAATTTGTGAAAATTTAAAACATTAAAGTTTTTCTAAACTAGTAATATATAAATATTAAGCATAGAAAAATAAATGCTTATAAAAATTTTTGTTGTTTAGATTTTCAAGTCTTAAGTATATATCCTCTGTCAATTTAAATAATGATTACCTTTTCAATTTTGATAATATTTTACGATTTTTATTCTTGATATATAACTTTGTGATATTCATTATATTGAAAACATAATACTGTTTTAGCACATTTTGTATAAATTTTTTTGTACGCTGGCTCCCATTTCTACGACCTTACAATATATAGAAAAATACTTGCATTTTTTATACGTAAAAATTCATTTGAATTTCGAAAACATTTGAGATAATTTTTAAAAAAGGAATTATATGATTAAATTCAACTTTTCAGACCTAACTTCGGATTTAGATATTTATTTGTTTAGTCATTAAATCGTTTATTAATGTTAATGTTAACAATACAAAATAACAAACACTGAAATAAAATTATTCTTTCAAAAATAAAATGTAGTTGAAATGCAATCAAGGATATTAAATTTGAATTATAAACGCAATTTGTGAAATTTTCTGTTTTCAGAATTTTTTAAATTCAAAATAAATTGCTGTTTGGAAATTTTCTATCCAAAATTCTAGCTTACTTAAAAAAAAGAGAATATTTATAAAATTGAAAATTTTTAAAGGATTCCTGCAATCTTCTATGATTTTATAAGCAAAATTTGCTGTGTATCATTTTGTTTCTATCATATTGATACTACAATATTTTTTGTTATGCAGCAGTAGTTATAAATAGCTCCTATAGGATTCAAACATTTTTCACTTAATTATTTCCTTTCCTTAAAACCTTGCGAAGTTTTTTATCACAGATAGTTGAACAGGATGAGGTATTAAATTTATTTTCTCTTCAATTTTTACAAGTATTCGATTATTAACAGTACTGTTTCAAACAGCTTCCCATATATCCCCTGTATATACATCGACACTTCGTTTCAATGAAGATAATTCATTGCACATGTGGTTTCCTGTGTGGTTAAAGATGTTTTCATTTAGTTACAGATGGAATGAAAGGGGATTTTATCGATTACTCTTGTTGAAGTAGACATGTGAGAAACTGCTTTTTCTCACCATGATTCATTCCAGATATATGATAATTACATAAAGGTTTTGCAATTTGTAATACAATAAAATATTACCAATGCAAGAAATTTTCATAAAAATATTTTTATAATGGAGTAATAATAGCCTCTTAGCATTTTATTATATATTATGTGATGTAAAATTAAATATGAGTTCAGTAAAAACTAGTTATAAATTTATAAGATTCTTTCGTACAGTAATTTTGCAAAATTAAGTTGTAATGATTCTTTTGTTTTTTTTTATAATTATACATAAAGTTCAGTTCATAAACGCTAGATTAATATTTAAAAAATAACTCGAGTAATGCACTTGTGAAACCAAATATTCCATTTATATTGAAATAAATTAAATGTAACAGTTTTAAGATTCTTATTAGTACATGCACTGATATATATTTCAATTCAGATTGACAAATGAAATTAATTTTCATGTATTGTTGCAAAGGATATTTTATCTAAGGTTGTTCTGTTACGAGTAGAAAAAATTAATTTAACAAATAAATTTGGGCTTTAATGTTTTTAAATAAAAAAAAACAAATTTTATCTATGAATAAAAGAGCATATGTAATATATATTTTTATATATATATATATAGTTCTGCTAAAAAAATTAAGTAAATTAATAATTTTAATATATTTCTAATTCATTTAGACTGTTGAATTATAGAAACGTATAAATAATCTAAATCAGCCTTGCTATGTGTGCTGAAAGTATTATAATATTGAAAGGGTTTGAAAAATATTTATTTACTTGCATTAAATAAGTATAAAGTTTCTACTTCTGTAACTTTTAAAATGGAATAAATGAGACTTCATAACGTTGCTTGAAGTACATTGCTAACTTTTTTTTTTATCATTTAATGATTTCAATTGTTCGCCTTCATGTTACATATCCTCTGAGCTTATAGGCAACACACCAGCTCTTTTATTAGTATAAATTACTAAATAGCAGTATATACATTTCAAATCACTATTATGAGGTCTATCAAAGTGCTTAACTCCAAGAATTGAGAAAAATGTATTTCCAGATGAAAGTAAATATATAATAAGGACGTAACACAGTAATCTCTCTCTTCCTCTCTCAAATAATTTAAAGTGATTAGGAAAAAGAAAGAGGTGTTTAGGAAAAGCTTAAAAAAAGGTTGTCACATGTATTGAAAAAATTTAATTTAAATTCTTTTGAGTTTCAAATTCATTTTCTAATTCACCAGATTGCTTCCTAATAATAGAAAATTATTTTGAGTTAATGAGAATAAGTATATTGAATACTTAACATATGTGTTTTAGGCAATTTATTTTTCGTCCATCACTTGGAATTCTTTTCGATTAAAATACAACTTTAATTTAATAAATATCTTATTAAAAATATCTAAATATTTTTTAATATGAAATAAATAAATTGTAAAAGCAATAAATGATTTTATAATATTGTTTTAGAATGTAAATATATAAGAAATATCATAAATAAAAGAAAGTACACAATCAGCAAATATAATGTGTTAAAATTTCTTATGCAGAACAATGTTAATGCTAGTTTATCTACATGTATTTGGCATTACATAGTCTTATTTTAATATACAATAATACAGAAATGAAAATTAATCCTTTTTTTTTTGTAAATATTTAATTTTTTTGGTCTAAAAAACTTTTCCAAATATTTAAATATCAAGTGAAAGTAATTTTTCAGATATAGTATAAACTAAGAACATTACACACATTTGTTCACAATGTTATGCAAATTTTCTAATGTTTTGTTTAATCGTTTAAACTCAAAACATTTATAGATGAATAAATTAAAAAGCTTTAATTAATGTTTTTGAAAATAACATTAAAAAAGTTGAAAAATAATTAAGCCTTTTATTTTCATATAAACACCACACTAATTGCTACATAGATGTATTCATATAAAGTAAAAATTTGTTTGGGTTAAGAAAAATGTAATGTGAGAAAATGTATTTTTACTAACATTATTTTATTTTATTGTAATAAAAATTTGAAAAGCTTCTGTGTCTTATTCAAAAAGGGAAGTTACCATTATACAGAATATAATAAATATACAAGAAAATGTGACAAACAACTTTCTTAATTAAACTGCGTAAGAAATCTAAAACATCATAATTTGTGGATACCGTTTTTCTTTGAATTTCATATTATTTACCAAGTCAACCTAAAAACGCTGAGGAATATCTTCAATCATTTTCAATTACACAAAAAAACAGTTATTTATTACTAATTTTTGCTTTTTAAGTTTCATACAAAAATAAGATATGCGTTTTCGTTTTAACCACTTTTACTGGGATGTACAATCTTTCTGGCAAATGCATACAACCCTAGATAGGGTAGTTAGTGGTAAGTGACATCCCTCTCTCTAAATTGAGTGATGTGACAGTTTTCAGGGGGGTAGGAAATGTTCCCAATGAGAATGGGAAACAGTCGACGATTTTTGTATAGTTTAGGAAGGTGGCTGTGGAATGAAAAAGAAGTACATCTGGTTTTAAAGAGGAAACATTTTTCGCAGATTCTTGAAATTTTCTGAGCCGCTGAGTCGGTTAAATATACAAAAATATAAAATCTTACGTAAAATACATTGCTATAAAAGTATGAATTCGTTCTACTGTCATTTTGAAATACTTATGAACGTAAAGAATAATAATGAAAGATATTCGAAATATCCAATAAATATTTATGTTATAAGATATTTTTATAGATAGTTACATAGTGATTTTCATTTATTTTCTTTTAAATTTAATTTGACACATTCTTGTTAAATTAAAAGATTCCAAATACATGCAAAACGTCAAGTTGATAAATGTTTTCCTTTCAATTCTTGTATATTAAAGAAATTAAAAATATTACCATTTAAAAAATGAGCTTCTATAATTTTAAAAATATATTTAAATACATTTATCATAAAAAAATAAATAAGGATCTACTGAATTAAAATATTTAAAAAACATTTGGTCTCTAAAATGCTTCTTTTGAGGCAAAGTTGGATGTATCAAGAAATATATTATTTTCTAAATACTTAAATAGAGATGGGTTTGTAAAAAATAAATTTTTCATATCCATATCGGGTATATAACACTGGTAAAGAATTTGAAATTGAATGCTAAGAGAAAAAGTTATGAAAACAATGCAAAATGTGTTTCATATACCTTTATCTCAACAGTAATAATTACTTTTGCTGTTTCCAAGCAAAGCCGGCCAACTTGTCTAGTGGTCAGCGTGACTGACTACGGATAGGGAGGTCCTGTGTTCGAATTCAGGTTCAGGCATGGTTGTACTTTCTCTCTCTCTCTCTCTATGTCTTTGTCCTTTCCTTGTGTGTGTGAATGCAATATGAATGATACTTACCCTATAAACGGGTCCCTATGGTCCATGTGTGAGGGTGCGATGGTGGCCCAACCCTGTGGTGCACCCGGGGCAATGCCTCGCCGGCTAAGTGGTCGCTGTGTCTGGCCGGTTCCTTGGTATCAGGGAACAATAGATTAATAGACTCTGTTGCAGTTATAACTGTCTACAATCTGCCATTGGAAAAAAAATGTTTACTATATAAAATACTATATGTTTACTATATGTTAAATAAATTATTTTAAATATTTTATTTTAAACTCATTATAAATTTCTAAACTTGCAATAAAAGAAAATATTAAAACATTTTAGCACATCAATGCTTGAAAAAACGAAAAATATAATGTACACAATAAAATTATTCAATAAAATTATGGAAATATTAAAACAAAATTCTACTATTAAATCTTAAAATATGCATTTCAAACGCTAAAATTAAAATATTTAGATTTAAAATATATTAAAAATGAATAAAAAGTATGCTATGTGTTATTATTTAATTTAGATAGAGTTTTAATGAAGATTTTTACAGATTGCAATGCATGTTTTCTAGGAATTCATTACCAAGATTAAAAAATTTATTAAGAACGATAATTATGGCTAAGTGAGGAAAAACGTTCTGAGTTAAATCAAATTAAATAAAACGCTCTGAGTTAATTCTGAGTTAAATTAAAATTATTAAACTGAGATATCAGTTTCTCCTTTGGCAAACCATAAATAATATATATATATATATTAAGAAATACAAATATTAAAGAAACTAAAAATGTTTAAAAAATGAATAAATATAAACATTCAGAAAACCTGAGCTTACTTTTCAAGAAGAAATATTTTATCATTTAAAATAAGTTACTTAAATAAGTTCAACAAATCGAGTAAAAATATAATTCATTCTTATACCAATAAATTTAGAAAATGTAAAACGAGATATGAAGATTTTGTTTTAAATATTTTGATATGCAACAATAATATTGTTGTGATCAGTTTCTAACTGCTAAAATTATTGTATTACTTTTTTAGCATCTAATGTCTATTCGGAAAAAAAAATTAAAGATAGAGTTCCCGAGACATTAGAGAAGAAACATCGAAATGCACTATCGGACTTAAAAGTATATATATCAACTGGCTCTTTTTATCCACTGAAAAATTTCCAGTTCTAAAGAGTCGAAGTGATATCAGCCGTTGACAAAAAAAAATTCTATAAGGTCTCTGATGTGTCACGAACATAAAATACAAATGCTTCCCTTCTAAATTGTAATGCCAGTGTTGATTATTAATTTAAAATATAAATAACGCAAAAAAAATCTATAAGGTCTCTGATGTGTCATGAACATAAAATACAAATGCTTCCCTTCTAAATTGTACTGCCAGTGTTGATTATTAATTTAAAATATAATTAACGCAAAAAAAAATCTATAAGGTTTCTGATGTGTCACGAACATAAAATACAAATGATTCCCTTCTAAATTGTACTGCCAGTGTTGATTATTAATTTAAAATATAATTAACGTAAAAAAGATCTATAAGGTTTCTGATGTGTCACGAACATAAAATACAAATTATTCCCTTCTAAATTGTACTGCCAGTGTTGGTTATTAATTTAAAATATAATTAACGTAAAAAAGATCTATAAGGTTTCTGATGTATCACGAACATAAAATACAAATGCTTCCCTTCTAAATTGTACTGCCAGTGTTGATTATTAATTTAAAATATAATTAACGTAAAAAAGATCTATAAGGTTTCTGATGTGTCACGAACATAAAATACAAATGCTTCCCTTCTAAATTGTACTGCCAGTGTTGATTATTAATTTAAAATATAATTAACGTAAAAAAATCTATAAGGTTTCTGATGTGTCACGAACATAAAATACAAATGCTTCCCTTCTAAATTGTACTGCCAGTGTTGATTATTAATTTAAAATATAATTAACGCAAAAAAATCTATAAGGTTTCTGATGTGTCACGAACATAAAATACAAATGCTTCCTTTCTAAATTGTAATGCCAGTGTTGATTATTAATTTAAAATATAATTAACGCAAAAAATATCTATAAGGTTTCTGATGTGTCACGAACATAAAATACAAATGCTCCCCTTCTAAATTGTACTGCCAGTGTTGATTATTAATTTAAATATAATTAACGCAAAAAAATGTATAAGGTTTCTGATGTGTCACGAACATAATATACAAATGCTTCCCTTCTAAATTGTACTGCCAGTGTTGATTATTAATTTAAAATATAATTAACGTAAAAAAAATCTATAAGGTTTCTGATGTGTCACGAACATAAAATACAAATGCTTCCCTTCTAAATTGTACTGCCAGTGTTGATTATTAATTTAAAATATAATTAACGTAAAAAAAATCTATAAGGTTTCTGATGTGTCACGAACATAAAATACAAATGCTTCCCTTCTAAATTGTACTGCCAGTGTTGATTATTAATTTAAAATATAATTAACGTAAAAAAAAAATCTATAAGGTTTCTGATGTGTCACGAACATAAAATACAAATGCTTTCCTTCTAAATTGTACTGCCAGTGTTGATTATTAATTTAAAATATAAATAACGCAAAAAAAATCGATAAGGTCTCTGATGTGTCACGAACATAAAATACAAATGCTTCCCTTCTAAATTGTACTTCCAGTGTTGATTATTAATTTAAAATATAATAAACGCATATTTGAACACCTTGCAAAACTATTATTATTTCGATGAACAGAAAAAAATATTTGTGACATTAATTCTACATTTTTTTCTACATTCGAAATTTCTAAAATTGTATCGTCTTTTTTTCTAATTTGTGGCATTAAGTATCATTCTTTTTTCTCCTTTTAAAAGTGTACAAATTTAAACAACATTTTTAACAAAAAGAAGCTATAAATAAACTTTTCTATAAATATTTCGAACCAAATTGAGAATTATAGTAGAAAAAGTAATAATGAAGGGATGCCATAAAATGTCAAAATAAATAGTAATTTTTTTGTCCATATTTTGATTTCATAACTTGAATTTGGATTTTGGATGCCTTTTCCTATCATTATTTTATTTACATATATAAAGAATTTTTAAAATAAATGAAATTTATTAATGATATCTCATTAATATTTTTTAAATCTTTAAGATTATATATCATTGTTATGTAAGGATGTTAGTTTAACACTTAAGATAAACCATCTTTGATATAAATAACTAAATTAAACATTTTCTTTCAGAATTAAAATCGTAACATTTTATCAAAACTAAATACTACTTAAAAAGGGATACAAGAAAACTATTTCACCATAGATACTTTAGAGAAAACTTTATTGTTTACCTAGAGATGCACGTGAAAAATTTTTATAAAATAAAATTTATTTACTTTTATTAGTGAATAAGAAAATTTTGTATAAAATATTGCAATAAAATTTTACATGACAAATAGATTATTTTAAAGATGACAAATAAAGTATATATAAAATTCAATTTTAAAAACTTATTACATTTATGAAAAAAGACACATATTCTCTTTGTGAGTATTAAATTACAAATAATTGCAATAGTTTTTTGAATTTTTTCCCATGAGGTATAATATAAAAATCTTGTTAACTAATATTAAAATTATGTATTCAAATTTTATTCTAAATATCATTTTTTAAAAAATATTATTTAATGTACACGAATGAAATATTTTTATTCTCAAAGTTATGAACAAAAAATCTAACATTTTATTTGTGAGATCCTAATGCTGTTAAAAACAACCGTTATTTAGTGATCTTATAACAAATATCTATAAATGTATGCATGAAGGACCAAAATTTGAAAAATGTCTCCATTCAATAAAGAGAAATGGTAAATGTTGAATATATCTGAGATTTGCATTTCTTTTCTCGTATTTCAGCTTCAACAAAATATATATATATATGGGCACAAGTTTTTGCTTATCTTGCTGAGAAGTGTAACTGATGAAGAAGGTAATGAGGAGAAGGATTCAATCTGTTAGAATGTTTTTAAAGCGCCAGCAACTTCAGATAATTAAATAACTAATTGATTTGAAAGGTGGTCCGGTAGCTTTTGACATTGACTTTTAGGTTTCTAACATAACGATAAGTTACGTTATGTTTCTGACTTCTCTTGTAAGAGTGGAAACTGTAATTTTGCTAAGCAATGTATATATATATATATATATATATATATATATATATATATATATATATATTTGTGTGTGTGTGTGTGTGTATATATATATATATGTGTGTGTGTGTGTATATATATATATATATGTGTGTGTGTGTGTGTATGTATATATATATATATATATATATATATATATATATATATGTATATATATATATATATATATATATATATATATATATATATATATATATATATATATATATATATATATATATATATATATATATATATATATATATATATATATATATGTATATATATATATATATATATATATATATATATATATATATATATATATATATATATATATATATATATATATATATATATATATATATATATATATATATATATATATATATGTATGTATATATATATATATATATATATAAATGTATTTTTAATTTTAACTGTGAAGAACATGATATTTCTTCTTGGTGGACTTCAGCACACTGTTAAAAATTTTACAGATGGAATAAAAAATTATTAAATTTTTATATCACATTTTACTCATACATCTCAAGCTTTTAAAAAATACTGAAATATTATTTAAATATATTACTTAATCACTTATATCAGTTACATCATTATAAAACTTCATTATTTACATTTCTTCATACGTTCCATTTGTCATCCCAATGTGATTCGAATGAAATTCAATCTTAAACCCCAATGTGATTCCGAGTGAAATGCTCCCCATGTGCCATCCCAGTCTTTTATATCACCATTCTCATTTAACAAGATGGATTCAAAATTGACTTTTATTTTTATAGCAATATATTTCTTAGCTGCATTATTTTAACTGTCATTTCTTACGTAAATTTAATTGCAACATGTATGCATTTAATTTGGAAACCTGTTTGTTTACAAACAAACAGGTTTGCAAATGAAATACATACATGTTGCAATTAAATTTACGTACCTGTTGCAAACCTGTAAGTAAACATCTTACTTCACCTTGTCGTATTGGATTTGAGTTTTAAATTGTGTATGGAACAATTTTTGATTGCAAACTTATTGATTTGCTACTTGATTGGATTTATTTCATCTCGTTTTAATGATATACACGCCACTCGGTATTCATATATTTGATCTTAAAAAAGACGCAATTAACTGTAGTATCACAATGGAATCAAGATATATTTTATAATAATGTAAAAGTTAAGGAAACATTTTATATACATCATATCGTGAATCAGTAGCAGTATTATTTCAAGCAAGACAAGCAGTATTATTTCAAAACGTGATTAATATATGCCACGCAATTTGTTTGGCTGCAGTAGAAATTATTCTGTGATGTACATTTATACTGTCCTTTAGAGTGACCTTTGAATGTCTTTTTCATTTTAATCAAGGCATTTTTTATTATCAACTTATTTAATTTAAATTTTGAATGGTCTATAATATAGTAAAATATTAAATTTTTACTGATGTATATGTTAGTTGTGGAAGTTGACATTTTCTAATTTCGACCTTCCACAATAACATAAAATACTAATTTTCATTTGATTTGTTCATTTACAATTTTAAAACTATTCAAGGTGTCTTCGTTCAATTATTTAGGAAACACTTTATTTATTTAGATAATTTTAATAATTTAAGAACAAAATATATTTAAATACAAGGCTGTATATAGATTGTACATTTTTAGTGCGGAGTTTAAAGAAAATTGGCTTACCAAAATTAGTCATTGTATATAAATTTGAATATTGTTAATTTGTTACCAAGATATTGCATTTTAGAAATTTACTTAATTTGTTAAACATTTTGGTGTCACATCTCTGAACTCTCAAGTTTTTTCATATGTTACTGATTTCTGTTATTTAACATCCAACAAATTTAACGCTACATAAATCCAATGCCTCACATTATGTTCAAAAAATTTACACCACAACAATTAGATGTAATTGTCTTTTTGATGTTAGTAAGTGTTATGATCATTATAAATGTAGATGATGTTTTCTCAGAAACTCAAATCGAAGACTCTGTATCAACTACTGTGTGAAAAAACGAATTGTATGAGTTCTCAAGTTTATTTTATGAATGTAGTTAGAGAAATATATGAATTGTCTCACCTAACTATCAAACCTAGTTGCACGTAAAAAACATAAAAGAAATTTTGTATGACATTTGGCACAAAAATTTCTGACGAGATCAAACGGAATGATGGTATTAAATTATATAGAATTTAATTTTATATTCAAACTAATAACACAATTTCTCAAAAGTTCAGTTATTTACTAGATATTTATGTTACTTTTCTAATACTTTGAATACCTCATATACATGTGTATTTTGTATTTTAGCACTTATATGTATTCCATTATGTGATAATTAGCATTTCTCGTCTCTTTGTATAAAATCATAGTTTCCAAGTCATTTTATTAATAAATTTGCACACCAAATTTTATATTTAAAGGCAACACTTTTTCTTTAGACATTAGTCAAGCCTAATAATTTAGTTTATTTTTTATTTGATATCAAAAATATGCCATTAAATAAAACTCATAGATTATAATCAACTCTGCATTTTATTTAAAGCAATGAAATTTGTTATCATATTAATAATGTAACTGTAAAATCCCCCTTCATTCTACTGACTTAATAAACCGTAGGCAAACATGAATATTTAGCTACCTTTGATTTCAAACTTTAAACCAATATTGCATGTATTCCATTAAGCACAACTTGATTATGGTGAGGTTTGATGAAATATCTGTATCATAACAGGAATTTGAAAATAGATTTTGAATCTTAATTTTTTATCACTAACATCAGCAGAATGTTCTAAATATCTTTTTAAAGATATCAACGGGTATATATATATATATATATATATATATATATATATATATATATATATATATATATATATATATATATATATATATATATATATATATATATATATATATATATATATATACTATATACTATATTAAATTATAAGAATTTTTTATAAAAATACAATTTAAATAAGTGTATAAATTGATCAAACAAAAATACCAATCTGTAGAATAAAAATAAAAAAATTTTAATATTTTTATAAATTCGTCAAATGGTATATATAAATATTTTTAAAATATAAATAGTTTTAAGAAATAGATATTTTCATAGAATGAATGTATATAAATATTTTTAACGAATTATTAAATTTAGAATCAAGAGTAAAAACTTTAGAAAGGTGACATTACATTTATTTTTAAAAATATGATAAATGAAGTGCTTATAAACTATAAAACACAAAATCAAAAGCATTTTCTATAATTTTATTTCAGAAATAACTAAAAAATACACAGTACATAATAAAATGTAGTTAAAATTAATAATTAAACATTACATTAACTTATATAATAAAGAAACCAAAAAGTTGTAATTTAGAGATAAAAAACTTGGGTAGATAATAACAATAAGAACGTTCAACTTTATGCACTTGAACAATACGCTGATATTAAAATAGAAGAAACAATATCACATACACAAGGAAAGTAATTTAAATTGTGATGTAAAGAAATTCTTAAACTTTATGCTTTTAGTACACGCATATATTTAAGAATATTATATATATAATAATAAGAAAAAGTACAATTCTTATATGACAGAGATTTACAATAAACTACTACTTACAAGCACCAGAATAGTTTTTTTAAGATAAAATGAAATACTATTTCTGATCTTACCTTACAATCAATATCAAGCTATGTGCAAATACAACATTCCAACTGAATCAAATATTTAATCTGTTCTAACATTTTAAATCTGAAGGGTGAAATACCAATTCTATCAAATTATATGGAGTTTCAAAAAGACTGTTCCGATTTCTCCCAAGTTCCTTCATTTTTTTATTTATAACCTTTTAAGCATTATATTTTTTTATACTGAAAATCTAAAATTTCACATAAATTATTCCTAACTTGTTGTCTTAATAAAATAAATTGAATGTTTATCATTTAATTCTTGCATTTTAATTTATATTCATCTTTTACAATGAGTCCTATTGAATTACTTTAAAAATGATATCTTAAAAAAATCACATTTATATTTTGTGAGTGGAATAAAACTACTGAATATATTTACAAGCAGTAGCTGTTTATAGTATTAAGGAAATAAAAATTTAAAATTTTGAGAAATCAGATTGTTCTTCATGAAAATCCAGCTTATGAATATTTTAAAAGAGTGATATATTTGTGTGTCAAAATTAATGGATTCGGACTTTTTGTGAATGATAAGCTCTCATATTTAAAAATTGACATAAATGCAAAAAAAGAGTTCATTAGTCCCTTGAACAATTTTAAGCTCTAATATACAAATATTTTCAACGTACATTTCATAAGTTATATTCCTCTAATTTTTAATTATATATTTTCGTAAAATGATCACTAATTAACATTCATAAATTTTATAAAAATACATTTGGAACTTGTTTAGAGTTCTATATTTCCTATTAACTTATCAAGTGTAAAAGTTATACATGCTTCAGTATGTATAAATGTAAACACAGTACAATTTATGATATCTATTTCATATTGAAATACAGATTACAGAAATCTTTGTACCAACATTACATAACAAAATTAGCATTAAGAATAAAATTAATAAATATGTATTGTATTGTGGTTTTATGTAAGAAATATACAAAAGTGCTTTAAAATTGTGATGAAGATGTAGTTTTAACTTTCTCTTTAAAAACATGTCTTCAAATTTCTTTCTAGAAAAAATGCATATTTTTACATGTATTTATTATAATAAAGAGATTGCAATTTTTCCTTTTAATGATAGAAGATAGTATTAGTATAAATAAGTTTTTCAGCAATTTAATTATATTTTACACAAATTTTTTTAATGTATTTAAAATGTATGTGTTCACTTTTAACATTTTATTTTTGATGTTAAAAATAATTTCTGGAATGTTATGATTGCTAATATGAACAATTTATGATTACGGCAACAGAGCAGAATTATGATTGAAGCGAAGTTTTGATCGAGAAAAAGAACCGAGAAATAAAGAAATTAAATTATTTACTAAAAAGAAAGAAACAAAAAAACTTTTATTTAAAATATGCAATCGATTATTTGAATTTTTGAAATACATATCTTGAAAATTCTCCATATCATTTAAAGAATTGACACAATAGCAATATCACATGTTTGATTTCCTACAAAAATGCTTCTATTATTATAACAATCGAAATAATTATTTTGAAGTCTTCAAATGCATATCATACACACCCGTAAAGTAATTTAAACTTGTGAAAGATATCTTAAATACCTAAAGCTAATGAAAAACCCACGAAAAGAAGTGTTACTGATTTTTTGATATTTTAATAAATAATAATTGTCTTAAATGAATTTAATTTATCTGTTGTATGATATTTCATACAAATTGTGTATGACAGAAATTCATTTTAAAGCATTGACAGCAATGCTGAATTCGGTCAATTATATTATTATTCCTTCATATAAGTATAATTTTTAAAATTTTCTTAACTCTGCAAAAATAAGTTTAATTAAATTGACTTTCAATTTCCTTAACCGATTTTGTGTGTTTCAGATCTTAAGACCGGAAATAATATCTAAATCTTGGTTAAATGCAATTGGAAAATCTTTTGCCATTATTTAGCAAGTGAAAGCCAGTAAATTAAGTATGAAATATAATGTCACTTTTAGAAAGGAAAATTCAGAAAATATTTAAAAATTCTTTATAATTAATAAATGCAAATTTCATTTTTGATAAGAAAAAAAAATATTAAGTGCAAGAGGATATTAATGAAATTGTTAAATATTATTGGAGATGTTGATAGATTTAAAATTTAAACTGGTGCACATTAAATCTACGTTACAAAAAATACGATACACCAAACATGATTAGTTTACACGACAGGGCGTAAATGCAATGGTATGAAAATTATTAGTTTCACAATGTATTCCTGCCAAAAAAGGTGGTAGTAAATACATCTTAACATGTTAAAAGAAGAAATTATTTAGAATATTTCCCATACACAACTTGTGTTTGAACGATATCATTTAGTGTAACATTTAATGTTTTCCCTAAGAAAAAGTAATTCTTACTGTTTTGCTTCGAACATTCATAAAGATTGATTCATAACTTATTGGAGTTCAATTTTTTTATCGCTTATACTGATGCTCGCATTAGCTGAGTTCTTATATCAGCCTGCAGAAATTTGAAATAATTTACCGGACAGTCATATTGAAGGTCATGTTAAATCTCCTCGGCTTATTATCACTGACTTCCAAAAAACTCATGAGTTCTTTTATTGACATAAAATGTTCAACAAACTCATACCACGTCATAAAACGTCCAACAACGTTAATAAAACGTTCAACAACATCATGATCCCAGAAATAATGTTATTTCTTTAATCTGGGATCCCAGATTCAACAAATGTTAAAGATATTCAACAGATTCAACAACTATTTGATGACATTTGCAGTTGACAGTAGAAGATTATCAGCGTTCCTTCGATATTCTCGAAGTTATATAACAGATAAAAAAAGTTTTGAATAATGTGACCAATGAGGAATCTAGAGAATGGAATTCCGTGTTGTGTTTTCAGGTGTATTCCATTTCTCTTAAGTAAATCATGCGTGTCTCTTCCAGTATTGTTAGAAAAGCTTGAATCATGTATATTTCCATGATACTTTAAGTTTGTCTCAATATTCATTTAATGTCACCTTTCTACTTTTATCTGGACATGTTTACATCGGACATGGACATAAACTTTGAACAGATCACGTTTTATTTACGATAAGTGCTATTTTATAACGTTTATCCATCTCCTGCGAAATGCTATATATTAACATGGTAGTTCATGACAACATATTGCTATTTCTATGCAGACCTACATTTATACTTAAAATATTCGACTTCAGTCACTATCATCTTTCAATAATCAATTATTATTGACCGAGAGGCGTTTCGACATTTAATCAATTATTATTGTCCAAGTGTCTCCTTACCATATAACAGTCACTAAGATCTTTTAACTGTGGCCTGATGTTGAAATTACGTGATTAATTTTACCCATAGATTTCATCCAGTATATGTATTGAAACCATGCTTAGGCATGAATGCTATTATGGTATTAGAAATGTTTGCGCTGGGTACTCATTTCTCCTGAGCTTGTTTCAAATTTTCTCAAAAAATTAGTAGTGCCTTTTTTCTTATATAAGAACTTTGTTATTGACAATTTTTCCTGTACAGTATATTAATGATGATTAGTTTATTTGTACAATTCGTAATACCTTACGTACTTTATACATATAACATATATATGTATATATATATATGTGTGTATATATATATATATTTATATTATTATATTATATATATATATATATATACATAGTATACTAAAGATTTTATTTTAAATATTATGTACATTATCTTTTAAATAGTATTTTTTAATGTACAAATTTAATTTAGCTATTTGAAAATATAATATCAAATGAGAAAATATGCGAAAATTTTGAAAGTGAATTATGTTTATGATGTTAATTATTACTCAATTTTATATGTATAAAAATTATGTTAATTATTACTCAATTTTATACGTATTAAAATTTCGAAAGCGAATTATGTTTATGATGTTAATTATTACTCAATTTTATGTGTATAAAAAATTACCATACATTTTAACCTTTACATTTTACAATAAAATTATCTTTTTCAAAACAAAATGCTGATCTATTTTAACAGAAAATATTACAATATAATATAATGATTTGTATAAATTATTTCATTTAAGTGTGTCATCTCAGTTTTTTTTTCTCTTCGAATTTCAAATTTAGGAAGAAGATTGTGTAGAGCTGTTGTTAACTTGTTGATTTTGTTCTTGCAAACATTTCTCAAGTTGCCCCAAAACATTGTTAACGAGCAAGCTTCTTTTCACGCACGAGATGCTCATGGAATAAGGAACAGTATCCGAATCGAATGAAGGATTGTTTCTGCGTCTTTGGCATCTAAGCTGAGCTTTGAATTCATTCTTGAATCGATCCTGTAAAAAATTCCATTCATTAACAATATATATTTTGCGTAAAATTATATGTGATTTTGTTATTATTTTGTTTATAATGCTATCATAATAATAATAAATGAAATTTGCAAAATTAAATAAGTAAATTAAATAAAACCATCGAATTTAATAATTGATTTATGTAACCTCCGAACGAAATTCTTTGATTGCGATGCATAGATAAGAATGTCTATATATATATATATATATATATATATATATATATATATATATATATATATATATATATTATATATATATATATATATATATATATATATATATATATATATATATATATATATATATATATATATATATATATATATATATATATATATATATATATATATATATATATATACTTTTTCTATATTATCTATATTATATTTAACAAATTATATGTCATCGTTCAGCTTTTCCTTGACAATATGGAATACCCGAATATTTTATCTAATATTTTCATGTTTTGAAATTTTGAAATATTCAGTAGATTCATTGATGATACATTAATATAGACATTATAAAATCTATTATATTGGTATTTCAAAGTGCTTCAAATTTAGAAATTTGGGGAGTTTTAGATCAAGTTAAAAATAATTGTCAAAAATGTCAATGCTGTAAGCAAGATGATAACCCCAGTTTTATTATTAAACCCAGCCAAGTATTATCTGACTAAGATTGCCATGTAATTCTTTGATAAGCAATTGAAATACCAATGCACTGAGAGTTCTGATGGCATATTAACAATATTCCAAAATATATTTACAAATATTCTGGAAGAGAGACTTTTAAAATCTGCTATGAATTTAGTTCCTTACTTTCTGACTTGAAAAGGACAATACGCTTAAGTGATTTACAATACAATCTAGATAAATTTGTGAATCATTGAATCGCAATTAATGATAGCATTGGAACATTTCCTTTGTATCATAACCAGTAGGTCTTGATACATATTTCTGAAATACTCAAAATCTTCATTTTTGATTAAGTTATCTTTGAAAATAGTGGTAGTAACTATGTCGTTTTGAGTACTGACTTCGAGAAGATTGTTATGTATCTACAAAATATATGAGCTATATACATTTCAACCATGCCACGAAGTCCAAATTAAGTTATATGTAATAAAGTAGAGTTAGCAACTAAAGGCAGAAAATGATTCCATTAGAATTCTCATTTGTTATACAAGTTCAATCTGATTTTCACACAGGAACATGATGTGACCGAATTTAAAAATTTTTTTTTAAATTCTCATCATAAAAAGATATATTGTTTCATTTCAGTAGGGATTTATTTTTGAATGAGTTAATTTTGAGGGTGTTTTAAACTTCAATGATTTATTATTTCTAAATAAGTGTAAATTAAATATTTTGAAAATATGTAGACTTAACATTTCCTGTGAAAAAAACAAATTATTTAATCATAATCTGCATTAAATAATGCAAAATTCATATAAGATAACAATAAAAAATTTAAAAGAATTAATTCAATTTTAAAGTAATTGTAAAACTATTGAATTTTTTATACTCCAAATCAAATATTTGAAGCATCGGACTTCTTAAGTTTTGAAAATATTGTACATATTTAAATACAAAAACACATCAATAAAAAAATTAATTTTAAAATCTGTGGGGTAATTGCTTCTCTTCAAATAATATGAACTTAAGAATTTGATAAAAAAAAAATATACGAATTTTCGGAAAATTGCACACACTTCTAAAATTGATAATCATTGCTGAAAATATCACAAGTTATACTGCTTGTAGTGCTGCTTTTTCTTAAAATAAATTATAAACTGTGTAGCATTTTCAATTAATATTGTTCAGTAAAATTTAAAATGAAGTAATTTAAAATTTCTTCATTAATTTAATTAATATTTCTAAAATTAACGAAGAAATTTATATACATTGAAGTAAATGAAGTATTATATAATAAGAATACATAATAATTTGCAGTTGATATGATATAAATATATTAATGCTGTTTCTTCAGAAAACATGACAAGATATTTTGTAAAAAACAGAACACATAAGTCCATGAAAAAATGATGGATAATTATAATACACGAGTATTAAAGTAATATTACGTGATAATATTTTTCGAAAAATATAAGCAGTGATTGGTTAATAACATTAAAAATAAAATACGTATGAATTTTGAAATTTTTTAGACTTACCAAAAAGTAAGTGTTGATAAACTGTCTGTCTAGATTTTATAAAAGAATTCAACAAAATGAAGAATTATATACTAATTTAAGAAAATGTAAAAATTTATGATCAGTCTCAAAACTTAATTCTCAAGTAGAGTCTTGATTAAGCGATAAGCTTTAACTCACACAACCGCAAAATTTTTATCGAGTATCAAGCCGCAAATTGGTCAAAAAGAAAACAAAAATATCGATTACAAATTCTTAGATAAAATTATATAGATTTCAGTATATACTTTTGGTAAAAGACAATTCACTTAAGAAATTAATTTCTTTTGATGCGAAATCTACAATCTTAAAAGTTAATGAAAAATAAATCATTTTCAAATTACTTTTTTCCAAAAATTGTTTCAGTTTTATTAATTATAAAAGAAATTTGACACTTATTACAATTTCTGTTATATTATAAGGTTTGCTTAAAATTATAAAATATTCAACAGTAAATTTCAAGTATTTTCTAAACAGTTAAATAATAATAGTATACTAATTGTTTTTTAAAAAAACATTTGGTTTATAGAGTGAACTAACACAATGATTTTATATATATACATGCACACAACAATTTTTTAAGTAGCAAAATTTAAGAGAGCTTTGAGTTTGTATACATTAATTTATAAAAATGTTAATGCCATTCAGGGGTTTTAATTTTATTTTTTGAGAATTTTAATAAATGCTATAAAATTAGCAAGCATAAAACTTAAATGTAATTTTTAGATAAGTATGTTTATATGGTTATTTGCATAAATAAAAGAAATTGTTTGTGTGACACACCTTTGCTCTTTGAAACAGCAGATGAGTTATTATCATTTGATCAGATATTTCAGATTAAGTAAATTACAGAAGCAAGTATATCATACAAGGGAGCTAGTTCAAAATCCGTTTAAGTAAGTAATCGATTCATGTTCAACATAAAATAGTCAAAGATATTTCCAAAGAGCATCATCATTTTTGTTGTGATAATTGCCATTATTATTATTATTATTTTTTTTTTTTGGAAATCATACATTTTTTAACAACTTTGGTGGATTTAAGTCATTTTTAGGATAAAATATTACGTTTATTACAAAGTTATCTAACTTAAACATAAGTTAATATGCATTGTTTCCTGATCAAGGAGAACTGATGACTTATTTAAAATTCTATAATTAAGAAATTATAATTGTTTAAATATTTCAATAGCAAATAAATTTTTTAAGTATTTTTTTGAAAATTATTCATAAAAAGTATCGTGTTACATAGTAATGACTTTCCACAAATCCATTCAAAGAATATTTTATGTAACGAAAGCAATTTTAGTTGGTTTTGTTATTTAATCGAACCCACAGTCGAAATGTCAGATGAAAAATTTCAATGAAATTTAACTCATAGATGTTATGAATTTCTTTAATGATTAAATAGAAATACTAAATAACGATGGCATTTTTATTTTAAAATGAACCTAGTTAGCTGATTTATAACTAAAATAAATTAAAAGTTATAATTGAAATTTGCAAAACAATAAATCCAGACATTGTTAATTTATAAAAAAAATGAAATGGTTTTTATCACATAATATTGGTTGATATTCTTCGTAATCAGTAATATTGAGGTTTAATGACTCTTATAATAATACATGAAATTTCACCTTATGTTAATCATGCAATATTGATTAATGTTAGATGTAATTAAAATACTGACATATATTAGCTAGTATGACAATATGGAGCCTCACAACATATATTAATAACACATTACCAAATTTTTTAACGAATTTTCAATTATTTTTCAACTTGTACTGTCAGCACGAGTGTAAATTATAAAACTATAAGATAATATTAAAATTGAAATATAATGTTAAGTAAAATAAACTCATTTTTTATTAACTTTGAATATACTGAAAATTAGATGTAATAAAGAAAACCTCAAGAACTGCAAGTAAAAAATTGAAATACGGAAAGTAGCTTTACTCAGAAACCTAAGCAAAATTATTTTATTTTAATATATTTTTCAAATTGTTCTACATTACTTATCTGCAGCTGACAATTCTTCTTAAAGAAAAGAAATATAATGCTTTCAACATTAGCTCAACTCCTTTATTTGTAAAATACTTTCACTATCAGTGTAGTAGAATAAAATATTCTCAACACAAGAATTAAATTAATGTTAATAACTTTCTAACTCAGCTGAGAAAACACAAAAGTTATTTTGAAGTATGTTATGTTTTTTATTGTACACCATTTGTCGTTATTTGTACTGATGTAAACGGATAATATACCCATTTGCGAAGGTGGAACAGTTCCCCGTAATCCATTTGATAACTTATGAATGACGATCCAAATATCTTTAAATACGATTTAAATTAATAAATGTAGTATTCACCTTTTTTTTTTGTCAAACATAAATATTTTATTATTTGATTTGAATTTTGTTACTTCATACCTAGGACAATCCCAATCAAAGATAACTTAAATTACAATAATCATTATCGAATCACTTTAGAGATAAATTGTTTTTATGAAGTTTACGGTATTAATTACTAATCAATAAAAATTATAATATAGTTATTACTTTAAATTTCATATATCAGTTATATACAAAAATAATACAGATTATAGCATAGAAATACAAAACACAGACGTATTAATGTGTTTTCTATTAACAGTTAGCTTTTTTCAAATATTTTTGTAGATAAAAACTGAAAAATTCAATTTTTGTTAGTATAAATACAATTATTCTACATTTAAAACATTTCATTTAATTCAAGTATGTTTTAAAATTTATAACATAAGAAATTCTAAAATCAAAACTGAAATTGAAAAAATATTTCTAATCTACTAAAACGTAATTTCTTTCTTTACAGTTTTCATAAATTTATTCGCACTCTTTCAAGTGAAAGGTATTAAACAATTCCCGTTTCCCGAACGAAATTCGCAACTAACATGCGAGAATCTATATTAGATAAAGACTGTCAAAAGATTTGACTATCTTTTAATAAAACTAATGCCGATGATCTGTCTACTGTGCACTAAATTCCAATGCATACTAAATTCTAAATGTGTGAACAACGAATTCTCCTACCTCTCATTCTCGAAAGAATCAAAAGCAATCTAAAGAATGTTTCAATGCAGCCAATCCTCCTGGACCCCTTTCCTCAGCAGGACGTCGAATCTGTACACAAAGAACACGCTCTTACATTCATTCAGAACGGAAATTAAACAATTAATTATCTTTTACTATTATGTCAACATATTTTTCCACTTTTTATCCCCAAAGACATATCTTATTTCGTTTTTCATGAGTATGTTCTTTAAATGAAATCATAGCCCATATTAATTTGGCAATATTATCGCCAACTTATAGCTTGATGAAAAATAAGTTTGTATTCGCTTGAAATTTAGTAATTAGTTATTTTCATCAAATGATCGATAAAATATATATATATATATATATATATATATATATATATATATATATATATATATATATATATATATATATATATATATATATATATATATATATATATATATATATATATATATATATATATATATATATATATATATATATATATATATATATATATATATATATATATATATATTTGTTAAATAATAATGAAATTTCACATAATGTAGTTAATACTGAAATTTTATGTGGTAAATAAAATATGCATTATTACAGAAAATGGATCAGAAGGAGAATATTGAGATTTATAAACATAACATTCGAAAATGGCAATTTCTTTTATGATAAAAATGATACTTTATTTACATAAAATAGGAATGCTCTTGACTTTAAATTTTAAGATAATATATTTTCATGAATTTGATTTTTTATTGTCATGGGAAAAGTTTCTTAAAATAAAATAAATAAACTTTTCAAAATGATTTTATTCTTTAACAATTTAAAAGGAAATTGGATACGAATGATAATCGTAATCAACAAAATCCATGTAATGCAATATTTTAGAATAAGAGACGAAAAATATTATAAAAAGAAAGCTGCTTTGATTTCAAGCATAGGGAATCTTTGAGAATAAAAAAAAATACTTAATTTGGACATGCATGTATTCTGTTTGATGTATTTCCTTTTATATGCATAATTCAGCTTAAAATCAGTTGCCGTGATAAATATATATATATATATCAGTGGCGTGTGGTCTGTCTATATGTGCAGGGTATGTACTGCACACCATGGCAAAATTATGAGAGACAATAATTTTCTGCACCTATGTCTACCTATCTTTATATGGTATATAATAAATATTATTCATAATATATTAAAAAATTATGTTCATTTGCTTGCTTGTATTCCCGCAGTGCGTGTGGTACTAGGTGCTGTACCACGTAGCGTGTTCAAAAGCAAAGGACCGTAAGAAGCTTTGAAGTGTACGCCCTGCGCACTAATAGAGAATCACGCTTTATATCTATGGCCTACTGGAGAAGCACAATATACTGTAGCACTGAGGCAAGTGAAGCTATTTTTTGGAACTTGGCATTCAGAATCATTAGAAGGTGCGGTATATTAAGCGTTGTACTAGATCAGGGACTTATGTGCAGAAAATGTTTTTTTAACTAATTAACTGTCCATATGATTTATCAGACGGTTAATGCTTAAATTTATATATTGTAAGATTTTGTTTTCATGGAAATATAAAAAAGTATTTCATCAATATAAAGGAAAATGTTTTACTGTGATTTTTTTATTTATTTGGGAAAACAATAATATCTGCTGCTTGTTCACCAAGGAATACCTCCCAATGCCCGAAAGTAGAACAAATGTACTACATAATAAACCCAAATAAATCACGAGATAAAAAAAATAATAATAAAAGAAGGCAGAAAGAAAAAAGAGTTATAAAATTAAAAGGAGTTAGATAACAGCTTTTAGTGTGGTAGAGTAATTTTGGTGATGTATTATATAGAAATAATTCGCTGAAAACAATTTTCTTTTGTTGACAAAAAAGAAACGAATTTTAATAGAACAATCTAAATTTTACCATTCATTGTGTCTTACAAACACTATATATGATATATCTGTAGCACCATTTCTCTGGTTTTGTATTTAAAAATTGTCAAGATATTTTTCACAGAATACATAATTTCCAGATGTTAAAAACAATTAATATTATGAATTGTTTATGTGGATTAAATTATATTTATTAATTTAATAAATATGATTTAATCCACTGACCGAACAAGAAATAGTTCGTTCCATTGTGCCACCGTTCAGCGAAATCCTCTGCACGTGGAATAGACGTTACGTTTGTCGGCACCAATGAGCATCCTGATGAACCACAGTAAAGGCGTGTTTTGTTTTTGTTTTGTCTACATTTGCTGAAAATATAAGTTTTTCGTGGATGTCCGAAGCATTGCTTTTTCGCAGCCGATTACAATAAGACATGATTTTTGCTTCAATGCTAGTAGAATTCTCATAAGTTTACCTATTTTTATTGTTATACCTGGATTACTAGAAGGTAAGCATTTTATTTATTGTATTCTTTAAATTTATATTTATGTCAAATAACATACTTCAGAATGGAGAACTCAAATGTCTCAGTAATAAAAGATTTATTGGAAAATCCATTTTCGAGAAGAGACATTACTGCAAAAAACGAAATAATTAAATTAAGTAGAATGATATCGGATATTATTGTATCGAAAAACATTAAGATTAAAAGACAAGAGTGTATACGACATTTTCAAAAATCTATGTATGAAAAATTTAAATGGTTAGCAGACTGTAATGAATTGAATAAGGTGTACTCTTGGCTATGTTTACTTTCTGTTATAATTGAAAAGGATAAGAATATTTGGATAAAACAAGGATACTGTGGTTTAAATCATCTCCGCGAAGCTGCAAAGAAACTTAAAAAAACACAATCTCACATAAATGCCATAATACTATTAAAAACATTTGGTACCGTCAGGATAGATTTAATGTTAGATCAACAAAATGTTTCATCGATTGTCCAACACAATGAAAAAGTGACAATAAATAGAAATATTCTCAAGAGATAAATAGATGTTATTTGTTACTTAGCAAACTACATATATTAATCTCTTGAGAATATTACTAACAAGAAGATGTATTTCATGGATACAATGAGAATATAAATTCCCTTAATCGAGGAAATTATACAGAATTAATAACTTTAATTTGTATATATGATGACCTTTTAGCAACACTTTAGGTAGTGTTGTGCAAGAAACGATTTTGAGTTGGGGATGTGAGAACAAACTGATTGCTCAAACGTACGATGGAGTGGCAGGAGCGATGAATGGGACGCAGAAAAAGTAAAAGATATTTTCCCCGAAGTTATGTTTGTGCATTGTTGGGCACATGTACTTCATTTAGTTCTGTCGCAATCTGTATTGTTTATAAAAGATTGTAAATTATTTTTTGCAACAATTTCTAACTTAGTCTCATTTTTTTCAGTGCCTACAAAAAGAAATTATATTTTAAATGAAATTGTTAAAAGAAAATTCCCAAAATTGGCTACAACACGGTGAAATTATTCATCTTGTTTGGTAAATACCATAAAAAGCGAAAGGTCTGGCCTATCTGATTTATTTAAAAATATTGGGAATCGAGAAGGCTGGGATAACGGTGCAATTAATATTGCAAAGAGTTATCATATGTTTTTTGAAGAATTTAACGGTAATTTTTTCCTAAATATTTTTTCTAAAGTGTTGTGTGTTATACTAATGTTCTATTTGATATTTTGCAAAAAACTAACTTAGGTATAGCATATTCAAGTCAAAAAGTAGAGTAAGTAAAAGATGTAATTAAAAATATGCGAACTTCTCTGGCATTTGATGAAGTTTATGAAGAAACTATTTCTCTAGTGGGTCCCCAAAATTTAGAAAAACGTCGTGTAAATTTATAAAATTCAAGTGTTGAACAACATTTTAAAAATTTATAATATGAAATAATGGACACTATTCCTAGTCAGTTAGGTGTCTGTTTTAAAAAATTAAATTCGCTCAAATTTTTTTAACTGTTGAATTTTAGGTTTTTTAAGAATTATTCAAGTAAGTTTCTCTCTCCCGATGTATGCCTTAATTCATTAAGTAACGCTTATGCAAAACATTTTGATTTTGTAAAGCTAATCAATGAATCTTGCGTTGTTTATCGTAGAGAGTTATTCCACGAAATGAATTTATCGAAACTTATTCAGGATATAATACTGAATGAAATGACAGATGCCTTAAACGAAGTAAATCAATTTATTTGTACAGTTCCATTTTCAACTGCTTTGGTGGAAAGACTATTTTCAGCATCGAAAAGAGTAAAAAATTATGCACGCCTTACACTGAGCATTGATAGATTAAGCAAGTTATCTCTAATAACAAAAGAAAAAGATATTTTACATTTATTCCAGTCAAAACCAGTGTTTCTTGATCATGTAATTGATGATATTATCGCATGCCACTAATATATATATATATATATATGTATATATATATATATATATATATATATATATATATATATATATATATATATATATATATATATATATATATATATATATATATATATATATATATATATATATATATATATATATATATATATATATATATATATATATATATATATATATATATATAAGTAAATACATAACATCAACTTCTCAAATCAGAAAATTGTTTTAAAAAATTAGAAACATGTAACATGTGTCTAAGAACACGAGGAAACTTTACGAAATCGAAGAAATATAGAGTAAGTAAAAATTAAAAACAATAGAAAAATAGAAGCAAAGATATTGGGGAAAGAAAGAAAGAAAACTTGTCTCTTCTTATTATGAAACACTGGAACTCCAATTATTTGTATAAGGATTCTGAAGCAGAAGCAATTCATAAATAAACACTATGCCCGATGTCTTCGAAAAAATGGCTAAAAATCCCTTAAATATTAAAGTAAAATGTGAATGCAGAAATAACACATATGAAGTTATGAAAATATAACCGTACTTTTCGAATAGATATAAAATAAAAGTAATAAACCTATTTTCATAGTAATGGACAAATTTATTTTAAAAAAATGACTTCCGTTTTACTAATAAAATCTGTATGGTGACAGTGACACTTAATACTTCTAATATATATTTTGGCCTTGATTTTTGAAAAATATCGTTAAATATTCATTTCTCTAAGCAATTTTTCTGTTGTTAATCACTAATGATTTAAAATATCACAGCTAAAAATACCTCATTCACATATTTTTCAAAAACAAAGTAGCGATTCTGAATGATACAAACAGTTTTACACCTTCACCTATGTTCTCTGTTTACCTTGCTTATTTCAGAGGGTAAAATTTTTATATATGATCAGTAATTTGATTGATATGAAGCAAATGTGAGATCATCTCGTATAATTAATTTATAAGCCAAAAATCTGTGGTTTCACATTCCTAACTAAAACGTGGATCCTTCGTTTTGTTGTTCAAAAAATAATATAATCTCTTCATATATTTCATACAACCTTGATTTCCATCTCATATCTCCTTCAATTCATACTGTGAATTGAAGTCAATAGAGAGAGAGAGAGAGAATACACATTATTGAATTACTTTACAGAATATATTATCATTTATTCCTACACTTTGTAACATATTTTTAGGGTCTAAGTATTGTATTAAATTTTAATTTGTTCGAAAATTTTTGCCTGTGCAGATGAATCGATCTTGCTTATTTGGGAATTTACGCCATATATATATATATATATATATATATATATATATATATATATATATATATATATATATATATATATATATATATATATATATATATCAACATTTTAAGAATGTGCATAGAATATATTCCTTCACAACTAACACATTTCCTGCAGACAAATTTTTTAAAATAAACATTTATTTCCTCAATCTAAGCATTTTCTCTTGAAATCAATGAAAAAAATCCTTCATATATTTTGCATTCAATAACTTTTACGTAAATATTTCTTACGTTAAAAGTCTCAAACTAGCGTAAAACAAACATAGATAGACTATTAAAACAAGTTCAGTATTCTATTATTTTTTTTAAAAAAAAAATCTCTTCTGTCAGTCTTACTGAAAGAAAAATGGTCTGTTGTTGTTACTAATGCTACTTGGACAAGCCAAGCTCGCTATGTCTTGTCTATGCGAATTTAAGTCAATTGGGAGCGTCTTTCGTTTAATCAGAGCACCACGAAGGTGAAAGCACGACTTTGCTTTCAAATCTTCCGATATAAGGCAACACCAGAGGATCCACTCTCTCAATTTTGGCACTGATCTGAAAGAGGAGTAAAATTGCTCCAGACCATTACACCCATGGTAACTGCTCAACGACCGACCACAAGACTTTCAATTTCACATATTTAACGAGCACGTATATCGCATGTACTCGGTGGGTCTTTGGCAGCATTAGGAATCAAAGCCCACCCTTCTGGATGGAAGACCGATGCACTAACCTCGGCCTTCATGAAACATTAATGTACTTGATTAAGAATTCACATCTTAATCAAGTACATTAATATTTCTTTTTGAAATATTTCTTATATTAGACATATTATTATATTTCTTTTTGAAATATTTCTTATATTAGACATATTATTATATTTCTTATATTATTATAGAAGACATATTTCTTTTTGAAATATTTCAGAAATAATAGGATCATACCATTTATTTATAAGTGTCTTCGGTTTTTTTTTTTTTTTTTTTTTTTTTTTTTGTTGATGGTTTAATCAATTCTATAATTTACAGAAAATGACATGCATTAATGGTTTTCATGGCCGGTCGTCTTTCACTATTAAGCTCATAATGTTGTGATTGAAAGACTATACTTTATTTTTTTTAAAGCTTAAAACATAAAAACTGCTGCGAATATCTTATTGATAGTTACAATTCAAAAAATATTATAGCACAGTATCTTTCCTTATTTTAGAGTTTTTGGACTGATAATTGAAATTTTTTCTCTTTCATCCTCAATTAAAATGTTGAAAATTTAAAGGGTAGTTATTTTTATACGCTGTTCATTATTAGTTTTAAGAATTTCTTCAGCTCCAATATAATTCCTTTCACATTATTTTTTAGGTATAGCAATTACAATTGATCAATTTTTTCCATGTGATGGTTTCAAACTTCATGACTACAAAATATAAGGGCATTTTTGCATATTTTTCATGAAGATGTGAAATGCTATTTTTGGGAAATTCTGTAAATTATTAAAAGAAAGTTGCGAAAAATGGATATCCATTAATAAATACTAATTATATATAAGTTGATCACATTTCTGTTGATTTAATCTCTCTCTTTAAAATTAAATAAAACCATATGATGATAATATTTTCACGTTAATTCTCCTTTTCTTTACTTCTAAAATTTATTTTGAGTTAAACTATGAGCAACTGCCAAACAAATATCATCTTTTATAGTACAATATATCATACTTTAAAGTGTAATTATTAATATTACATTTCATTAAAATGTTGTTACAAATTTATAAATAATTATTGTATATGTCTTAAAATATCTCAGACAGATCGGAAATACTCACATTTTGGGCAAAAGTTGCGGTATTTAGACGTGTTATACGTTAAAAGCGGGTTTTCTAATGATTTGGTGACTTGGCGATATTTTGGCGAGAAAACTTGGCGACTTGGCGAGAAATAGATACTTTAGGAGCATCCATCACCTAAGCTCTAATATCAATATTTGGCGAGATAGCCTAGAAGCTTCCAGAACCTTGGCGACATTAGTAGATTTCCCCGCCAAGTCAGGTATAAATACCGCAGCCCGACATGGTTTAGTTTTGTGAAGACAGTCAGTGAGTGAAGACGATTAGTCGTACCTGCTAGTCTACAGAAGCTGTTCTCTGTCTGAGGTATTTGAGACCTGTGATTGGAAGCTGTTACTTATTGTATCTGACGAATTGTAGCTGTATAATTGTGATTGATGCAGCTCGTATTTCTAGTGGAATTTTTGGGAATAAAAGTGTTGTGTTCATTGAGTGGTTGCTTTATTCAACTCTCAATCCACACGAATCCCGAAGTTTGGTACAATATACTCAATTTTTGGGATCAATATGTAAATATTTGCAAATATGATGATGATATGTAAAGTATTTAATTATTATACGTATTTTTAATATAATTGCATGATAGCATCAATTCTATTAAATCAGAATTAAAGGGGGTGAATCATAAACATAAATAACTAACTAATTAACCAGCATAAAATTATTTCATTTAACAATATCTCAATTTCGTGGTGATTATGATTAAAATGTATAATATATTGTAACAATGCATAGTTTTATAATTATAAACTTTATATTATTTTCATAATTTCGAAGAACACATGATAAACATCTGAATAATTGTAAAGGAAAAAAGTCCAAAAAAGGATAAATGATCTTTGAAATGCATATATTTTCCTCTTTTAAATGTTGTATTATATAAGATTTCCCAAGATGATGTAGATTTACATGATTTATTTGATCTATCGTATAGAATGAAGCAAATCTCTCCAATTGCATAAATTAAATTCAGAAATTCTTGAAATTTGAAAGGAATTATGGTAATGTTTATTTCAAAAATATGTTTGACAAACATTTTCCCTAACGTAAGTTAAGAAAACAGTGACGTCAAAGAATAGAATATTTCCCAGTGGATATGATATATATTGCGTTCCAGCTTAGAAAAAGTGAATATAAAAAAAACTGTTTTTTCTAAATAAATACATATGTCAGAGGCAGATTGAATAGTGAAAGCAGCAACTAAATTTCTTACATGAGCCAAATATTTTATGAAAAAATGAATGGCCTTTAAAAATGTGTGAAGAATAATTTCATGATTAAGATATCCTCATCAATATAAATGGTAATATTTAAAAACTATTTTAAGTAAGTTAATCATAATAATTAATATAAATAGTTAATTAAAATATTCTTTAAATAAAAAAGATCCTTTATAAAAATTTGCATTCAGAGGGAATTTCTTTTCCATGGTATTTTTTTTTTCGAACAATGTCGCAATTAATATGTTACAGTATTTCTAATTCTTGCTTCCTAAATTTGTGTGTGGATCAATAGTTGTTTATAATATTTATAATCACCTCAAAATATCTAATATATTATTTTTATAATTTTATATAACTTTCATATTCAAATACATCAAATCTTTAAATCAATAAAATAATGTATATATATGTAATTATCTAGTTAATTACATTAATATATATTGATTTATGTAAAACCATACTAAAAAGGGCGTACTTTTTTAAACGTTATCTATTAAAATTAGTTCATTTTATCAATGTAAATAGTTATTCATGAAAACAAACTTAATAAATATTTAAATTTAGCTATAATATTATACATAAGAACGCCAAAGTGGCTTCCGACTTGTGCTATTTTATGAATAATTTTGTTTTATTATATACTGATATCTTATTCAATTATTAGAAAATTAAACATTTTCATATTTCAAAATAAAATAAATAAAATATATCATGAAAATAATTTTTTGTAAATATTGAAAATTTTTCATGGAGCGTTCATTTTTAATTAAAACTGAATTACTTGCATAAAATATTTTTGCTTTTTAGTTAAATAAAATTCATTTTTATATAGAAATCGTTATATTAATTTATAATTTTATTTTTCGTGTATAATTTTTTTTTGTGTATAATTTTATTTTCGCTCTTCAATTTTGAAATAAAATTTTACCAAATCAAGATAATTAATTGCTTTTGAAAATATACTATTGATATGTGTATCTAAGTTCATAATAGTGTGTGTGTGTGTGTGTGTGATGCATGTATCTATTTGTAAAATACTACAAAATCATTATTAATATATTTCAATTATATATAAAACTGCGTATAGTACCCGAATCATAATCTGCAATGTATGTAATTGAAAGTCACTGATGAGCTACTCAAGCTCATCAAACATTAATTGCAACCAAGAAAATCAATTTGTTAATTAAAAAAAAATACATGAAAACAAGGATGAATTGTATTGAAATGGAGAATTCTTCTGATTTTGGAAGAAAGAATCATTAACTACAGCTTAAAGTTAAATAATATATTGAAGACTTGAGTTTATATACTTTAAAAGAAGAACACCATTTAAATGAAAACAAATCATAAGGATATAGGAAGAAAAAACCAAATTCTTATACATAAGAATTTGTGACATTTACCTTAATTTAATTGAAAATAAAAAGGGAAAAATTCTATTGGAAACTAACTATTCGTATGGCAAATTATGTCACTATACAAAGAAAAGAGCTTCTAAAAAAACTGATCGATATATTGTAAGATTTTTTGTAATTTTTAGTTAGGAATAAAATTTATATAAAACAGCATAGCAATACATCACTAGCATGACTTTCGCAAGATCACTCTCTAAGTGTTATATGACTATATTTAGAGGTAATAAAAAGAAAATCAAATTTTCCAAATGAAAATTCCCATGTGCTATTTTATCCTTTTAGAAATTTGTCAATAATGCATATGGCACACTCGGCTGTAAAACAAATTTCATTGTTAATGTTAATATGATTAATGTTTTGTTAATGTTAATATGATTGAGTAAATGAGAGTTACGTGAAATACATTGTAAAAGAAGAATTTATTTTCAATCGTAGTATAATAAGTCTGCATTTTAGAGCTTTTTAAAGTCAGTTTTTATTACAGCAATCTTATTTTCAAAACAAATCTGTAAAATGTTAAATAAAATTGTCAAATTTTTTACAGACAAATTAAATTATGTATTGATAAAATAAAAAGATATTATTGTCATCACTATTTTATTAGTATTATAGGCATACTGTTGCATTATAATTGTTATAAACGTATTTTGGTGTAAAATAATATTGAAAAATCTAATACATCATTAAATGTTGTTATTTACATCTTTCCAAATAACTTCTAAGGAAAGAAATGCATTTCCTATCAAGAAAATTCAAGACACTAAAACTAATTTTACTGATTACGATGAAATGATACATATAAAAACTAAATATTAAAGTTTAAGAACCAATGAATATTTTATTTTAATTAATCATTATAAAAAAAAGTCAATAATTTAACTACCAACATATAAAAGAGATGGAAACTGTTATCAGGGCTGTAAAAGACTAATATATTTCTCAGATGGTGGCCAGAGGAATTACTTTTACGTCGTCGTGAAACTAGCTAGAACTTTGAATTTTCTGATCGGTGGTTGTTCATCACGTGTTATTCACTGGAAATAGATCAGAAGACTAACTTGAATATAAATAAGTATTTTGTTTTTATAAACATCTGTGATAGACTGAATGTTATTACTATTCAAACTGATGAAGCCTTAATCTTATATTATTTCTGGAAAGTGCACAGTTGATTATTTCTTTTCCTTTTATTCAAAAATATTTTTATCAGAAAAAATACCATAATCAATTTTTTTTATATTATCTTCATATTAGTTGAATTCGTTAGAAGCTCTTATTTCAAAATTAGAATTACAAAAATGACAACTTTTTATTGTTTAAGCTTGTATTTATATCTTTCGAATGTTAAAGTATTAAAAAATACTGAGAATTCTTCAATGACCAATTCTAGCATTTGTTTCAAAAGATGAACAATTCAATATTTTATTATTGATAACAAGTATAAAATTTAGGTTGATAAAAATAGCCTTTATAAAATATCGTAATTTGTTATGCAGAATCCCAAAATAGAAATAAATGATTCTAATTTATAATAAGTCACATATGCTTAAAAAAGAAAATAAAACAATTAAAGTATTTCTTAAATTATTTTTATACATCTTTGATTAATCAATGTTATTATTTTCCATTAATTAAACGAGTATTCATAATGTAGACTAGCCTTATAACTATGCATAGATAATGTTTAACGTGACTTAAATCGAAAATATGTAATGTATGCAACGCATATGTGTCAGATAATATATAAAACCTTTAGCTAACAGCGATATATTATATCAGTACTCGAACTTCGATAAAAGAGAATAATGTATAAAAATATCTTATGAAAATCATTTTGTCATTTGACTTTATTTCAATAACAATGTTTATTCTTATTTAAATTTTAGCCATAAATTTAAAAGTAAAAATATCAAAATTTTTCAATGAACTTTATTTTGAAAATTACAAGTGGAGCTGTAATAATATGCTATATAAAGCTATATAAGTGGTATAAATAGTAATGTGATACAACAGTCGGTTATTTAAATACATTTAATGAAAGAAAATTGATCAAATTATAGTTTTAATATAAGTATATTTACTTATAAAATGGAAATTTTGGCTTGGTATTGATAGTAAAACTTGCATCAACTTTATCGAAAATATATTTCACTATATGATGACTTACTCTAAATATATAATACCTGAAAATGCTTTCAAAATTGCATAATGTATCTTTCTCATATCTGTGATTTATGGATACATTTATAAATTATAAAAACCAATTTTTATGTACTGTGTACTTTTAGAAAAATAATAAATGGTTTCAATTCCAAAGATATATATTTCTTGTATATTATATACATGGCTTAAATTCATAAGATATTATTATGTATTCATTGTCTAATTGTGGATTGAATGACATTAATTTTTCTTGAAATAAAACCATTTTTCTTACTTTGTTTCTGATTTTCAATGCATAGTTTAAAGCTCGTCTGCTCGATTTAATAAGTTTTTCAAATATTACGTGTATTTATTTTTCTAAATATGGTTACCATTGCGGTAGTATTAATGATTCATTAAATGAACTATGATTTTGGAGAATTCATGAAATACTAGGTATGTTATACAGCTCCAAATATATTTTTCAGAGGAACAATAATAAACATAATATCATGTGTAATCCGTTTTCTTTTTCCCATATCATTTTCGATAATGTATGGAAAAAGAATTAATAGTGTTACAAGGAAAAGTGATATATTCATGAAATTATAGTTAATTTTCAATTTACATTGCATTAAAAATGGGTGAGTTGTTACAAAGAACATGGTATACACTTTGTTAAAATTAAATATTATTAAAAATATCGAATATAAATTATAAGAACAGGAAGAAAATTAAACAAGTAAATATCTTAAAAAAAACATATAATAAAAATAGATATGAGATAACTATAGTGAATAAATATGTCATACTGCGTCATGAAAAACTCCAAATACATACAACCAATAAAAACCATTCTAAAGATAAGCTTTAATAAAAAGAAAAAAAGAAAATACCGAAAATAACATGGTCTAAAATGAATATGGGGAAAAAATCATATTCTGGTTTCGCCTGAAAAATCTTGATCAGTATGATCAAGGTCAAAGAGGACAAAATATTTTTCACGAATTCATTGGCAGATATAAATAATCATAAACTAGAAAACAAAAAAACATCCCCAAGCAAATTTGTCATGCTCAATATTCTATAAAAGTTCAGTGAAAAGGCTGTAATACACAAACATATCTAAAAAAAGAATTATTTGAAAGAAAAGGACCGAACTGTAATAATAGAACCAAAAAATCACTCAGAGTTTTTCGGAGCATAATCAGGTTGTAACTGAGGCAGAAAAATATATGATACAGCCACTTATTCTCCAGATCTTCATTTTTTTGGATTTCGAAGACTTGTGCAAAAATACATAATGTTTAATATAATTATTTAAATATTTATTAAAAAAAGTATGAGTGATTTAACCACAGTTTTATTAGATTATACTTAATAGAGAAATAAAATTTTAAGAACCAAATCATTCATTTCAAAAAAGAAAAATGTAAAAACTCCTGAGCAACATACAGTGTATTTTTCAAACAAATTTTATTATAAAGTATTAAATACACGAGAGCAACTAAATTTTATAAAAGTCTTATAATGAATACAATCGTTAATGAAACTGAAGCCGGCCAACTTGTCTAGAAGTCAGCGTGCCTGACTTCGGATAGGGAGGTCCTGGGTTCGAATTCAGGTTCAGGCATGGTTGTACTTTCTCTCTCTCTCTCTATGTCTTTGTCCTTTCCTTGTGTGTGTGAATGCAATATGAATGATACTTACCCTATAAACGGGTCCCTATGGCATGTGTGAGGGTGCGATGGTGGCCCACCCCCTGTGGTGCACCCGGGGCAATGCCTCGCCGGCTAAGTGGTCGCTGTGTCTGGCCGGTTCCTTGGTATCAGGGAACAATAGATTAATAGACCTCATACATAAATTGCATTCGAACGTTGTTGCTTGGTTAAAAGTTGCTGTGATGCATCGTGTAAGAAGGAGAAATGCGTACCAGCACGTTTCTGACTTTGATAAAGGTCGAATTGCAGCGTACCGTGATTGCGGTTTATCTTATCGCAGTATTGCTGCTCGCGTCGGTCGAGATCCAATGACTGTTAGCAGAATATGGAATTGATGGGTTCAGGACGGTAATACGGAACGCCATGCGGGATCTCAACGGCCACCTATCACTAGCAGCCGAGAAGGCAGGAATATTATCCGCATGGCCGAAATGGATCGTGCAACCACGTCACGAGCCGTGAGTCAAGAAACGGGGTCGTTTGGAAGACAACAAGTGTCTGCACGAACAGTTCGATGACGTTTGCAGTAGCATGGACTCTCAGCTCGGAGACCATGGCTGCGGCTTCCTTTGACGCTGCGTCATAGACCAGAGGCGCCATAGACCAGAGGCGAACCTGGGCGCACGAATGGCGAGACGTCATCTTTTCAGATGAATCCAGGTTCTGTGTACAGCATCATGATGGTCGCATCCGTGTTTGGCGGCAGCGTGCATTCGTCATCGTCATACTGGCCCTTCGACTGGCGTGATGGTATGGGGTGCCATTAGATACACGTCTCGGTCACCTCTTGTTCGCATTGATGGTGCTTTGAACAGTGCACGTTACATTTCTGGTGTGTTACGACCTGTGGCTCTACCCTTTATTTGAGCCCTGCGAAACCCTACGTTTCAGCAGGATAATGCCCGACCACATGTTGCCGGTATTGTACGGACCTTCCTTGATACGGAACATGTTCGGCTGTTGCCCTGGCCAGCACGTTATCCACATATTTCACGAATAGAAAACGTCTGGTCAATGGTTGCCGAGCGACTGGCTCGTCACCAAACGCCAGTCACTACGGTTGATTAACTGTGGCATCGTGTTGAAGCTGCATGGGCATCTGTACCTGTACATACAATCCAATCTCTGTTTGACTCAATGCCCAGGCGTATAACTGCCGTTATTACTGCAAGAGGTGGTTGTTCTGGGTACTGATTTCTCAGGATCTATCCAGCCAAATTTTTGGAAATTTTAATCACTTGTTATTTCTAGTATAATATATTTGTCCAATAAATATCATTTTGTTATCTGCATTTCTCTCTGGTGTAGCAATTGTAATGTCCAGTAGTGTAGTATTTTCAATTCATTCGTCTTAGAAGGATGTATAATAAAACTTTTAAAATATTACGAAGTCAAATCGAGTGAGATAAGACTTTTTTAATTTCAGATGTATAGTATATCTTAAGTGTAAAAAGATATTATAAATAAAAATAGATGTCATAAATCATTCAAAAGAAAAAATTATGTTTTAAAAGATAGAAACACAAAAGAAGGTTTGGTTTGTTTGTCGCTCAACGGTCATTTTTTGCACATGAGGGCTAATTAGACCGGGACCTACGGCTTAAAGTGGATTCCGAACCAATACAAACAGATATGACCAAGGAAAGACTCGAACCCACGAACTATTGAGCCAGCACAATCATAAAAGAAGATTTAAATATGTAATAATAAATGAGCATATTTGTAAGCATGAAATTTATAGTTAGAGAATTTGTTAATAAAATACAGATTTATAGAATAGTATCGGCAATACGTGAAAATATTTTTATTTATTAAATTTAATTTAGTCCACAGATAATGATAACTATGGTTGATTATTTAAAGTGAACACATTTTCATAAAAATAATTGATGTTCAATTGTAAACAGCGAGAAAGTAACAACTGTAAGCTTAAAAGATTTATTGACAGAGGAATCATGTTTTTTTCGACACATTATAACATATTCATACTAATTTAAAAATGTCTTAATAAGTAGAGTTTTCCAGTTCTACTAATTTGAGAAATCACACTTTATAAACAAGTAGTTTTATATAAATCTGTAACTATCTTTCGCATCTTTATCAAAAGTAATGAAAGAAAGTTCACATAACCTTAAGAGATGCAATATAAAAGGGGATCAGCGTTATACAATACCATTCTTCTTGCAAAAATATTCAAAGGTTGGATATAAATATAATAATTAAATTCAAACACAGCAATTAAAAATGGTATTTTGACATTAAGTATCTATATAATGCCTAACTTAATCATATTTTCAAAATGGGCTTTGACTTTAACAATTTGGGCAGTTCAAATCAAGAACCTGTCACATTAAGATATTCATTCATTTTCACTGAAAAATATTTTCTAATAAAAACATTTCTTATCTTAAAATGTTTTTTATAAGGAGTTACATAAACTATTCACAAGTTTAAAAAAAAAACTCTGCAAAAATTTAAATCACCGAAGACTCAATTGTACATGAGAACTTGAATGAATGCTTGTCATTTGACTAGACTTAATCAGTAAAAAAGTAAATTTGATTTTTTTAAATCAAGAAAAGTAATTTAGTGATATCTGTTCAATTCTATTAATGTAAAATTAATGTTATTAGTAATGTATTTAGAAGAAATGAACCTTTCCTTCTTGAGTCTTAAGAAATTTTAATATTTAATTAGTAAATAATATATTATACTTTCCTAAATATTATTTCCTTTTACAAGTTAAAGTTGTTTAATATAGTTATATATGTTTAAATGATTAAAATTATTCTAAATATCTCTATGTTAAATAATAATATATTGCCTTTCAGTTTATTTATATCCAGTATCCTTTCACTGGTATCATTTAACTTACATTAACCTTTGTGTGCAGAAATGTTTCAACTAATGCATCATTTTTGTAATCATATATACCAGATCTGCATTAATTTCAGTATTTGCACAATTATATAAGTATTCCTTAAAATATATTTCTGGCTATATTTGTGTTTCATATGATATATTTAATCTGCTTAAAAAGTTTAATTTGTTGGGAAATAATACTAAACATTCCTCAGTAATATATACCAGATCTGCATTAATTTCAGTATATGCACAATTATATAAGTATTCCTTAAAATATATTTCTGACTATATTTGTGTTTCATATGATATATTTAATCTGCTTAAAAAGTTTAATTTTTTGGGAAATAATACTAAACATTCCTCAGTAGTATATACCAGATCTGCATTAATTTCAGTATATGCACAATTATATAAGTATTCCTTAAAATATATTTCTGACTATATTTGTGTTTCATATGATATATTTAATCTGCTTAAAAAGTTTAATTTGTTGGGAAATAATACTAAACATTCCTCAGTAATATATACCAGATCTGCATTAATTTCAGTATATGCACAATTATATAAGTATTCCTTAAAATATATTTCTGACTATATTTGTGTTTCATATGATATATTTAATCTGCTTAAAAAGTTTAATTTGTTGGGAAATAATACTAAACATTCCTCAGTAATATATACCAGATCTGCATTAATTTCAGTATATGCACAATTATATAAGTATTCCTTAAAATATATTTCTGACTATATTTGTGTTTCATATGATATATTTAATCTGCTTAAAAAGTTTAATTTGTTGGGAAATAATACTAAGCATTCCTCAGTAATTTCATAGAAGTTATTGATTTAATATGACTCCCTTTAAAAAAACTTCAGAGCTTTTTTAAACGTAACATAAAATTTCATACATTTGCCTAATTTAAAGAAATAAGCTATATTTCATGATTTCTTGGATAATTTATATATTAAAAGTAAGAATACACTTCAAAAATAATGATTAGTGAATCTAGAATATTTGTCAAAATAATTGTGCATAAATAAAAAATAAATTCCTGCAGAAATAAAGTTTTGCTTCACTATGTCAGTTTTACTTCACTATGTGTTGCACAACAAACGCAAATAGATTCTGCTTAAGGCATGAGATTGAAAATAAATATTCCACTTAAAATGTTCCTACATACTTTGGTATTTAATACTGGACATAGATCACCAAAGCTGTGGAGCAATTTAAATATATTTCCTTAAACATTAATTTTCTAATAATAAAAAGTATTGATTCATTTTTTTTTCGTTACTTAATTCTTTAGATTGTTTTTTATTTGAGCGATCAGTTATTAAAAATATTTGAGGCACATAAATATAAAATACTCATTTTAATGAAATCATATTGCACATAATTGATAATCGGATTATTAATCATACACTTTACATGAGGCCCAAAAATATGTAAATGAGCTCTTTTAAACTAAAATGAAAGTCAAACATTTTAATACTCACATTATAAATGGCATAGATGAAAGGATTACAGCATGAGTTGCTCATTGCCAACCAGTGAGCACTAAACCAAATCACATTTATGTATTTGTACCTAAAATAGATTTAAAATAATTTTATAATCGTTTTTTGTTATTAATTTAATATAAAATTTATCCAAAAATTATTAATTAAATAGGATAAATAATTAGTAGTTTTAAAAGAATATCAAATGAATAATCGAAATTACCAATTTTAAAAATGTCAACCATCAAAGCTTAACAAATTTTGGGCAAATTTCATATTTTATTTAGTATTTTATTCTACATTATTTCTTTGATTAAATTGAAATATAAATATTTAATTTGAGTAGCAAAATCAGTATGTAATGAAAGCTTAATTCAAATTGAATATAGTGAAAAAAGTTCGTAATGAATACTCATGTAAAATAAAAGTAAGATATATTGTGTGTATGTAATGTGATTGAAGTTTAGCATAAATTAGTCTATTAAAATTATTTCTAAATCAATATGATATCTGATATCTTTCATTATATATATGGAAAGAAAAAAATCATTGACACTTCAACTTTGAAGCTGAAATCTGAGGAACGTTATTTTCATTGTTCTGAACTTAAAATATAAGACAAAAATTATGGTAACTTATTGGCAGGATTAAAGCTAACATTTTAATATTGTTCTCTATTTTAGCCTGCCATACTCTCTATTTCTCATAAAAATCTATCAAACAGTTTCTTACAAAATACCTCTAAATTTGTTGAGTAATTTTATGAAAAAATATTTATTAATGTGTAATGATTTTAAAAACACAAATTAACGTACTTTTTTAAACTTACTTAAAATCTTTGAGGTCACCAAAGTATTGAATATAAATCTATATTATAAATTTTAAAATATTATTATCATTTTAATTATTTGTTTTTTGTACAATTGAATCCTAATATGTCACATGATATATAGTCCCCAGATTAATAATGTGATATTAAAATCAACATTAAAGTAGAGTTAAGAAATATTGTACTGCGTGCAAAAATTGTTATTAAATAAATTCTGAGTTGATTTTTACTTTCAAATCAAATGTCATTTTCTAAATTAAAATAATATGTTCCTAATGTCTTTTATAATGACAGTTATGTTTTTGGGAAAGAATACTACATTCATTTTAATTATTTTCTAAGTCTTATATTATTCTTTTGTTAAACGAATTATTTTTCACTTCAAAATAAATTCTTCTTTCTATAATCATTTCTCTATTAGAGCTAAATTTCATTCTCTTGAACTTCTTTATAAATCTAAAAACATATTATAGAATTTAATAAAAAAAACTCTTTGAATGTGAAGTATATAAAGGCAATTTATAGTGGAAACTACGTTTTACCATTGATAATAACACTTGTGTAACGGAGCATATTCTTGATGTGATACAACATATTTTCTCCGACCTCTTTGTTTCAAAATGTCTCCTTTCAAGCTCTTAGTAATAACATGCAATATTCCCTATTATTAATTATTTTCTAATTATATATATATATATATAATAATAATAATATATAATGCTATATAATATTAATTTCCTATTTTTAATAATTTTTCAAAGTAATTAATAAATGATTGTTGTTTGTATTTGAAATAGAAATCCCAAACTTTAATAATTGCGATATTTCCTAAGATTGCTTTGGCGGCTATTTCGAATTGTTATTGATTTCACTGATTTTAGATTTGATATTTGATTGAAAGGATAGCTCTAAGCTTTATCCATTGTCACGTATCTCACATAAAAATAATTTTTATATCAGCTTCAAATAACGCTCTGAATAGTCTATGACACTTTTGGTTACTCACAAAGAAATATAGTATCTATTTCAATCAGATTTTTTTTGACAAATGTTCATACAATATAGTAAACGAAATGATTTCTTATAACTACAAACTGCCATCTATCTAAAGTATTTTTGACTTCTAATTGAGTAAAATTATTTAGGCTACTTTTTTTTATTTCGTTTAGAAATTTCCAGTTTCAGTTTAAGATAAGTGAATTTGTTTTCTATTGTTTTTCATGGAGTACAGTACGAAAAACGTTTTTATAATATCCTTCCAATAAAAAATAAATGGGTTATTGACATAACATATTTATTCATACCACATTAACATAACAAATTTATTCATAACACATTTACATAACACTTTGTTATGAAATAGTGAAAATTCATAGCAAATAGCTATGAATTTTCAACATGTTTCATAGATGATCTATAGATATCTAATTAATATATAGTTTTATGAATCGTGATAAAATTCATGTGTATAATCAAACGGTGACAGTAAATGTGTGATGTGTTTATAAATAAAAATTGTATTGCTATTTTACGTAAATGCTAAATTCATATCATGCATTTTCAAAATACAAATCCTTATCATTGCAACAATAATGCTCTCTATGAATAAATATAGTGCCACTTTTAGAACCTATATAAATGGAACAGATTTCGCTTATTTGAAATACATCATTTATTGCGTGTTCCATTAATTAATTTATTTTTTCTTGCTGTTTATATATATTTATTACATTGGACACCTTTCAATCAAATTTCTGACTACGAACAAGGATAAAGTGTGGCGTATTGGGTCTGCGGATTATATTTCAGATAAATTAGGGCTCAGTTTGGATGAAATCAAGCAATTGTGATGCGGAAATATGTAATCTTTGATGACAGGATAGAACGGTAGACAAGGAGAAATGGATATAATCTTCACGTTGCATCTCTCTACAAGTAAAATTTGGCACATGGCATTGACTCTGATCACTTAATCACACCAAGAACCATAACAGAACAAATTCAGTCTGTTACGCATCAGTGAAGTCCCTTCTTGCAATTTGACATTATTTTCAGATGAGTGGAATATCTGTAATATAACCACTGATCTGCTTGATTTAGGCTCAAATTCGCAGGTTTTAATTCTACTAACGGTGAAATGATTTATGGACATGGTTGAAGATATTGCAATGGCATTGCCTGTTCTAGGAATCATATTACTATTTAAATCAAAGCAATGGAGATCCTGTAGTGAGATATTGGTGAACTTTTGCGTTATGCATCGCCTGACTGTTCCTGCAACAAATGCCATAGTTTGAGGAGGTATTACATTTCTCTCACAAATCCTTTAGGAATTTATTCTTTGTAAACTGAAAAGTCTGACTTGCATCTCTAATGTTTTAAAGCTCTTGGTATTTCATAAATTCAGCAATTGCCCTAAAAAATATCCCAACAAGATATTTCACGCCAAAAGTGGCATGGGATGGTGAACCTTTTTGCTTTGTACATCAGATATAATTGCTTCATTAGCTTGTTAATTTTTCCTTTTTATTGACAAACGAAAGCATGTGATTCAATTTGCACGAGAATAAACCCATTATTCTCAACTCACTGTTACACCAGATCCTACAGAAGCCTCATAATCTGCCATATCGTGATGATACATTTAAAGCCTCTTCGATAAATACTGTTAGGGTTAACAACAGCGGATGTAGTAGCAACCAATTTTGTAAACATTTATTCTTCACTCGATGCATTATTATCATTTATTTGATAATTTTTTAACATATTAAGTAGCAAATTGATTTGATTTTATTATCTTTGGTCATCATCAGTTTAACAATTTGAAAATACTCAACGCGGCAATAAAAATTTTAAAAAAACATTTTCTTTGCAGACAATTCTTTATTGGAAATATACAAATAAGCACTGTGAATCATTGTTATTACCAAAAAAAAATGAAGCATAAAATATAGAAACATGCTTTTATTAAAAAATTAACATTTATTATGTTTTATTCATAAAATGTTCAAAATGAAAATAATTGTGAACTAAAGCATGGAAATGTAAAAAAAAAAAAATTACAGAAAAAAGAGTTAAATAATTCAATTATTTATATATATTGCTTTATGACTAGTCTAAAGTCCTATTGCTAAAAATTTTGCTTATAAAAGTGTTTAATTTTGTAATGTATTTTGTTATTTAATACTATTATACATGTTATGAGGAAAATATGAGATAACCGATATATTCAAATATTTTCATTTTTATAAATGATTTACAATTTATTAAGTGTTTCTAAAAGCAGTACTCAAATTTTAATAAAAACAATCATGTCATATACATTTTCAGAGGGAAATTGCAGTAAATGTACAGTTTCAAAATAATGAGCAACATTGCTAATTTATTTTCGAATTATGTTATTTTATAGATTTTAAAATATTAATCCGCAACATAATTTTTCAAAAAATAAAGTATCATTTTTAACAATAATTTTTTCACGAGAAACACGTTATTAAAAAAATTTATAATACTTATAAATTTTAATTATCTTACAAAATTTCGAAACATAACATAGACATTTTTGTTTATTTAGCATTAAAAAATTAATTTTACTGTAAAAATTTCGACGATCATAAAAATGTTTTATTATATATAATATTTTAATTGCTTCTAAAGCAGCTTTTTTTCATTTAATCTATAAATCAATTTAAGAGACACATTAAACACGACGTCATTAAAAATTAGAATGCATCAAACCAAATTTATATTAGTTTAACTTTCTTAATGAGTTTAAAGCTTATTGAAGGAATTCTGTTGACATCCACACAACAAACTTATCTAATATTCTTTTTCTCAATTTTCCTGCAGATTACTTGTGGGTGTAATTCATTTTAGATCTCTCTATTTATTGAGTTAATACTTCTTAAACGTCCTACGATTTTCTTAGATATTGTGTTAATACATTTGCTATCATCTAAACACACAAACTTCTTCAGTCCTTTGTAAGATAGGAATTCTTTTCTGATTTAATCTGCTTAATATGTATATTTTTCAACTTACAAATTTTTAAACTTTTCATCAATGAATATTATAGCATCAAATCTTGTAACTAAAATGATATTTTTAATTACCATTAAAATTTTCATGCCAGCTAGTAATCAAATTACACACCATATAGCATGACAAAAAGCACAAAGGTATTAAAAATGGGAAATAACCTTAATATTTTAACTCCATTTTCTTATAGATAAGAAATTCGGTATGAAAAATAATTTTATAGATAATTTTATACTTACTCATTTATTTGAGGTATCAATTGTTGTAAGACATTATAAGCTTGAAATGGCAACCAGCAGAATGCGAACATTGCCACAACGATGGACAACATTTTTATTACCTAAATAAAACATTCAGAATTATAGAAATTCACACAAATAATTAAGAAATTATACAGAACAAATTTTCCATCTACACATACCATAAAAATTATATTCTTATTTAATGTAAAATAATAAAATACAAACCATTTTCTTCATTTTAGTTTTGAATAAAATTACAAATATTGTGTGACATTAAAATTCGTTGATCTTGATATCGTACAAAAATATGAAGAATAAAAAATGATTGAGTATATAAAAGTAAGTTTACTCTTTTTAATTTTCGTGAATAAAATAAGTAATGAAAATAAATCTGTGCATGATTCATTATTTAATGAAATTTAATTTTTCAGCTTAACAAGGAATTCTGATTAAGAATTCAAGTAATAAATATCTTAAGAAGAAACTTCAACAGTTAACGAATATCATAAATATTGCAGAACTCCGTAAAGCCATGTATTTTCTTTAATCATAAATACCTGTTTAACTTAATTATTTCTGTCAAATTTAATTAAAAATGAAATATCAAAAAAAACATGACAGAATGTTACTTTATGTCATTTCATATTAAAATTTTGTCATATGAATTTGTTTCAAGCTTAGAGTAAAACTAGATTGTCTATTTTCTGCAGAGGAATTTTAAGAATATTTTTAAATTTTTTAAATTATTTTTAAATTAAAATATGCTTTTAAATTAAAACACTTTACATTTTAGTTACTGTATTAATCATATTTTTTATTTATCCCTCAAGGTAAACAGGGGTACACAGATGTATATCACAGTTTACTAATAATGAGCTTTTCAAGATATTTCAATTTCCTTTCAGTGGAATTTAAATGTTTTAGAAAGGATAATTATACATTTATATACTTAAAATCATGTGAATATTGTGTTGTGTTACATGAATATTTTATGTATATATTGATTGTGTAAAAATGATAAAAAAATGATTATCACATCAAGTAACTTAAATTTTTATACAATCTATATATATATATATTAGTTATAAAACAATAAAGTTTTATATCTCTTCCTATACAATTTAAAATATTATCTAAAAATTCATTAGGAAATTTATTACTTGCATTTTACTTTTCCGCTAACAGAATAAAGATGTGAAACTCTTCAAGGATCAAGTGTTTCTAACTTTTAATATTAATTATTGTGTTCTTAATCATAAATTATTTATTTATTAAAACAATGATGAAGAATTCATATTTGTTCAATTTATTATTCGAGAAATTATGTGTTAAAAGTTTTTGTATTTATAGGTTAAAAATATAAATTCTACAGTAAAAATAATGAATAAGTTTTGTGCCTTTACATTCTTAAAAAGTACACTGTTGACCACCGTAAATGCAACACCCTGAAGGAAACATGCAAATAACATGAAATTTATGGCATTCATTAGCGGAGATGAGATGTGCCGATGATTAGAGTACCAGTGCAGGCGCACATCACGCACGCTTGTGGCGCCACTTGAAAGCGCTATTTAATGCTTAGAGATTTTGACGATTTCAAGTTCGGCAATTGTGTTTTCCTTGTGATTTTTTTAAAAATTGATTAATTTTTCCTTTTAGAAAACAGCGATTATTTTTTAATCAAGTATCTGAGTTAGACAGAGGAAGGATAGTGGCCTATTGAGATTGTTGATTACCTTTCAGGGAAATCGGTAGTCATGTTGTACGAAACCAAACAATTGTAATGCGGATATGTGATCCGTGGATGCAGGAGGATAGGACAGACTGACGCATTCCACCTAGTGCACCACTTCACTTGATGACAGGCAAATTGTGCGCATGGCAGTGACAGATCGCTCAACCACATCACGAACCATATCACAACACATTCTCTCCGTAACGCATAATCCAGTGTCTGCGCATACCATTCGACGCAATTTACAGCAGAGTGATGTGTCCACAAACCATCCATTGTTTCGTCTATCCTTGACGCAGAACCACAGACGTCATTGCCACCAATAATGGGATGAAAGATGGATATGAATAACAGAATGGAAGGAAATTGTCTTTACTGACAAAAATATGATTTGATTTTTTATTTCATTTTAAAAATTTTAACTGATTGTGAAGGGGACATCAGCTCCATAACAATATGATTAGAGGTTCTGCCGTTAATATAATGTCCAAAGCATTGCACATTATGTGAACCATTCTTTTATGATATATTTCTAAAAAGCTGCAAATAACCTCGTTTTAATATCTATTTATTGATTGCCCATTTGATGATGGTTTTCAAACTTTCAAATCAAAGATATGGGATTCTGTTTGAAAATAAAACTGAGTTAACTCCATAATGTAATTAGAGAATAGTTTTATATTAATTAAAGGAGAATGTGGTGATTTTGAAGATGAACGAAGGGGAATGTTAATTTAGATATTACAAAACAAAATATGGATAATAAAGAGAGAAATATGCAAAAAATAAAAACTTAGTGCAATTATATTTGATTGTAAGCGATTTTGATTTAAAGAAGGAAGAATTCTTTTTTAAATGCAGTCTCTTCCCAATGTATATAAAAATAAATATGCTATGTAACAAATATACAATCTCAGAGCCAAACAAGTGGTGGCTGAACTAATCGTTCAGCCACAAGACATTCCTTTCGTAGTTCCAAATTCTACTTCAACATTGTTAGTAAATGTGAAACCAAATATAAGTAGCCCTTTACAAGCATATTAGATCATGCTTCGGCATTACAGGTTAAAAGATATCCAAAGATTATTTCAAAATATTGTACATCCAATTAGTAATAAGTTAAGGTGATTGTTTGATATATATTATATTACACAATACTAAAAAAATTCAATTATGAACCTTACTGTAAGAAATATTTTCATTAGCATATGCTTTTGAAATAAAAATATTAACGATGATGAGTTATTTCATCATTGAAGCAAACTTTATCTATTCAAAATTGGAAAATACTTTGATTTAGAAATTGTGATAAATATATCATCATCAGGAAATATATTATATATTATATATATATATATATATATGTGTGTGTGTGTGTGTGTGTGTGTGTGTGTGTGTGTGTGTGTGTGTGTGTGTGTGTGTGTGTGTGCGTGCGTGTGGGTGGGTGTATATGTATGCATATATATAACTCAAAATATCATTGTATTTAAAATAAACTTGAATAAAATTTATATGAATAGGAAAGTTTATATAAATAGACTTGGTAAAGTATGAAAAACAAGTTAATTTTATAAATAAATCGAATTAAAATTTTAAACTTTCTTACATTCCCTTAAAAATGATGTAAATAAAACATTTTCTATACAAAAATTACTGTAGATTAAAAAGCATAAAATAAATATTTTAAGTATAATTTACACATAAGAAGTTATGAAAATTAGTTGAAGAATTAAATATAGGTAAAGAAGTCAAAATTCCAATTTCCTTAAATTTTCCATTCAATTTCTTTACATAAGTATGTAGTTAAAATCTCTATTTTTACATATACCTATAGATTACTCTCACAATAAAATTGCTCTGCAGAAAATAACTACTACCTTCAGGCAGTGCATAAAACATTTAAAAAGCTTCTATGCTTCCATAGAACTTCCTTTTCATAGTGAGTCATATTCACATGTTGCTTTGGGAGAATCCTGTCACTCTCCATTAGAGACATGAATAAATAATGCATATGAACAACAGAGCCACTTCTGTTTGATAGTGACTAAGGATTACAATAAATTCTTATTGTATTAACATGGACCTAGAACTTAACTAAGCAACCAAAATATTATTTTTCATTTTCGCTTATCAGAACTAGGCCAAAACTATTAAAAAATAAAATAAAGCAGCTAAATAGTTTTCATATGTGCGAGCAATAAATAAATATATTTTATGAATGTGCTTGAATTAAATTTTTATTGCTTTATATGAAGAATATCAATATAAATATAGTTCATAAAATTACCAATACGTTTCTATTTTTGTGTATCTTTTCATTAGAAATAGAAAAACATTTGAGAGACTATAATCGGTAATTTACAAGATAAATAAATGGTATATTCAATAAACGGACTGAACGGCTTATTAATTATCAAAATTAAGAATTGCTTGAATTTGTTTAAAAATAGGAATGTAATTTTTATTTTTTAATTTTTTAAAAAATCGTTTTTAAGATTTCATAATAACTAAAGCAATGGAAGTTTATAGAAGTGAAAGGTTTATCAATTTATATCTGGATACATACTTGGGAACATGTAGAATGTGTTTATATCTATGGGTAAGAATGACTAAGAGAGAAAACACATAATTTTAAAACATTTTAAACTAAGAATTTATTTTAATTTCTTTTAAATATCAATGTTCTTTCCAACAGTGCATAAAAAATATTTTTTAGCTTTAAAGAAAAAAAATAGTTTGAAGTTTCAAAATCAATATATTTATGCTAATGTTGTGTATTAGGAAATACATTAGTATTATTTTAAAGAAATTAAATCATGAAGTTTTATTTGGTTAAAATAAAAGTACCTAAACTTTTAAGGAGAAAGAGGTATACATGCACCGAGAACGAAATAATATAAACAGAGAACAAATTTGCCTAACGATTTCACATAAAAATATTTTCTCACTAAAAAGCAGAATTGGCACTCAAAAGTCAGAAAATTTATTAAATTTTTACAATTTGTCATTACGTTATAGTAAAATGCGCAAGGTTTTGTCTTGTTTAAATTATACAGAGATTTCTTGAATATAAAAATAATTTTTTTTTTCGTAACCTATTAACTTCAGTTGTTATGAGTATTAAAATTGCTTAATATTAACATATCCTATAAGATTGCTTCATATTAACGTTTTATAAAAGTATATCATTAAAATTTTGATGAAAATATTCATGCTAAAGAAACTTTTAAACCTGTAAATGAAAAAATTAACTGACTTTGTTCAAATAAAATAAAGCCTAATGATGGATATGTAAAATATACTTATGAGTAGCTTAAAATGGATTTTTTTCACCTAAAAATAACAGACTCTGTGGAAAAATTTTAAGGAATTTACCCTTCTTCAAGTTCAAATTAAGTTACTGTCTATTATTTAATTTGAAAATACTCATTTATAAAATTACAAATATTTTAATTTTTCTACTTATTTGATGTCTGATTATTATTGTTCAATCAACCAACTAATAAAAATGTTTCATTTGTCTTCTAATTATTCAATTTTCAAAATTATCTTTCTTTCATTTACTTGTGCTGTTATTTTTGATAAAAAAATGGAAAGAAGGCAATTAAGATTTTTTATTTAACAAGATTTTATTTTATTTCTTTGCATGAAGATTTTTTATGAATTGAATATGGCTTTGAAGATTATGTTTAAATTTTCAAACATAAATTTCTCGATTATTAAAGGAAAAACAGATAAATTATCATTAGTTTCATGTAAGATGTATTTTATATTGAATCATAAAAGTAATAATAATGTAATTGTATCATGATATATTGTCCTCAATTATTGAATTTTATATTTTGAAGTTCATGAATTTTTGTGAAACTTCTTCCAATCAAGAGTAATTTGAAAATATTCATAAATATTATTTAAATTTTAAAACAACAAAATATAATAAATCTTTAATTTTTTCAGTTACTTCTGACGTTTACAAATTAGTTTACTTGTGTTATTATTGATTGTTTTTTCAAATTCATGTACATCTATAAAAATGAAAGTTCCCTTAATAAAGATAAATATTGATTCCAACCGTGAAATATACATATTCGTAACCGTGAAATATACATATTCGTTATATATATGTAAATAGGCTGTAGATTTTGTTCAAACTCAGTTTGTTTTGTGAAATATTTTTAGATGATATGTGCACTTAATAAGTTAAAAACTAGAAATGCAAGCAAATATTTGAGCATCATTAAATAACATATGATTTCAATTTTTCCCTACATTGGAAAATGCTAAATTATTCATATATTGTCGTTTTCCACTTGATTCAATATAAAAAAGTAAAACATTCTCATTCGTGGAACACCCAAATTGAAATGTTGTGTATTTAAAAATCTCTAAATTGTTTTGTAATTCAACTTTCAGCTCAACATAGCAAGGAAGAAAAAAATTTCTAAAGAATATGACAAGATCTCAGTAAATATTTTCTCAGCTAAAAAGATTGCGGAGAATATTGAAAACGCATTTTAAGAACTTCAAGATTCTTTTAAATCTATTTAGTTACACAGTCTGAAAACTTATATTGGAAAACATTTACCGCATTAGGGTTATTTTAGAAAAAGATGAAGACCTTTAAAATTGTTTACTTAAGAGTAGTTTTTGTAGTATTCGTTGAATGTATAATGATATAAAGTTCTCGTGTTGCCCAAGTATGTTTTCCTTTAAAACTTCAATAAAATTATAAATGCTTAAACTGCGAAAACTGGGGACAGAAAATATTTCTTATAATATGAATAAACAAATTTAATTAATAATTATATTAGAGAGATATACTTGTAATTTTTACAGATGTACTTGTACTTGTAATTTTTATAGTTTTGTTGGAATAAAATGTTATATTGTTAAAAATGTTAGAGAATTACGTCTCTGCAATCATTATTTAGTAAAAATTAATTTGTAAGTAAGAAAAATTGTTTTTGTTGTTAGACATATATTAGGCACTATTAACTTCTAAATAATGGACAAAATTTTGTAAAATTGTTTAACGAAACATACAGATTTTTTTTATTTAGTAGATAAATAATTATTTGAAACTTTCTTAATATCTTTCGAATTAAAAATGTATTTCTCCATTAAAGATATATTTGTTTATATTTGTTTCATGGATTTAAATATAAAAATTTAAAAATATAAAATTTTCTGCTTAAAATTATTTACTAAGCAAACCAAATATCACTGAAATTATATATTAAATGTAAAATGAAATATAATGTGACATATTTGCTTAAAAATTTACTTAGATTTTTCAAAACATTGTAAGTAATCTTATTTAATAAGTATTAATTTCAGTAACATTTTGCTTATAACAACATTTATATGACTTAATTTCGTACCAAATGTCATAACAAATTTAAACACTGAGATGGAATGCTGCAGGAATTCAGAATTATAAGCGCTTTTATCTACAGATAAAAACTAGTCAAATTATGCAATTTAAATAAAAATCTAAGATTTATTTTAAAGAAATCTGAATATTATTTTAAAGCATTTTGATTTCATAATAAAAATTATTCAATGCAAAAATATTTTTATTCTGATAGTTTCTCATTTTAATTTATACAGTAAAAAGACATGACTTGAACACAGATATCAAATATAATGGGGAAAGTTTGAAGCAATTATTTTAAATGAATTCTCATATAAATTCGAATGATATACGATTAAATGTATAAAGTGAAAAATAAATTAAATTCAATCAAATTGAAAAATTAAATAAAATTTAAATTAAAAAAATTAAGGTAAATAAAAAAAACTTGAACTATATATATATATATATATATATATATATATATATATATATATATATATATATATATATATATATATATATATATATATATATATATATATATATATATATATATATATATATATATATATATATATATATATTCTTCTAACTGAGCACAATAGAATAAAAATAGATTCATTTGCCTGCATCAAATGAAACGTTTATTGGAAAAATGCCAAACTAGTTTTAATAGTCTATTGTTATTTTCATTAGAAATTTGATACGTGACGAACTTATTTGAATTGCATTGGTGACAAAATCAAGTAAATTGTTTGTTTCAGACTTTAGACTTGCACATTATATAGCTAATATGTAAAACTACGACAATGTGTAACAAAGTATACAAAAGTAACTTATATACAAATGTAAAAGTAACGCAGAAAAGTATAGCTTGATTTTAATTTTCTTATTTGTAATAGAGACGCAATATCAATATGGAAAATAAAATTAAAGGAAATAAAAACTTATTAAATCATAAATACATATTATCTTAAAATTTGCTATGCTTATAATTGTTCAAAGTTATTAAACTTGAATAACTACTTATATAATTTGAAATTTATTTTAAAGAAAATATTTTACAAAAGTAAAATAATGAACTAATTCTGCAATAAGACAAATTCTGATATTTATTTAATCGAACATGTTTTAGGCACACCACAGTAAATAACAAAATTTTTAAATGAATTTTAAGAGCATGAAAACTTTTACATCCTAAATTATATTTCTTACATATTGAGTTTCATTAGATAAGACATTTGAAACTTATAATTTTGTAATGATTTTATAAATAATAACTCGAATTAATAGGGAATTTAAGTAGAAATTTTACCTATTAAATTAAGGAATTCTGTATCGAAATTATTGCTGTTTTATACACAGTATAGAATGTATATTTAGAAATACGTTTTAAGTTTCTTTAAATATTTTCAGTCTTAATTTAATATCAATCATAGAATTATTTTTTAAATATCAAAAGGTATGCCATCAATTTTAACCTATAAACAGCATATATGAGTAAGAATTAGTATTGAAAGGAAGATACATATTTTAAGTTCTGCAAATATAGATTATTTTTCTATATTTCTTATTATAAGAAAATTCTAAATTAATATTTAAAAGAAGTATTTTGAATTTTTTAATATATATATATATATATATACATTATATATATATATATATATATATATATATATATATATATATATATATATATATATATATATATATATATATATATATATATACTGTGCTATGCTTTTTTAAGCAGAAAATATTTTAATTTAAGATAAGGATGTATTAATAACCTCTTTTAATTTGCTTTTAAAAGTAAGCTAAATTGTTATACAGAATCATTATTATTCTTTAGCAAAGAAAAATTTAATCTTGCCAACACAATATTTGATATTCAATATTAATTATAATATTAGATTAAATACAGACATTTTTCATTTTTAAATAGATTTTTATGCATAACATATTTCATTTTGATTAAAATATATTTGTATCAAAATTGACGCTTTGAAACGTGAATTTATTGGTATATGTTATTTTTTTCTTTTGATTACGTAAGAAAAATTATTCACGTGAACTATTCATTCTCAGCTTGATATAAATCTAATATTTAATATGTTACAAGTTCTGGTAAACGAATGATTAGACAAAATACTGAAATACATATTCTGAAGAAAATCTGATTGAGCTACTATAATAACATGATAAATTTGTATTTTTCTTTCAGTCTTTTTAATCTGTGAGCAAGATTTCAAACAAGCCGGAGTTTCTCTAAAATTATTACATATTTTATTTGATATATTAAAGCGCGCATTTTTTTTTTTTTACAAAATAATTCAATAGAAGTCTGGTGATATTTGCAAAAGCAAGTTTAATATTTCAGGAGGAATTTTGTTAAATACTTTTTCATGTACGTAATTGGATATTTGAAACTGGCATTTAAAATACGGCAGATAAAATGTTAGCAAATTTATCATTTATTTGAAACAAGGTAAATTCCCTTCTAAATGCTGCAAGCAATGCGTGACCTTTTTTTAACTCTCTAATATTTAAATATGCTTTGATTTTTAAATATGTTAATTTAAATAATTGCAAAAATATAAGATTTTCCTTAAATTTTGAAAAATAATCTTATGTTGAATTTTCTAAATCACTTTGTGTCAATAATACATACATCTTTTTGTGTGTACTAGATCATAACTATTGCATGCTATAAATGTACATAAGTATGTATATCTATGAAATTTCCACTTCCTTTTAAGTTTATAATAGCTACTAAAAACTTACTACTAGAAACATTTTCAATTATATATAAATCATAACACAAAAATATTGGAATTCCCTAACTTCGTTATATAATTATTATTATAAAATATGTATATTTATTTATATTACACAGGGTACGTCATACCTATTTTTGTGAGTATACAAATGTAGTAAATTTGTTTTAAAAATGAAGAAATAATTGCAAAAATATATATTGATATTGTTTAGAAGAGAATTGATTTAACAAGTTATTCAGTTTGTAATGAGTGCACTTCTTTAAAAATAAGTATAAATAGAAATAAGTCTTTAAGCAAACCCATCGTAAACAAACACTGCTTGTTCTTTACTTTTCATTTCACTACAAAGTTTTTAGTTCATTAGGTATGAATAATCAAAGTAATGTAATACTTAAAGCATTTTGCTTCACCTCATGAATTCAGCATTATCAAGAACGAGTTATTTGTTATTTTGAAAGAAATGTATAGAATTTTCAGAATGCTTTTGAAATATTCTCAATGAGATGAAGGTATTTAATTTTCTGAATTACATTTCTTGTATTTGGGTGATTTGATGCATTAAACCGCAAATCTTTAATTGGAAACATTTAACAGAAATATTAATACTTTAATGAATAACAGTTTTATACAATAATTGTGTTACATTTTAGTGACTTTATTATACTATTTAGCAATTTTTATTCTCTGTAATATATCTATTCATCTGTGTAATATATATATATACAAGAAAATTCTAAATTGTTTTTACAAATAAAGGAAGGTGATGGTACCCATCGAGACAAGAAATAATTGCATAGTAACATAGGGTTGATTTGTAGTCTAAGAGGCAGAGAAAAGGAATTCTTACCTGAACTTACAACACTATATGGTAAACGAATGAAAACACCAAAAGTTCCAAAATCATATATATGGCTTAGTGAAAGTCTCACAGCAAATGCTCAAAATGCCGACCATGTGTGTCGTTCTACAGTTAACTCTTGGAAGTAATGACTAGCGCACTCTCTCCAAGATTCCTAGAGTCGTTACATTTATTCGCGGCAACAACAATTCTAACCACGAGATCTTCAGCTGAGTCAACAGGTGTCTAATGCACTAAAGATTTCCCGTTCTCATTGAAAAAGAGTCCAGTGGGTTGAGGCCCTTTGAGCGAGGTGACCAAGACACAGCTCCACTACAATCCAGTGTACGGGATATGTCACACCCAAATAGATACGGAACGTGATGGGAAAATGTGTTGGGTCCCCATCGTGCGTAAACTACAAATCTCTCTGAATGGATAGTGGAACAGGCTGCAATAAACTGGGACGCACTTGTTCCGAAATGATACGGTATGTTGCGCCGGTAAAACGGTCTGAAATGATATAAAGGCCTACCAGGTGCTCACGGAAGATACCTGACCAGATGATCATGGTAAATGTTTGCTGGTGTCTACTAGGGGTGTACAGTTGGAATTTTTTGTCAGACCAAACGTGTTGTTTGCGCTTGTCGAAAATACTTTCTCTGGTGCATGTTGCCTCATCAATAAATAATACTAATGCAGGAAATCGTATATAGTCTTCTTTTTCTCCTCATCAGCTGCACAAAGTTTGCCTGGTATGGATAATCATCTGTCTGCAAAGATTGCTCTTTTTGCTAGTTGTGCGTGTACAACGCTACAGCATTCACGAATATTTTCGAACGATGTTATTCAGATAATACTTAAAGCGATGATGTTGCGCCGTTTTTAAAGGGCAACGTCTTCTTTTATTGGCATTTTCGGTAAGCAATAAGTGAAAAATGCGACTTCATCTCTGTGGAAATTTGCATACAGTAAATTCATGATAGATTCTTGATGCGTTTCTGCTTTCCTCTTTTCTGCCTCTCAGAGTGGAATGCGAACCTATGTTATTATGTAACTATTGCTTGTATGGATGGGTACTATCACTTCACTTAATTGGTAAAAACAATTTAGAATCACCCTGTATGTATATATATATATATATATATATATATATATATATATATATATATATATATATATATATATATGTATATATATATATATATATATATATACATACACACACACACACACACATATATATATACATAAGCAATAGACTAAGAAAACCAGTAACCAATATTTGTCAGCAACAGATGATTGACAGATAATTTACAATTGAATACGAAAGCTAAAAAGTAAATTGTTTTATTAAACTTTCATCTGAATGATGAAATTATTTATTTTTTTGTGTATAAGTTATTCGTAAAATTTACACTTTGTAAAAAATTTATAAAATACATTGTATTCTTCATTTTCAAATAGAGATGAATTAACTCCTTAGAGATTATAGTGATGTTCAATCTAAGTGACAATAATAAAGTATGGAAAAAGAATTCTGATAACAATTGTGTTAATTCTTCAACATTATGATTTGACAAAATAAGTGATAAATGCGGTAAGATTGAAACGATTGAATATGATGCTAATGTTCATGATAAGCAACAATCGCTGTACACTGAGCAAGAATTTGGCAATTTACATTGTTGTACTAGGAATATTTTCATTCGGATGCTTTGGGATATTTAAAATTTGTAAAACTAAAATTTAAGTGTATATGTGACGTAAATATATACTATAAGCTTATTTATATATATAACCAAAAATCATCGTCAGAATCTTGTGAATTACTACCATCCCTTGTGTTACTTGTTATTAAATGTTTTCTTCACCTGTTTGTTTGTTTGTTTGAAACTGTCAAATAAGAAGTTAAGTTGCAAAATTTAGGGTAACATTCATATCTTAAGTAAATTTACACAGAATCTGCTGATAGTTTTTCTGTGAGTTGACACCAGACTTACCAATTCAACCAATTTAATCTTTTTTACGAACTATCATTTCTACCAAATAGTTTTCTTTTCTGTTTTTCAAAATTTTATCATCCGATATTTTTAATTGGTTGTTTATTTGATTCTTTCTTATGCATTTCATTACTTATTTATTCCTTCAACGATGAAGAAACACGTACTGATATTACAGACATTTTTTCAAATGGCAGATTTTAGACAGTTACAACTGCTACATAGTCTATTAATCTATTGTTCCCTGATATCCAAGGAACCGGGCAGAAAGTGTGGCCTCTTAGCCGCCGAGGCGTTGCTCCGGGTGCACCACAGGGGGTGGGCCACCATCGCACTATCACACTTGCCATAGGGACCCGTTTATAGGGTGGGCATCATTCATGCTTCATTCACACACAAGGAAAGGACAAAGACAGGATAGAGAGAGAGAAAGTACATCCATGCCTGAATCGTGATTCGAACCCAGGACCTTCCTATTCGTACTCAGGTACGCTGAACACTAGACAAGTTCGCCGGCGATATTACAGACATAGTGGGAATAATTGTTGAAGAAACATGGTTATCAGGCATTTGATATAAAAGAATTGTGATGTCGAACTCGGCTTCTGTTCTACATTTAGATAAGAAATAGAGAAATAAAAAAGCATTTTTTCCCTGTACGTAAGAGCAGAACGGTGAAATAATCTTTAAAATGTTCAGCTTTATTCTTATACAGTTGATTTCGTATCATTTGAACTACTCAATTCATGATGTTTTGTCGGTCATAAGGGTTTTTGGTATGAGACTGGTTCTGTTGAAAATTTATCACATTTTCAGAAATGAGTCCATTCAAATTAGGAAAACGTTTTTAAAAAGCATACAAATTTGAGTAAAATATAAGTTGCGAGAAATATGGAATTTCAAAAAACAACTTCTTGACTATAAAAAAACTCGGGAAGAAACCTTGAAAAATAGGAAAATCTTATAGCAAATTGTCTCTCAAAACTGCTGAAGAGAAGCAAAACATCCTAAACTGGAACAAATGTTTGCTTACTTGGCTGAGAAAAATGAGAAGAAGGAGAATTTTTGTTGAAGCTGCTTATCTCCAAGGGTCTAACGGAGTCAGACTAAATCTAGGAATCCGTTGATGGAGAGGAAATCCATGACAAGGAGGGGAGAAGTGTAGATTTCATCCTATAGTATATTCATACAATTCAGGGTTTGCTCAAGAGAAATGTGGTGTCTATGGCATTTAGGATAGAGGGGGAGGTCTTGTTACCCGCTACAAAAGTGAGGCATTTCAGGTGGCCAGAGGCAAGATGTGCAAGGCAAGTGCTGGTTTTCTTGTCATAGGAAAGAGCCAGAGAAAGCTCCGGCTTACTATCCTTGTAGAAGTGGTGAGTGAAAGGTACCTGCCAATCGGTTTTAAACTGGGCTTTTCTCAGGGAAAAGAGTTAATGGTAGGTATGCGTGGAAGAAGAAGAAGCAAGATGGTCTGAGCCCGCCTTTGCCAAAGTATCTGCTATTTCATTGCCTCCAATATCCACGTGAGACGGGAAGTTAGGAGAATTGTTGTCGATGGTAATGTTATTAAAATGAAATCCAACTATTTCCCTATGAAGCTATACATAAAAGATGTCCAAAAAGCATCAGACGGTTTGCTTAAAAAAAAAAAAAGAATAACCAGACATGCTTGAGATGTAGAAAATAGTGTAATAAAAGTATAGAAAATAGTGTAACAAGATTTCAGCTATACTTGCATTACGCAATGAAAATGAAATGGAATAAAGGAGGATAAATCACTATTTACGAAATACGATACTTTCTAAGATGAATTTTTTCCTTGTGATACCTTCACATCTATCATGAACGGGAGAATTGGCTCAACTTTTCATATGAAAATATTTAAAGCCTATATTTCAAAAGTGTTCAAAAAATACAAGCTTCATATTACGATAACATTTAAAGCTTAGATGGTTAGGAGAATTTATAAAAATTGGCTGCCAGACTTGGATCGATTTTTTCATTGAAGAATCGTTAATTAATTGTGGATTAATTGTGTGTTTATTGCTGAGGTTAAAGTGCTGTATTTTGAATTGATGCACGAGGAATTTCTATAGCCTAATCTAATTTTTGTCTTACGAACCATGAATCAAAGTATAAAAGTAAATTTAACAGCAAATATCGTACCATATTTTTGAAAAAGTGATAGTGCACTTGGCAATAGAGGGTCCTTATGAAATTGACTTCCGAGGAGCACTGCATATATTAATACATGTTCGGAATGATGTTGAAGAAGAAAATTATTTTTAAAGAAAAAAGCCATATTTCATTATTCAGGTTTTATTAAAAAAATGCTATAACAGAAGAAAGCCAAGAAAATTTACTTGATGATTTGAGTGAAGATGAGTCACTTATGTAAGAACTGCGACAAAGAACCAATCCCTTTGCTGAATTAAATTTCTTTTAAGGATTTTTTAGTAGAGACTCACATATAATATGTTCGTAAGTAATAATGGATGATGAAATTATGCTTAGAATTTTATGAAGTAAAACGAAAAGGAGCTTTCAGGTATTGAACACGAAGAAAGTGATGCAGATCAAAACGAGTAACTGAATAGCTAACACGACTTAAGTACAACTTTGGAGGACAAACAACGAAATGTTTCTCTTTATATTAAAAATGAAAAAATGTAATTTTTAAATAAAAAAATAAACCGTTACTCTGCTTGATTTTTTAACGATAAAATGATGGTAAAGAGAAGTATTCTTTTTAAAATTAGTCTTATTTTGTTTGTTTCTTAGATAGTTATTCTAAATAATTTCTTATAAGAAGCGTTTTGTAGTTCCTTATGAGTTTACAAAAACTTGCGTTAATTGTAATATGTATACAAACAATGTATATATATATATATATATATATATATATATATATATATATATATATATATATATATATATATATATATATATATATATATATATATATATATATATATATATATATATATATATATATATATATATTATAACGTTTAATCCAATGTTCTATCTATATATTATATTACATATATGGGTTCAAGATTTAAAAAGTAACACAAAATATAAATTTTAAAATTATTTGTAAGAATGTACTCATATTATATAATTTAAATGCAAAAAAATTATAAAAGTCTCCAAAATAAGATATTTTCTTCTAATAACGCTCTATAACGAGAAAGAGCATTTTGTTGCAGCCTTTGCAAGAATTTTTTTTTAAAGTAAATGACTAATTTTGCCACTCTCACTGTAAAATTAGTGAGAGTTACTAAATTTGCCATTTTCACTACATAATTAGGAAATAACTAATTATATAGTGAGAGTGACAAATTTGCAGAAATATATAAATTCTTACTCAACACTTTTGCTTTGATCTATACTTTGATCTTTATTGTTCTTTTGTAATAATAAGCCTCTGCACGTATATCATATATTAAATAAAAACTATTTATATTTGATTTAAATATTTTAATTATCGTTAAAATTGAAACAAATAAAAAATAAATCTTAAAAAAATGCTAAGGAGCTTTAAAAATTTCACCATCAGTTTTCGTGCAAAATTGATAATTACGTTTTCAATTTTCTGTTGTCATATCATAAGATAAGAAATTTAAAATAAGAAAATAAAAATATTTTCAAGAAATTATTTTTTTATATTTGAATACCAATTATCCAAAATTTATGTTGTTATCACCTCTTTAATCAAATTTTAAATGACATACCACTATTGTTAGGAAACTGATGTCATTTAAATAATTTAGGAAAACATTATGTATTACTTTTTCAAAATTTACCAAATTTATAGGAGGATGCCATTTTCCTTATGAAATAAGCTCAGCACCATCATTTGCACTGATTTTCAGTATAATGGTTGTTATAAATGATTAATCGCATAGAGAAAGTAAATATGAAGATTTATAGCGTTCGGCATGTACATATTTTATCTATAAAATTATGCAATTATTATGTTTATAAATTTAAAATTCAAATATGTTCACCAAAACTGATCAAAAATTCAGCGCACAATTCTTTCGGAGATTTATTATGGAACATTAGTATAATTTCCCTTCGTAAGCATAATTGCTTTATCTTCAGCTTATACAACAATATCAACTAAATGAGACAGCCATTAACACCCATAAATATCGACATGTGTCATACGCAATTATAAATATGTCATTTTATATTAGTGTACCTCTAGCATAAATAAATCTAATGCTGTCTCTCCTTCAGTGATAATTATTGAGGTAAAATATATACTATATACCTCATACTATAGGCTCAATAGTGTCATTGGACCTTCATAATATGAAACATGCTTGAGAAGCTCATTGATATTTTTTAAGCATTACAATTGTCCCCTTTTTATTTTGTTGTTAATTATCAGTTTAATTAATAAAACAACAGCTTGTTGTAATATGTGCATTAAAGTGCGAGTAAAACACATGAAAGTCACATTATTCAATAATTGAAAATGTATCTTTTTATCATATTTTATTTACATAATAATTTATTTCAAATTTTATGGTTAATTTATTATGGTCTCCCTGATGTTTTAGTTCAAAACGACTTTTCATGGAAGTGGGAGCTGCATTCTACAAGGTAAATTCATGAAATTTTAATAAAAAATTAAAATTAGAAATTCGTATTTAAATCTTATTTTTATGTAAATTTATAATTACATCTAAGCATTAATTTTTAAGCAGAAGTCTTTGAACTTAGAATAACTCATACTAGTTCATATTAGCTTTCACAAGAGTTTCCTAAACTTTATAAAATTTCTTAATAAAGCACCTATTACATACATCATATTAATATGATAAAATTAGAAAAATACAAATTACCTTTCGAGAGGCGAAATAATTTTCTACATATTTATTAGTTATAATGAGTTAAGTTAATTAATACCGAATTGTCATATATGACAGGTGGAGAGCAATTAATGTATTGTTCATGAATATTTGCATTCATAGAATGTGAAAATTAATTTGGTATTTAACTTCTATGGAAGAGAGGCAAATCACTTCAATTGCTCAGAATTTTATAATTGTCCAAATGAATTAAACGTTTTTACCAAACTAAATATTCGTGGACGAAATCATTTTTGATAGCATGCTGCATTTCCAAGATGAAATGTAATATATTAGTTATTTAACATTTTGAAATAAATCTATTAATTTTAAAAAGTCCGGGACTCTGATAAATAAAAAGAAAAATGTTAACTTTAAATTTAAAAAAAATCATTTGAATTTAAATACTTACATGTTTCCCAAATATCTTTTTTATGTTACTTTTTACCAAATTTTCATAATTTTTTTTTGTTTATTATTTGAAACAAAGTCTATTCTTATAAAAAGTTGTTACAATTTTGTCGTTATTAGAGTTATTAGTTAGAAACGAAATTATCTCTAAATGTAACGAAGCAATAATTTTATTTTGTACACTAATTCGTAAGTAGACTTAAAACAGAATAATTTTCTCTGTCAAGTTTCTGTTTTAATTTTTCATGATTCACGAAAATTTATTATTTATAATTTGAAGTAATTATTATGGTACTGAAAATTTTTTCACGATAGTTTTTTTCATGTTAGAAAATCTGGTAAGAAAATTCACATCGATTCTTGTTACCAGTTCATTTACTTGTTATTGCGGTGTTTTCTCTGTATTTTCTAAGATGTTCTTTGTTTTATTTTGTTATTGGTGTTTTCCATTGGTAGTTTAATATTTCTGTGCTATCCTATGCTTAAATTATGGTGAAATCAAAAAGTTGGAAATAAAAATGAGCAAAGATGTTCCATAATCTTTTTAATGAAGTTACTCTTTGGCAAAAATGTCGTAGATATTACATTACAATTTCTTTCTAAATAAGTAAATTAAATATTATATTGATAATCAAAAAATGTATAAAATTAAGAAGTGTTAAGTTTGCTGTTTAAAAAGAAGAAAATAAAATTTACGTAAGTTATCCTTAGAGGAATTATATTCAAAATATGATATGTTAAAATTATTTCCTTGATTCTCCTTTAATAATACCAAAGTTTTCTAAGAAGAATGTTTTTAATAACCTTACTGTCCTTGATTTTTTTGACGTAATCCTAATCAATATTGGTAGGAACTGGTAAAATGTACCAAATAACTTACTAAATTTAGAAATACGTGCCAAATAAGTTATTAGAACCAGTAAAAGCAACTTTTGTAATATTAATTTTTCTCTTAGGAAAAAATCACCTCTTATCAAAATTAAGGAAATGTTTTTAATGAATCATAAGAAATCCTCATTACTGTAATTATTAAATGTAAAAGTAAATTAAAATTAATACTATTTTTCAATTTTCTCAAAAGTATTAAATTCAGGAAATAGACTATTCTTACATTGATGCAGTTATTTTTACATATTTTAGAAAGGATAATTTTTTAAAGAAATTATCTTCATTATTATTTTTAAAAAAACAAGAACCGCTGCATATCTGAATTTCAAAATTTTGACTATTGCATAATCTATTCCGTAAAAATTATTACTATTCCGTAAAATATTCACTATAATTTTATTGATACATTTTATATATTAGCAATATTTCTTCATATAGCTATCAATAAATTGATATAAAACATAAAAACAGTATTTAATTGCACGTTCCAGTTATTAACCTATAATACAATGATTAAAAAATATAAAACTATTTTAAATTCAATTTTAATTCTTTTTCGCTTTCGAAGGTATTCGGAAAACTTTAAATTAAGTTACTTTTTAGAAATTAAGAATGAAATTTTTAAGAGTCTGTCATTCAGATATTGTAGGTATCTATTTTAAGGAGGAAAACATAAATATTAGCAAATATTAGAAATTTTAAATACAAATTCATAAAAATTATATAAGAAATACAATTTTAAGACGTTCTTATCATAATATTGAATAAGGCTAAATCTAACTTCTTAATTTAGAATACGTGTTAATTAAGCAAATACAGCAATGTAATGTATACCGTATAACATCATTACTGTAGAGGAGTTTGCAAATTTATTAATAATAGACTCCAGGCAAAAACTCATAATTATTATACTTAATACCAGAAGCGATCAGGCAAACTCAATCACTTCTGTAGTATTATGTATAATACCACAAAATTTTAATTATACTTAAAAACATATCTACAAATAACTAAAAACGTATTTAATTTTTATTATACTTCATAAGAGTTTTTAAAAGTGTTCAAAATTTTGATTTTATAGGTAAAATTTAAAAGAAAAAATAATCAGAATTAATATATTTTTTCTATTTAGTTAATTTAATATACCTTTTTAATTTCAAGTATTGAGATTGTAAAGCGCTGATTTTTAATGTCAGTGTTTTGGAAATAATCAAAAATAAATGCACATTGTTTTCAATTCAAATGCATAGCAAAACTTATAAATGAGCAAAAAATGATGGAGTTTTTTGAACTGGAAAACAATATCATTTTCTAATTCAAATATTTTCTAAATTAATTTTTTTCAAAAATATTTTTATTTTAGATATCATCATTATTTCTAAGATCTCTATTAAATATAGGTTTTTAATTTTAAATTATTGAAATTAAGTTGAATTTATTGAAAGGTATGATAATATAATAATTAATTTGTCACTTACTAAACATGTACTTACATTAAAATATGCAACCAATTTCTAGCATTAAATTTATTTTCTACAACTGTATACAGTTTAGAGTATTAAACTCAATATCTCTAAAATACTCCAAACAGTATTATAAAAATCATGAACTGTTAAATGGAGAAGAGGAAAATAAATTATTTATTATTGCAACTTTTAATATTAAATTTTGAAAGATTGATACTAATAATTTGCTAATTAGAAACATTCCCAATTTAATTGATATTTAAGAATAGTACATTTGATCACATATGTAACAGACATTTCACATTTCATCTTACATATATTATAATTATCTAACTGACATGTATTATATTAAGTTTTAATCTTAAAATTTTTTAAATACATGGATTAAAGAGAAATTATTCGTAAGATCCAAAGAATTAAGATAAGGAAAATACCAAACTCTTTACAATAAGAATACTGTTTAATGTTCCCAAAAAATAACACTTATAAGAATTCTAGGAATGAAGTATTTACATTCTTACGGTCAGAAAATTTTTACCTTTAAAAATATTTCTACTTCTTTAGTCATATATCTGATTTTTTGAAACTTTTATTTTCATAATTTTTCTTCCAGATGATTTTTGTTCTGAAAGCCGTATAATTTTTTGAATATTTTGCATAAATTCTCTTATATGTTATAGATATTTGGAATTACCTGAAATGTTACTGCATAATTCAAAATGACCAAAGAGATAAAAATTGTGTATGTCACATAATCAAAATCATTACATTTAGGAAATAAAAATAAGGCAACAAAACACAAAGATAATTTACAAGCACAATGCGAAAAACTGTGCATAAATTTCAAATCAATTTTTCTATTTTTGTCTTCTTATGTTTTTAAGTGTAGGTTTTCATTGCAGTATAAATAATTCTATTCAAATAAGTTCTTTACTTCCAAAGGCTAAAGAAGTAATTATATAGTTGAATATAGTTAAATTATCAACTGTTGCAGTAGTATATTTTATCATTCAAGAGACGAAGATGAATAATTGTTTAAAAATGACGTTTATGAAATAAAATATAAGTGAAAGTTTCATCTGAATGTGAAAACAGTAATTCAATTTAGAATAAATTAATTGATAAAATAATATATATTTAATATACAACAAACTACAGAACACCTTGTTTATATCTGCATATTAGTAATTTAGCCATGAAGTATCATTCAAATTTATGGAATAATTACATTGTTCCTGTGTTTATATTTTCATATTTTCTTGTAGTTTAAAATTGAGAATCATAAGAATATTTTTATATTATTTCATTATTATTAGTAGTCTTATGACACTCATAATATTACTAATAAGCACTTTTACAAAAAAGACTTTAAAAACAAGTAGGGTATTTTTGTTAATAATAATTACAAGCAATATACTTTCATAGCTAAACTGCAAAGAATGTCAAATTAATTTGAACTAATATTTTCAATATGCAAGGCATTCGAATAAATATGTGTGAACATAAAGCAAAAACTTTTTCTCTGTGTGTGTGTTGGACAAAAATACGAAACATTTAATTTACTTAACTACACACATTAAGGTCTAACTAAGAACATTTAATTACTAACTATCTATTTATCAATTGAGCATATTTTTAAAAAATATGAATTCATTTTAACGCTTCTTTAGACATTGAATTCAAAACCCAACATTTTTTTAATTTTTAAAACAGTATAAAGTAACAAAGATCGAAACAAAATAACAAAAAATATCTACTGTGCATTTTTAGTAATTAGTGCTAATAATTTATTACACAAATAATTCCTGATAATTTATTCTAAAGCAAAAATAATATACAAATATTTAATTTTGAATTTTGGGATGTTTTTATGAAACATTTACTAGTATGAGAGATATATTTGAGCAAAAAATATTATTTGTATAAAACCATGACATATTCTTGCTCTAAAATTAATTACACATCTGACTGTTATAATGAAGAATGCAGTAATAACTCTGCTCCATCTACAACTGTCGAGATAATTGTAATAAATTCGGGTATACTGAGCGTTGCCTTGGGGTTTTAATTATAGAATTTCATCTGGTATGGCACGTTAAATCCATTAACACACATGACTCATAAATGAAACATTAAATTTTTTTTGCATTGAAGTCTTTAAATATTCATGTTTTATTTCATATGATCGAGAAATTCTTAAAATTTTATCACTGTTGATTGAAACTTTCCGTTATTAAATTTAAATTTTTCTTTGTTCATGGTGACTCTTTATTTGAACAACTTAAAATAACTACTGAATGTTCATTGTCTCTACCATGAAAACAGTGAATAATGTGAACAGTAAATTTAGTTTTTACAATATCACTTGCTTTTAAAATCATTTTAACCTTAGGATATTGTAGATATATTTATATTTTATATTCCTGATTCTTAATTATTGATTGCATTTAAAATGATTCACAATTTTATTTCATAATATTAATCAATAATAGTTAAAACGCAGTTGTATCCTGTAAACTAATTTGACTCGGAATATATTTCGCAACAAAAATGTTTATGAAATGATTTACGAATTCTCTATTTTTTTGATGAGACTTAAAACCTTTACAGAAATTATGTTAATATTTAACATACATACTGATGAAAACAGGAATAAATAAAAAATAAATAACAATAAAGTTTCTGAACAAAGCTCTCTTGCTCAGTAATACTTTTGCAGAAAAAAATTTTACTTAATTAAAGAAAGAGAGAATGTCCCTCTCACAGTGCACAAGTTGAACCTAAACACGTAATATACTAAGCAGTTCCTCTCATTAAACACTTTGCATAAATTTTGTCTATTATTAGAAACAATGAAGTAAATTCAATGGAACGTCGTACGCATGTAAGTTATCAAGAATTTAACATACTCAGAGAAATAACTTAGAAACGATTAGAATATAATAAAAAATTATCTGAATAGACTTTTAACTATATGAACAATTTGGTAATCAATAAGTAAATATAGTAAAATCTTTAGCATTATATTGCTTATAAATTCAGAAAAGCAAGGACATTAATATTGAAGATGTGAGTGGCAATATTTTATTTCAACTAGCACATTAAAGTTCTACTCATTTTTCCCGTATTAATAAAAATATTATAAAAGATTAATATTAAGGAAGCATTTTCATGCTACATTATATAATTCATATATCAACAGATAACCAAAAATACATTTTCCTTTATATAATATTTTAGATTTAAAAGATTTCTCTATTTCAGAATGTGATTTTCGGTTTTATATTTCAAATCCATTTACTGTACGTTGTGGCTACAATATAACAATTAAGTAACATATATATGTATGTGTGAGTATGTTTATATATTCTTATGAAAATGAACTTACCTTCTTTTTATTTTTTAACATAACTTCATCTCTTGGTTGAACTGTGGAGTCATTTGCCCTCAATCTTAAACCCATTCTCCCATAAGCGTAACAGATGAAGCACAGTGGCAATGCATACTGGAGTGTTGCTAGTCCATAGCGATATATTCCCCAAATGTTTCTTGGTATTACAGTGTTCGTGCAGAAAGGTTTTGTGTCGGCCATGGTTTCCGGATCCCAAACATAAGTTACACGCAACGCCACAGCATATGGAACAGCTGCTAATGCACTGAACATCCAAATGATGCATATGACAAGTTTTGCACAAAATTTTGAAGAATCCCTTTTAGAAAGGGGATAAAATACAGCTTGGTATCTGTCAAAAGCTATAGCTGATAAAGTGAATACACTGACATTGACAGAAAGCACCTGTACGAAAGGACAGAAGGAGCACAAAAACTTCGGGAGCAGCCACTTTTGGAGCAATGCGGCCTGAAATTGAAATGGTATAGCAAACAATCCTATAATTATATCCGCCAAAGCTAGATTGCCTATATAGTAGTTAGTCACAGTTCTCATTCTTCTGCGGGAAGCGACCACCCACAAAACGCTGGCATTTCCCAATACTGATAACAACGAAACTGCTCCATAACAGATAGATAAAAATATAACAATCCCAATTGGGACCTGAAAAATTTCGGAGTCCAACAAATTTATGGGTTTCATACTAATATTCATTGAAATATTATTTTCGGAATTTTCTGTGAAATTTAGCATTGATGTAGATATATGTTTGTCTTCTAAAAAGCAGTGAAATCTGGAAACATTTCGAAAAGCAAGTTGAAATAACAATTTGGTTCTCATCAGTTAATATTCAATGCATGGAATATTTCATCAAATTAAATTTTGTGGTAAAATAAAGTAGAAATTTCACAAATCTAAATATTAAATATATATTTTACTAATATTATTTTCATTTCGTTACACATATGCAGATATCTATTTATATTATATTTCTTAATATCTATTAAATTTATTTCATTTAGAAATTCAAACTGCCCAAAACAAACTAATAATTACATTCTTTAAAAATTGAAACAAGTCATAATATTTTGGTAAATTTTGCCGATTAATAAAAATGGTGACAGTTAATTTAAGCTTAATAATTCCATAAGAGGTTAATTTTTCAGGATAAAATACTTATTTAATTTCTTATTAATAGCTACAATGCTAATTAAATTATTTTATATTTTTTGAGAAACTATGTTTTAAAATTGAAGTAAATATATTTTAAGGAAATACATTATGCAATTAAAATTTAATGGGTTATTTTCTAAATAATTACAAATAAAACATTTAGAGTTTTTTTGGTTAAAATATTTAAAATATTTTTCCATTCACTCTTACATAACTCGTTTTTGTAACTGCTTATCCATTGCTGTCAAACTTCAGAAATGCGAGAGCCATAATGAAAAATTAGTTTGACAGAAAAATGAATCAGCATTTAATAACTCTTGGAAAATAATTGCCAAATGAAATATTTCAAAACACTTTCTGTAGTGGAATAGTTTTCATGTCTTCAACAACACGATATTTTTTAATCATTTCACATCGAATCGGTAGGTCAGCTAGTCAGAACTGCTCAGAGAAGAACTGCTGAAATGAGTTTTCCGTCTTCTGGTTATATCCAGGGTGATAGGAGTTAGGATTTATAGGGGGCGCTCAAGTATCGCTGAAAGTCAAGAACTTCCTGTTACAAATTTATTTTTCTCCTCCGAATTGTGTTTCACAACTAGAGGACAATTTTACGCACCATATAAGCGTTACTACTTTATAGTAACTACATATAAGCGTTACTACTTTTCAGTAATAAAACATTAGATTTACAAGTATTTTAATTCCCTTTGAAAAAAGCTACAAATATTTTTTGTTACGATAAAAGTTCTGAAAATATACAACAAAAATAATTAAATAAATTAATAAAAGTAAAGAAATTATATAAATGAGATAAAATATGTTTTGAACAACTTTTATATAAGTAATAATATTACTCATATATAAATTTTTTTTAGTTTAGTTTATTTAAGTTATCTCTTCAAAATACTTCATGTGTCGTTATTAAAAGAATTACATTTATGTGAGCAATTTAATTTAGCAGTGAATTTTTATTTGATGCAAAGTATTCATAAATAATCAATTCTGTAAATTTGTTTAGCTTTTGTTCAAGCTTTTGTGATTAATTAAAGAAAGTAAGCTTTAGTTTTCTTCAAAGAATTTCAAGTCAAATCAGTTTTCTTGTAATTTATTTTTTGTACAAATGTATTGAAATTGTTTTAAAATATTTCAGTTTTAGAAATCTGTTATATGCTGCAATTGTGTGTACTATTATTTTATCTCTATTTTCTTTCTCTTTTTTTAAATTGCTTCATATAAATTTGAATTATTCAATAGTAAATATTCCAGTATTTTTCAACGATTTTAAATTTATAATATGAATAATTTTAAATTATAAGCGATGAATTAGAATTTAAATGGATAAATATATTTATAACCTTAAGCAAAGTTTTATCAATGATTATTACATTTATTTTTATTTGTTAACAAATTAGTTTCATTAATTAAATAATTGGAATTATTATAGGATTTCTTATATTATTATAAGATTTTATAAATTATATATACATATATATATATACATATATATATATATATACATATATATATATATATATACATATATATATATATATATATATAAACATATATATATATATATAAATATATATATATATATATATATATATATATATATATATATATATATATATATATATATATATATATATATATATATATATATATATATATATAGATTTATATATTATTTTATTTTTAAAAATATAGATTATAACATCTAATACAATTTTTTAATCCCTGAAATGCTGACATAAAACTCTTTTCTGGTTTAAAAATAATATGTTTTACTTTTCCCTCAAAAACCAATAAAAAATTTTTAAAAAATTATATCGCATTAGAATTTGTTATTCGTATTTTGATTTTAATAAAATAGAATTTTTTCAAGTAAAGAAGTAGTCTTTTTTTTAATCTTGACTAATGAATTTTCTAAGAGATAATAAGAAATATACGAATTTCAGTAAAGCAAGACACTCACGAGAAAAATATACGACGCATTTTCTTTAAGTTTATTTTTAATTGAGATTTAGTTAATATTTTTTTATTATTCAACCAAGAAAAAATAATCCAATTATGCCAGTTAGTTTATTCTTTCTTGGTTGGAAAATAATTTATTAATGGAAATTATAAATTTATTCTCACATATGTGCTTTAAATAATAATTAAAGATTGTAGAGAAAAAGAAATGACCATGCAATTAAGTTAGTAAAACTTTTATTGCTTCTTTATAATTAATTTTCAAAGTCTCAAACCTGATAGAATGTATTACTTTTACAGGTTTCATACACAAAATATATTATCAAATATTATCATGATACAATAAAATGTTCCATTAAGTATAAAAATCAAGGATTTAAAATTAGGAAAAAACTCTGATCATATTCAAAACATTGACAATCGTAGTGTTAACAATTATATTGCAATATTTGTTTTTTATTACCATTTTTCTATTGAAAAACTAAAGGACCATTACAAGAACAAGATTGAAGAAGGTATCTACAAAATCACAGTAAAAATATCAATATTGAAACGAAATGGGATTTTGTTAGGGATACTATATTGTAGACTGTTGTTTCAATATTGAAACCAGAAAGAATGTCAAATATTGACTGATTCGATGAGAATGCTGAAGAGATTTGTTGTTTGAACAAAAATATTGCAAGGTAAAAATGCTACAAACCTGCAGTAGATCAAATAATTGTGACTGTAAACATAGAATAATAGTATTGTGACTGTAAACATAGAATAATAATAAATGAAGTATGAGTAAGGGAGGCAAAATAAACAAGTTTGATAAATTTATTGAAAATCACAGAAAAAGAAAAGCAGAAAGTTTTATAGGGAAACCAAATGACTGGTAAATTATTTCCAATATCATATTTAAAACTGAGAAGGCATTGATTGTGAAACTATTTCAGATGTATCAAGTGTTAAAGAAAGATGGAAAAATTATTTTCATACTTTAATTACATATCTGATAGTGCAATAAATGTAAATGGTTTAGTATCTATTATGTCAGCCTTGAAAAAATTCTAGGACCAATGTTTGAAGAAGTTAAGCATTTCATATTAAGGATAAAATGTAATATAGCTCCATTAAGTAATCGAATTAGAGTAGAATCTATAAAACATGAAAGAATCAGGCTTTGTGATAAAATCTGTGAATTTGTTGCAGTTGTCTCTATTAATAAAAATGATAAATAACTAATATGTAACAATTATGGAGGTATATCATTTTTAAATATGACCTACAAAATACTTACCTGTTTAATTTACAAGAAGCTTTTACCAGTGCATAAGGTATTCTAGGCAGCAAGCAATGAAGTTTAGAGCAAACTGCTCTTTTTTCAACCAAATTCGTATATTTAGAAATATTATTGAGAAGTTTCCCAAATATAATATCAATCTGATTGCTTCTTTTGTGGATTTCTTTGGTTTTTGATTACATGGATTGATACAAAATGATTGAAATTTCAGCAGAGCCATTGGTTTCAATCCAATTAATCAAACTGATTGAAATTCTTAAAGGAATCTAAAGTCATGTTTCTAATCCAGAATGAATTTATAGAAAATTTCAATATCAATGCTGATATTCGATATGATGATGTATTATCCATCTTATTTTTTAATTTAAAAGTTTAGCATATTATTTGTAAATAGGATCTCAGAAGCTTTACTAATAGTGAAACGACTCAAATATTTTCATTTGCTGATGAAATAGTAATACTGAGTAGAAACAGAGAAGTATTAAATAAAACCGAGAAAAAATAATAGAAGAGACGGACACAGCTAGCCTTTTATTTAATGAACAAAAAACAAAATATTTGTAAAAGCTAAATTTATCAGTATTTGTAGAAAATGTAGGATAATTTGTTACTTTAAGTTCACAACTATTAATATTTTAATGTACTTGTATACAGTTATAAGTTTTTCATACACTATTTCAGAAGAAATTATTTGCAGAATCTGGAAGGGGAATCATTCTTATTTTTCTTCTCACTAGCTATTGAAAAATCTATTGATCACACGGTCAATAAACATAAAAAATGTACAGAATAATTATTTGTCCTGTGGTGAAAAATGGCTGTGAAACGTGTATTTTGATGCAAAAAGATTTTCGAATTTTAGAATGCGAAAAACTGCTTAAAAAATTGGTCCATTACATTTAAATAATTATTAAGAGCCATTATATTTGAAATATCATCGATGGAGAATTAGAACTAATGATGAATAGGAAGCTCTTATCATTTATAAAAATATGGTAAGATTCATCTAAGCACAAAATTTCGCTGCTTGGGCACATTTATGAGATTGCCTGGTGTCAAAGTTGTTAAGATCTTTCATTGAAAGTTCTTGTGCAGGAAACCAGAAGGTAGACCATAGGAATTTGTTCTGATGGTGTCTAGAACAATTTTAGAACATTAAAATTCCAACTGAAGAATTCGAATCAGGGACAGAACTGTCTGCAGCAAACGAAATTCCACTCTGGTTTGTAATTGATTATTATTATTGATTCGATTGTTAATGTCAATAAAGGAGATTTCTATTTTGTATTAAAGAAATCAATAATAAGTCTTCATTTAATCAGACATAAATAAAAATCAGATATTTTTTTAAAAAAAAAGGTTGTAAATTCAACAACCAAGGAAAGGAAGACCTTTAAGCTTTTGAACAAATGGACATAAAATCATCAAAAATTTGCACAGTTCCTAGTTATTGTATAAAATCTTTAATTGAAAAACCAATAATTTAATGTATCACATTTGTAGTTTAAAACTATAATTTCAACATATTATATTAAGAAACAATTAAGGTAAAATATGAAAACATTTTTTTTTTCTGTTTTGTGAGCAAATCAGAATTGTGTTATCAAAAATTGTAAAGAGTATATTCTATTGCACTAAATTTAGCAGCTACACTTTAAAATTATATTCATTAGAATGCAGCATCAATCAAAACACAAAAATATAAAGGAAAAAAACAATATAAAAAAGGCAAGGGACATTATGAATAAAATATAGTTGAAAGGTTCATAACTATTATTGGTATTAATAGATGAAATGTTATAGAGCAGAACTATTTATTATTTATAAGAAGCAGAATTTTCTGTAAGGTAAGATATGTGTTTAAATAGATAACAGAAATATTAAAGTAACTTCTTTTTCAACTTCAAAAAATTAAGTATTATAGAATTATGTGAAATGTAATTCATTCATGAAGTTATTTAATTTCTTTAAGACATTATATTAAAATTCAATTTTAATAACTTGGTAATGGGTCACATTTTTCTGATTCTTCTATCTAAAACAGTAGTTGTGACATTAACATTAAGCTCAACAATAAACTTTTAAAACATGCTTTGCGTTTCTATATCAAAACAAAATACTGAAACTTGGAAAATGAAAATTTACCAATATCTTTCAGTAAAAATATTATTTTGCATAATCAAATCTCTTAGCAAATTCACTTTACTTATATAACGTTATAGCTCAAATAAAAAATCTTTATTTGAGATTCGATATAGGTAACTCTTTTGAAAGCATATTTCAAAATGCCCTACTGTTCTAACATTGTGAATCTCTCTGTGAAAGTTTCCTTTGGGTACAGCTTGTATCGAAAATGAAAATGCAATTTAATTTCAAATAATCCATGTTATATAATTCCTTAATGTGTTATAATAACTATTAAACAAATGACAATAAAATATTTGTAAAAAGAACATTTAAATTGATTAAATTGTAATGTATCTGTGTATTTATTCAACTAAAAATCGTATATTAGTTGCCGAAAAGAAACTTTACTAAACCTATTTGATTTTAAAGCTTTCATTGTAGTTTAAATATATAAAAATAATCATTTTAAATGAAGAAAAGAAAAACAGCTGAAGTGCAACAAACCAATTTCAAAACAAAATATATTGCATACAGAAAAGGGGTTATTTTTCATATTTACATTTTAATTCATAATCTTCTTTAATATTGTTGTTCTCGTGTGCCAGCTAGGCTGGCAAATCGATGTGCGCTGCTCCACTTTTCCAATGAACCGTATTTGGTCTGAACTCCGACTTCTTCAGTACACACACATGCCATAGGGACCCGTTTATAGGGTAGGCAACCATTCACACCTCATTTAACCACAAGGAAGGGACATAGACAGTCCTTTCCTTGTGTGTGAATGATAGAAAGAGAGAAAGTACACCCATACCTGAACCGAGATTCGAAGCTAGGACCTTCCTATCCGTAGTGAGGAACGCTGACAACTAGACATGTTAGCCGGCAATCTTTTTTAATATATAAATGAATTAAAGATAAACCAAAGTTTTGTCCTTACTGATATGATATTGTAGTTACTAATGTTCTCATTTATTTTATTGTAGCGTAGTTTCGTTATCTCAATAAAATTTTTATCTTTATTCTTCATTATTTCAATCCTTGAGGCAAATTTGTCATAACTAATACATCAAAATTCGCATTGTAGAGAAATACGGACTCATAATATGGTTGTTACAGTTTACCCGTGGGTTATAGATTTAAAATAAGCAAAATACATTTTCATTAAAACAATATTCTTGTGGATGCTTGAGCTTGCATTATTTTCTTCCAACTTTGAAAAATTGTATACAGAAAATAATGTATTGAGCTATAAATAAGAATTTATTTAATATGAATTTATTTAATTTATAATGTAGATTAATTATATGTTGTGCTACATATTAGAATAATTCCAATTACATTACAATGAGAAGAATATTAAAATATAACTAATTTTAAATATAATATACATATCCTTAAAATTTTTATTGACTAATTTTTTTCGAAAATAGCTTATATTGTGTAATTATACTATAATCATATATTTTCAAATTATTCTGTACTTAATAACTAATTGAAGACGTTAAGTTTTATTAGGTTTTTTTCAATATATTCAAATATATTCATTTTTTAAATAAATTCATGGAATTTATAGATATTAATTTTAAGTGTCAAATTTTTATTTAAAAATCTTCTAAGTCAAAAATAATACAAACCCTGCGCCAAACGATAAAAAATTGCCATTATCATATTCTCAATTTCCAAAGCACACACAACTGTACGTTAATCAAGGAAATTTCTTACTGTAGCAAATATTGATAAAATTAAAAGAATAGGAGAATGTAACTCAAATTAAGGAAATTATGAAAGCAGATATTTTTTCAATGAATGATTTTAAAACTAATTTAACTAATGAAATCTTATATCCAATGGATATATAATAACTTGGATTGAAGATGTTTCACAGGAAATTCATGACAATATTCATGCAATATTGGAAAAATTAAATTCAAGTCATTATTTCTAATACAAACAAGTTATCTAAAATCATAACGACAGTCTGGGATGAATAACTGCATTTACTGGGAAATGTTCTTTTTCGAAAGATTGTTATAAAAACTAAAATAGATAGGATATTTACCTATTCTTCTTTGAAATGTAACTTACTAAATTATAATTATTTTTAAACAAATTAATACAAATTCTTTCATAAAATCTTAAACATCGTGATTATATCTACCATATGTATACATTTAGCCGGTAAAATATTAATCTGTGCTTCTTTCCTTGTTTTGGATATATCTGGTAACCATTGTCAAAAAAGTATATCAATTGGATTCTGAAAAGAAAGCCAAAGATATATACAATATTTTACTGCACTTTTACTATAGATACAGAGACACAGAATAATGTTAGTATTTTATACATTTGTTAAAAATAATTCATCATCGAAAACCAATTTCTTTGTTTTTCGGGAGTTTAATATGTTACGAAACAGCAACTATAATTACATACAAGCAAAATATTATCATTAGTTATTTTTATAACAAAATTTGAGCATATTTTAAAATAGTGTGAATATTACATTTAAATTCCTAGAAAATCACAATACATTCTAATTCCTTAAAACTTTTACTTTCCATTACATAAACAAAGTGCATCTAAAAATATTAATAAATTCACAAATAATTCTCATATTCTCTCAAAAAGATTTTTAATGAATCTCAGCTTCGGTTTACATACCATATTGTTACAGGTTAAATAAATTTTTTGCGTTTTCCTGTAAAATAAATAAATATTCAAATTAATTTTTGAAAGAAACATGCAATAATTGTTCCTCATATAATAGTATAAAATGTTTAAAATTGTATTATTGGAAGATTTTGTGAAATGTTTATAAAAATTATAAGATGCTAATATAAAATTATTTTGATAAATAAACGTACTAACTCATCTAGTACAAAATAATATATTAATATATTTGTGAAATATTAAATAAATTGTAAATGAAAAAGTGTAAAATAAGTAGGAAAAAAAGAAAATGTCCCTTTAGTATTATGTAGCTCTAATGTGTGCGTGTGTGTTTGTTACATCATTAAATACATTAATTTGTTTACCTCCTTAACTGTTAAATATTTTTTGTGAATAGATTTATGTCGGTATAGTTATAAAATCAAATCGGGAAAGAAAATATCACAAATCAATATTAAAGATTAAAAATTGTATTCGGTTATTTAAAATGCAACTGGAATTTAAAAAAAAATTAGTTGAAATTTTAACTTCCAAACTTTATCCTGCTATTAATTATCTTTATTATATTAAGTTAAAATTTAGGAAATACCTTAACCTTTAAATGAAACTTTGATTCAACAGCCTCAAAAGAATTAATAGAAAAGAAAATAATAATAATAATAATAATAATAATAGCCATAAATAACAATAAATTAATTTGAGATATCCATTTTTAAGAAATCAATGATAAATTCCATCTATGAATCGATTGAATTAATTCAATAACTAGTTTGCATGTGCTACTCATTTTTGAATCTTCACCAAATTTTATTAAATACTTGCCATTTTACTAACAGATAAAAATCAGAAATACAACTTACACTGATATTTTATACAAATACTTTTCATTTGAATTCCATTTTTTGTTTTTATTTATCAGCCAGTAAGGAATCACTTACAATATTATTAAAAATTACGTTAAATTTATATAAAATCAAATGTATTGTAATTGATTCATTATAATTAATTAAACTCTGAGAAAATTACCCATAAAATATTAATGAATAATTAAAAAAAACATTTTTTTCATTTTAGAAATTGTTCCTTAAAAATAGTAATAATCTTAGCATAAGAAAATATTTACTACAAGCAACAACATTACGTGTAAAAATTTAAGATTGTCACACGATTGTGGATAAAGAAATCTATATTATTTATTTCATCAACCGTACAAAGAAGTAAAAATAACTTAATGACTTTTGATGCTGATTATCTTGTTTTATTGACTGTAAGAAAGAGTTTTAAATAACTGCATTTATTCTATTCTAAATTCAAGCTGAGCTTCTTGTACATCGGGTAAAATTTTACAAAAGTGGTTTTTCCTCAAACACAAATATACTCTATAAATTTTAGACATAACATTTAGATATATTTTCAATTTTTTGCGATAAAATGTCATTTTTACTGAACTTATTTTATAGTAGCTCAGAGCTATTTCTGTTTTCAGTAACCTTAAAAATAGTTGAATTGATTTAAAATTGTATACATTATAGTTTGAAATTTATATAAAAATCATTTATTATGATGTCAAGTATTTTAATTTTTACCTTCAAATCAAGGCAATTTCAAAAACAAATTATTTTCTTATAGACATACAAATATTATTGGTAATTTAATCGTACCAAAAATATCACTGTAACTTTTTCATTCCAACTTGGATTTATTTCTATACGTCAACATTTCAGTTTCAAATGTTGACATATGCGATGTGCGATATGCACAAGAGGATGAAACTCGCTGACTGACGTAATACTTAACAAAAGAATACTTGAGTTTAAAGCTGTAACAAGAAATTTCAAATAGGAAATTTCAATTGCATAAAAGGAATATTTTTAGAAATATATGTATTTGTTTTCATAGAGTTTTTCTGAGTTAATATTCATAAAATTACTAATGTTTTTAATTCCAGGATGCAAATTTGATAGCTACAGTCTTATAAAAAGTTATTATTCAACTCATATCTCAAATATAATGGCAAAAATGTTTTTATATTAATCCCTTTTTTATTACTTTGATTATTTTAAGTTGCCTTAAGCAATTAAGGAATAAATCAGTGTTTAATATAATGTGGATTATTTCAGTAATGTTAATTTTAATATTCTTCCATGCGAAATACATTAATTATATTTATGTTTTATGCACAATATTATTTATTTTTTAAAAGAAAATGACACTCATGGCGAAAAATAATTAAATAGATTAAGAATGATTTTTCTTTATTTTACAATTTCGCTTGAATTAAATGTTAACTTAATCCACATATTTTAATTTAATATTTATTCTCTGAATAGAAGAAGATATTTTATTTCTTTATGTGATGGACACAGTAATGAAAAATATTTAACTCGTCATATTTTGAAGGAAGGTTTATAAATTAATAATCATATTACTATATTTAAATTTCGGTCAATCTTATCTAATATCATCATTTTTAATTTAATACAATGTTTCATAAGGCATTTTTATACTTAGTCACATCTCTCTTATCAAAGATTTACAAATGACATCAACTTATGAAGATTACAATTAATTTTGAATTAAATGAATTAAACTGCATCTCTCCATTTGATTGGAATATAATGGTAAATAAGAAGAGTATCTCCAGTTAATCACTTTAATCTAGCTCAAACTACGACAATTATTAGAAAAATGACACAATCAATCGTATTGAACACTGTACACATAAAATACTCTGACATATTTACAATTCTAAAATACAAAATTTTAGAAATAATTTTGTTTTTTAAATTTAATAGAAAAAAACTAATATAAAATCATAAATACTCATATAAATGCATTTCAACAGTTTTAACTAGACTAATAAAAATGTCAACATAAAAAGTATTTTGAGATAAAATTATTCAAAATTTAAAAATTACATTGTTATTCACAAATAGTAAAAATCAACATTAATATCAAAAATATAAAAACTGTTTACAAAAAATTAAATGAGTTGATGGATATACAATCTTTAAGAACTGTTTCAACAAGTGAATGTTCAATCACTATTTATATTAAAGTTAGATTAATTTAATCATTATTGAATTCCAATGATTTCTGTACATAAAATACTATTGTTACTTCAAACAAAATCAATAGTAGTATTCCCTCTTATGTTATTTCTGTAAACAGTTCATTTTAAAGAAATAATTAGGTTCATTGAAATTTTATTCAGGTCTAGCTCGGCCAAATGATAGTGCTAATACAAAATATTTAATATTATGAAAAATTAAAATATTTAAAAATATTATTGCCTATAAAATTTAAAAAAAGTTTTGTCTATAATAACACTCATCAAAATATTAAGTACATATTTAGTGATATATGGCTTTAGTTAAAAATATGCTTTGAACTACTTAGTAAAATTATTTTACTTAATATTATTTAATGAACACTTTCGGAACACAATAATTTACTAATGATGTGATTATTCCTTCTAAAATTTGACTTTGAACTTGTAGCACTGCGAGTTATTGTAATTATTAAATTTAAATTATTGCAAGCAATTTCTTTTTCTGACATTCTTATTTTAATTTTACAGACAAAAATTCCATGACTCATTAATTTGAAATGATTACAAAATGGTTAATAAATATAGACAGAAAACAATAATATTAGTTTGCATCATCTCCAAGTTCAAATCCAGTTTAATAAATGAGTAATAAACTTAAGATGAATGACGAATCAAGAAAGTAATTCCTAGAAAAACTGAGAAAACAATGTTAAAAAGGAACAAGTAGGGTAAGTTTACTTAGGTATTCAATGATAACGCAGCACTTAAATTTAGCATTTAATGTTATTCTAAAAACTTGTCATGGACCACATACAGATATAAGGAGATGTCTAAATATTTTATAATTTTCTTTGATGTGAATGATGTGAAATGCATGCATTTAAAGAGCATGCTGGATAAAATATAAAGAGAAAAAACCCGCAAAATGAATAAATTCCGTTCATTATTTCTGCTAGAGAAATCATTGTAGAAGTTTTATTGTTATCTCAGATGATGCATGTAAAAGATAAAAATGTCAATCCTTCAACAAATGTGATTTCAGAAGATAAATAACTTTAGATGGAACATAGTGATAAGGCTAGGTAAAGTAAAATAGTCCTTAAGCTAAGCTCAGCAGATTCACTCCTGGACATGTCCAAAATAAACTCGATGTAGTGATTTCGATGCACTGGTAGAATATCCCCATCATACGTTGATCGAATCGACAGCCAACAAATGACGGTCACTCCAAAAGACATTTCTACCTCCTTTATATTCAATCATCTAGCATGGGTAAGACACTTCGGATCATAACAAATCGACTACAATCCTTTTTCAACCTTTCGTTTCCAGTGACCAGCACTTATTTCAACAGTTAGACAGACGACCATTAAGCAAACAACATAGATTCCAAAATCTACAACGTGCCTGACTAATAAAGCGAGTATGATTAAAAACCACAAGATTGAGTTTTCGTGTGAATTATGTAACTCTTTCACCAATGATAACTACCGCATAGTATTGTAGTCTTTTACTGGTTAAGAAAGGGAAAAAAACTTATTCATTAAAGAGGAGTGGAAAATCAAATAAAAAATCGCCAACATTTTAGCATGGCGCATAATGTTGTAAATAAATTTTGTGGCATAGAAACTCTTATCAATCTCTAGCATATCAATAAAAAGATCACCGTTTAAACAAACATAGTCTATTGTAAAAATGGTAAAATCTGAAAGTAAAAGTTTATTGGCACACACATTCTTTGATCAGATATCAAAACACATAATATCAAAATCTACAATCCATCGTGTAAAAAGGTTCTCGGAGATTTGCAATCTTACAAAAAAAAATTTGTGTGCATGTTCCATTCCACCCTTACCCATCTAGATTTTGAAAAATCCACCTTTAAATTGTTTTCAAGGAAAACTTTAAATTTATCAATAGTCACAATGCACTTATTATTTGAATTCACTACGAAACATGTGAAATATATCTGTAAAAGTAATTTGTGCAGATAAATTGCATAACACGACCACTAATTCGAAGAAGGCTATTTCTTCTAATAGAGAAAGCCTTGGAATTTATGTTTGTAAAAACGCTTAGAAACCATGTAGATAAAATTACTGTACTTGATCTGAAAAAGACTTTGAAACTTCTCATAAATTATGTCCCTCTTTGAGCTCTAGTTTAAAGGGACTTCTTTTTATGCTATAGTTGTTTTGCATATACATTTTATATCGTATTTGTTTTTTATCCTAATTTTTTTTATCGTTGAATATTTTTACTTTAAATTTGTATGTCATTTAAGCTATATTATTCTTAATATGTAATTTAAAAAAAATTATAAATAGAGCTTTGCACAAAATGTAAATTTTCCAGCAATTTTTTCACTTTGATCACAGTAGTAACATTTTTGTTGATGTTGTTAAGAAAGTAACGGTGTAAAATTTAAATAATCAAGTAATTACTATAGACTGCATAATATTTTATTCAATGGAAATTTAAATTCAAATGCTAAAAAAATTAGGAAATATTATATCAGGAAAGAATTTTTAAAACCATGCCTTCGTTTCAAAGGAGGGAACTCTCTCTTTCCATTCCCTATACTTAATCAATTAAGGTCTTTGAAACTCAACAGTAAAAAATGGTGATTCAATAAAGAAAATTTAACTTAAGTTAATAAAAAATCAGATATTTCTCTAAAAAAAGGAGTAAATTACCTGATACAAATACTACCTTCTATTCTTTTTATTTCAGAAACATTTTAAGGCTTCTAGACACAATAAAATTTTTTGTAAATAAAAGCATTTGTTCTGAATGTAAAAAGATAAAGTCCAACTTAACTTTTGTTCCTTATCACAAGAAAAAATATTGAGGGAGAAAGAAACCTCAATTTAACGAAACAAAGTAATAGAAAAAAAAATAGAATTTCTCCTCCATTGAAATCCTAAGATAATAATTTAATGACAAGCACTTGGAGCACAAAGGTGCTTCAGAAATAATATTTCTTTCGAATTCAAATAGCTACGATGGAAAAAGTACCAAGAAAGGAACAAAAATAAATTCTGGATATTCTAAATGTATTCCAAACAATGTAATATATATTATATACATGATAAAGAGAAATATAATGTATTTTTATATAGCAATCTTTAATATACTATGAAATTAAACAACTATCTAAATAGCATAGTTGAGACAAGAGAAAATGTCTCTGAATAATGTGTGAATAATTGCTTCTTTGATATTTATGAAGCACTGATATTAGGCAGTAGAAACATTCTTAAATTTTTCACACAAAAAAATTCTTAAAATCACATCTTAGAGTTCAAATATATTTTATACAGTCTCATATTGTAAAAATCATTGATTGTACCTAAGTAAATATACATTTGCTTAATTTACAATAATATTCTTCAGAAACTTGAAACATTTTATTTTCTTCAATGAAAACCATAGGTTGAACTTCTCACGAAATAACACATATCAACAATTGTCAAGTAAGATGAGTCAAATAATGCAGTATATTTAGAAGTAATTCGTGTACAATTAAACAGATATATATAGTTTCCAAATGTATTACCGTTTCATAATGATCAACGTTAAAAAAACTACAAAGGAATTGACCAGCGGCATACCGACAGGAACATATAGCAATATCTTTATTTTAAAAAGAGTTTTCTTTTATAACGACAAATGTAAGGTGATTAACTCTTATATGCAACAATGCCAGAATCTAATACTCATTAATCGTAATCCAATTGGTACCTGTAAGACAAGTTACAGAAGCGAGTAGCATTACTCATATCAGTCAACAACGAAACCCGTTTATAGGGTATATTGATTCATCATCTCAGTAAAAAGAAGAAAGAAAAACAGCGATAAAAAGAAAAGAACATCTATGTCTGAATCAGGATAAAAATCCAAGTCGGACAGCTTATAAAACATAATGAAGGAAGCAAGAACGCTTACTACTCCCCCATCGAGCATCTGAAGAAAAAGTAATAGATGCATCATTGAATTCAAATTAAAAATGTTTAAATTGACTCAATTTGCTTCACCCAAACTACTTTCTCATTTCGAAAGAATAAAATCAGTTATAACATTTTAAGTTTCTTAATCAAACTAAAAACATGATTAATATTTTTTTATAAATAATAAACTATCAATATAATTTAAATTATATGATTATTATTTGATGAAATATAATTTTTATTAGAAAATCTTTACTAGGACATATAATTGTGCTCAAAGTTTAATAAAAAAAAGAAATCTATATCAATTCATACAGTTAATTAAATGAACTCTATTTATAATAATTAAATACATGAATAATAAAAGTGTATTTTATTTTAAACGAGAAAAACATTAAATTATAATTTACTAGTTTTTCATCGATAGCAAAATACTAAGCAACTTTACGAAATTTATCGTCAATTACATACCACTAAAAATAAAATGGGCTTCTGTCAATAAAATTTCTTTTATGAAAAGCAGCCTTAATTAGGGAATACAATGTCATTTACAAAAATTCTTTCTAATTTCTTGAATTTTTCTTCTGCTGAAAAATTCAGACAATCATGTTCTTTCTATCTGTAGGATGTATTTTAGCATATTAAAAGCATTTTTGATGCAAAATTAGAAGCCTCATTTACTTATATCATATAGGAATGTAAATATTCCTTCAATATTACAGTCCTTGAAAATATAATTAAATCACTAGATAAAAGAAACCTTATGCTTTTTCTATCATTGATGTAATAACTTTAAATAATTTGATTTTCTGAAATATAATATCATAATTAACCATATATTTTAAATGTGCATAAAATAATGAGCATAATTTTTTTATCATTTTACGTATGCTAAAATATTATGAGCATAATTATTATGTATTTCAAATATATGTGTCTTGTATACTGGATTGTTTTTATATAAAAAATTATAAAAGTTATTAGTAAAATGTACCTTTTCTCAAATTTACATTAATCTGAATAGCAAATTATACTAAAATATAATTAATTGATGATTTGTAAATGCTATATATATAACCGAAACCAAAGTTGGTTAATAAATTTTTATTAAGCTTATATAAAAATTCATAAGAATTATTTATCAAATAAGTGATTTATAAACATTTATTATTTTATTTATAATTACTATATGCAAATTGATCATATAATGACTTAAAAATGTTTTCAAACGTATATATATATAAAAAAAAATGTTTTCAAACATATAATATTAAATTTATCATCATATTTAAAGAAATATGCATTTGTTGGTAAATTCTATTTGGAAACTTAATTTAAATGTTATTTTAAATATTTACAATTGTAAGCAATTGCTGTGTTTTGGTTAGGTTACGTGTTGTTTAAAAATAGGTTTATAAGTAGCATGAAAGAAGAGAAGAATAACTAAATGCATGAAAAGAGGATTATTCTAGCATTTACTAAAACGTTCTTTCAATTCTAAGAACGCTTAAGAAGGTGTATAATTAACAAATATTAATTAACTTTGCAAACAGTTTAACATTTTTCGCATGAATTGTTCAACTTTTAAGGAAAGTGAGCAATAATTTACTGGAAATCTGATTTGCACACTATATGAACTTTACTCTTTAAGAAGTTAAATAAATATTGCGATTGTATAATTCCTCTATTTATTATATATATATTAAAGCTTCGTTTTCAAAGTGGCAAAGCAGATTAATTTAATTTTACTACTTTCGACTGGATTAATTATAAAAACTTTTTGTTAGCAAATTCAAAGAAATATTTTGCATTTTTAAGTAGGAGTTCCTTAAAAATTCAAAGAAATACTTTGAATTTTTAAGTAGGTGTTCCTTAAAAAGTATTAACATTTTAAAACGATATTTTAAGCTCAAAATTTGTTAAACACTCCATATTAAGCACATACAAAGTCGTTCGAATTTTATGAAATAAAAATATAAAATAAAATATATTGTATAAATCTGTAATATTGAAATAAATTATTTCAAATTTTAAAATAACATAATGAAACATAAAAGGAAATAATTTGTATTCTTTTTTTAAATACTTATTTTACGAAACTGTTGGAAAATTACAACTATTCAAAAACTATATTTAAATTGTTTTCCGTTATGCATTCGAATTCAAAATTTTAGTTTTAATTTAAGTTGATTTTTATATCAAATTCTTATAGTAATATCTTATTTTTATACTGCTGACAGATTTTAAAAACAGCAAAATATCCCATAAAAATATTGAATAAGTGTAACGTTATTACACATAATTTTTTATACACGTAATATCATAAAGGAAAGCTGGTTCATATTTCAATGAGTGAAGAAAAAATCATCACTTTCATTCGTGGAAATTCGAATCAGATTCAAATTTCAACGAGTTCAAATCTGATTATTTTGATAGATTTTGACAGAAAAGAGACTTAAAAAAGAGGATTAAAACGTACTTTCTATACTTTATTCACATAAAACTGGTTAACAAATATTAAAGCTATATTAATATTTTTTAAACTATTATGTAAAATTAAAATAATATGATTTTAATACAAATAATTATAGTTTTCATAGATACCTTATTTTATATTAGCCATAGATTTCAAATGGCAGTAGTATCCTGAAAAAGATATCTAACATCATTATTATTCCAGTAAAAAACTTAAGATTCGTTTTTACCATTTATCGCACATAGATTTGTAAAGAATGTTTTGCAACAAAATTTAATTAATAAAGTGTTTAATTTAGTAAATATTGCTTGCTGACGTGTTTTGTTCAGAGTATTTTCTAAAACATTTTATTAAAAAACATTTATCATGTAATAATGAATTTAATGAAAGGAATATTAAAAATGTAAAAGATCTGTATTCTAACCACATGGTTTAAAAAACCATGTCCTTATCAAGTTATACTGAACTATTTCAATATTATTTTCCATATTTAACTCAGCAATGGATTTTTTTATCATAAAGATACGAAAACAATTTATTTCAATTGAACTTTTCCAAACTGTTAGACTGTTAGATGATTTTTATTTCTAAACGAGAATAGTTTATGTTTCCATATACTTTCTATAATATTTACATAAAAATACTAAATCGTCTAATTTTTGTATCAGTTTAGAATGATAACCAAGATTATATCCTCTATGTCTGATAAATAACTTCATGGCTTCACAACACAATCCGAAAAAGAATGTTGTCACTTTGCTTGTCGTTTCAAAACCTACCTGCCAACACAATTAGTTACAGTTTTTGAATATTTTGTAAGATCATTCTTCTAACTTTTACAATAGAGTGTGCGAGAGTATGTTTATAAGTTACAAAAGCAATTTGGTTCACTAAGGTTACTACAGCTACGTTTGTAAGATTCCAAAAAATTTTCAATTATTTACTTACGCACACACACACATAGGTATTCAAAACAATGAAAATATCATTTTTGCTCGAAAAATACTTATAGTACTTTAATCAATCATGAAATTATTATATTACAATGTATTTTAATTTTTGAAATATATTTAGTATATTCAAATGATGCTTTAACAAATCCAGAAAAGTAATGACAGTTTCAAATAATTATAAAATCATAAAAATATCTTAATAGGATAGCTTAAAATTGATATTATGTATCTATTTATTCAAAAATGCTATTATTTTTACATAAGTAAAAATTAACAAGTTGTTGGAAGATGTTTTCTTCATTTAACCATATATAAAGATTTGAATACATTTTAAGTTATATAGCACAATATAAATTATTAAATAAATTATTTAAATTGTTTATTAAAATTGCATTACTTTTTTAATATTCGTCACTAAGTATTTAAAAAATTTACTGTAAAATACATTGAGGATATAGGACTTAATCCCAATATCTTGTGTTTACTGTAATTTGCATTGCAGAATTTTTAATCCAAGACGCTTTAATCTTTCAATTTCAGCTCAGTTGTTTTCATGTCAGCTTAAATTTTAAAGAAGATAATAAGTTAATCACATTCGTAATTCGTGAAAATTCTTATTTTAACTAACAAGTAATAACAGAGTAAATTAAAAAGATTCATGTTTGCATGTTTTTTTTATATTGAATGCAGTGTGAAATATTTTTTCCACGCTAAGCCAGCATACCAGTATTAATATACTGCAAGGCAAAAATTTATAGCTCTTTACATAAAAAATATGAGTTATAATTTTGCTTCTATTTTAAATTATTCATTTAATATACATTGATTAAAATTATTTAAAAGAAATTTTTAGTAATTATTGAGATCAAAACATGTCACGTTTAACGTTACATTGACAGAATGAAGAAGTTTTTATTTTAGTTTTTGATTTCCCATGCAGTTATAATGGAGAATGTGTTTACAGAATTTTTTTTTATTTATTTATTTATTTTTGTCAAAAATTGTACTTATACTTCTAAGTCAATAAAAAAATTTAACTGTTTATAATTCCTCATTATTAGCTATAAAATTAAACTAAATCTGTCATAATCTTCAGTGTAACATTGATTAAAAATATGCAAGTTGTTTTTAGATTATTTTATTCAGTGTCTTATCCGTTCTTGAATATTTTATGATTCATAGCTTCTTTTTTCTTATTAAAGAAAAATATTAATCGTTTTTATATATTATTAATAAGGCATGATTTCATAAAAACATGAATAAAAATAAAGCGATTTACTTCCCATTTCATCTTTGACAATTCAATAAACTGCCGGCTGAGTACATTGATACATTTTTTAAGATTCATTAGATCTGCAAAGAGTTCTATACCTAAAATAACCATCTGAATAAAATTTTTATATAAGTAAAAAGAATTATGAAATTTTAATAACAACACGACTGCGTATAAAATTTAAAATTGATCAACCGTAGAAATATCCAATAACTAGTTCGGGGGAAAATTCATTCACTAAGGAATTACAGTGGAGAAATGACATATTGATCCATAAGAATCACAAAAATATCTCATAATTAAATTACTGTCATCGTTTGATTCATAATTCTATTAACACTGCCAAATTATAGCCTAAATATAGAATATTTTGTGGAAAATGTGACCAACGTGTGAAGTACTTATAAAAATGATAGCTACTATTATTCTTGATAACTAAAAAATAAACTAACAATAAATTTTGGAAAGTTAGAAATTAATTTTGTGAAGAATTGTGAATTTGCATTGATTCATAAGATTTTTTGTCATCTGAAGAAAATTAAGACCTTTATGTTAAGCTCAAAACAATTTTGAATATATGAGATATTTATAGATTTAATTTGAAATTTAAAAAATATTAATTTTGAATTACAAATGAGTTGTAAAATAAATCATTACCAGTAATTAATAGTAAGTTAAAAACAATTATTAGATCAGCAATTAAATTGTCTACAAACTTCGTAGTAATTTTTGTTTATTACACGATTCAGTGATATCATAATATTTATTGCAAAATTTATTTGCTTCATAATATTAATCTTTCCAATCATAATAAATAATTTTATTGAATACAACCAGTATGAGTTAATGATAATAAATAGGTTTGACTTCGAACTATTTTTAAGATGTTTTATTTTGTTGAAAGCTTAAATAAGTATAATTTCTATGCGAAGCTGTTTTGTTGTTATATTATTTATCTTGATCTATCTGCATGAAAGAATCGTCAAAAATAATAAGTGAGAAGCGAACTGTTAAAAGAGGTCAATCGAATCAAACACTATAATGGTCAATATGTTATGTTGAAAGTTTTGCTCAGAAAATCGTCTAAAAAGACATGAAAACAAAGTACGAGCTTGAAAAATATCTAAAATCTTCCATGAAATGGTAGAAAGTAAAACTAATCAAATTATACATGAAAAAGAGCTTTTTTCTGAAAATATTGGTGAGATTACAGTTGGTAGATAATTAAACTAAATTAATGAAGACATGTTTTTCGAAGAGATTTTATTTTTGATACTTATTAAAATTGAATAAAGGAAATACATGCTATTCCAGGAAAAATTGTCACAAAAAATTCATAATAGTTTGTAATCTTGTTAAAATGCGTATTTTTGTTTCAAAACTAAAATGTTTACAATGGATAAAATTCTCTCTAAAATCTGTTCGAAATACAAGCAAAGAAAATGAAAATTAATTTGAAAAAAAATTTCCTTTGGTTCTCGAGCGTTATTGAGGATGGACATCGACGGAAGAAGTGGTGTTTCTCCCAACATATTGGTATTTGTAATGACGTGACAGACGAAGTTTTTTTATTGATTTGGAATATAAGAGAGAATTTTTAAATATGCTTTCCCATTTCCTATCACGCCTTAATTAAAGATTTACGTGACTGCAAAATCTCTTTTTAATCAATTGCAATTGTACAGTCAAGTTTAAGTGGCGATGAATTCTTATAAAGTGTTTGTTTGAAATAACAATTTGCACACACAAATAATAAAAAAGCAATAAAATGTAGTTTAAATTGACTATCAATCCAAGAGTGCGTTTTAATTATTTGTTTCATTTTAATTATTTATATTTAAATAAAATGTTCATTGATAAAAATAAATATGTAAATTTCATTTTGTACAACTTTCCTTTTTCTTTACTTAATTTCAAAAAATTTTTATTGACATTCTCATTAATTTTACAAAATATTACCTGTAGTTTTTAGAAAATTTAAAATGTTTGAGTAACAGAGGGAAACAGATTGAATCAAAAATTGATGCAGAAAAACATCTGCAATAAAGATAAATTATAAATACATATCCCATGGCAAAAGTATAATTTTATTCATTCTAAAATATTAGTGGGATGTGGCAAAAAAGAAAAATAATTAGTCGGAGAAAGACGGTAGCATATTGTTTTAAATACTTGGATTATATAAAATTACAAATAAATAAAAACAGTATTTTTGAAAGAATTACTGAAAAAAAATTAAAACCTCTTTGTTGTAAATACACATTTATAAGATTTAAATGATTAAACTTAAATTAACTTTTTCTAAAAAAAATAAGTTTTTCAAGTACATTTTATGGAAATAAAATAAAGTGATTGCTATATAGTAATGTAACTAAACGTTAAGAATATAATTTAAATGCAATAATTTTCTGCATTAAATAAGTGATACAAAAACAGTTATAAAAAACTATTAAATGTTATACAAAATTTCATAATTTCCAAATATTACTCAATTGTGAGACATTACTCTTTCAGTAAACAATATTTATTTCATTGTAAATTTTTTGCTTATATATAGTAAAAAGAAGTATTATGTATGTTTTTTCACGTTTTTTGTTGATTATTAAACACATAAAAGAAAAACATGAAGTAGTATAATATTTCTTATATTTATCACATTTTATCTGGGTACAATTTCGCGTAAAATGACTCTCATTATGAAAAATATATCACATGGAAGGATAAATACATCATTTATAGTAAAAATTAGTTTCTTTTTAAGCATTTATATTTCGATAGGCATTTTAATTCACTTGTTGTTTCGTTGCCTTGCCCAAATTAAGAAAAATATTTTGTGAGTGTAATTTATGAAAAATTAAATCAATAAAAATTTTCACAATTAACAATGCAAAGTATTCGTTTTGGTCTAAATGTTTACCGTTCATAATCACGAAAATATTTTTATTTTTTCTAATATAAAAATTAACTTTTCAAACGCAGATAAGTAATCTATTTATATTTATGATTGAAAGAGAATAATTTATAAATCTGAACATATTATTTGCTTTATAAATTTTATATGACATTTTTTTATTTTACAAATATGGAATGATAAAATTAAATCTCTCGAATGTACCAATAAGATTAATCTTATAATGATGAATGATTTGTTTATCTGGTTTAATTTTAAGTGCAATAATTTATTATGTGACGATAAGATTAAAACTAAATGTTTGACGATATAATTCCCCTAAAAAATAAAGCATCTATGGTAACTTTAATTTGAATTCATCCGCTTTATTTCCTACTCATTAAAGTGAATGTTTTTTTTGTGTGATGACAATAACTGCTCTGGTTTTATAAATTTAATTAGAAAAGTAACTTTCTTTGCAAGAATCTAATTTTAAAATAAAAAAATATAATGTGTTATTATAAACTGCTTTACTTTATATTGAGAACTTAATTCTTACTGTAAGTAATTTAATATGCAGAAGATTAATTCTTTAAGATTATAATTTAAATAAATTTTTCTGTATAATAATAACTTCATATAATTTTTAGATGAATACTGATTAAACATTTTTCGATGGTATGAAGTATCATAAGTTATAAACAAAAGTTTAATCCTTAAATATTGTATGTAAATTTAATATTATAACGAAAAAATAATAATTTTCCTCCACATGTTTTGCAGCTAACAGATGTAACGATAAAATGTTTTCACAAAATATTTTAACAGAATGTTCATGATGTTTTGAATTATACATAGTTTATACATCATTTTGAAAAAATTGTATTTCAGGTTATTCTCTAATGAATGACATATTTGCTGTGCAGTCTCAGAGTGATAAAATTGAGTATCTGACGGGGTTTAAAATGAGATTAATGGGCATGATATTTTAGAAATATGAAGATGAAAAAGTGATGATCATATCTGTATAGAAAGAAAAGGACAAATTCCAAACAACAAGTAGACGCGCACTTTAATAATGAAATTCTGATCCGAAAATGTCTAGTATGAACAGAAAATTAAGATTCTTAATAATTCTTTGGTAAAAGGAAATATCTTTAAAGTAATCCTAATCTCCTGATATAAACTATTTTGTTCTCTGATTAAAACATTAGAAAATTTATCTCATTTTAAAATTTTTTATAGAATAACAATTGTTTAAAAATTTTATAGCAATTATAAATTATTTAAATTTCCTGAAAATAATGAAATGATGAAGAATAATATAGCAACCAAATGAAGTGCATAGAAAGAATTATAGATACATGTATGTATTAAAAGCAAGATATTGATATGCATTGTTACACAATTAGTTTGCATAATATGTTGCATACATTGTAGCATAATAAAATATTGATAAGCATTGTTTCAATCATGTTCGTTCTTTTAACTAATATCCAACCATAACAAATTGGAGAGTTAAATATAATTTTTTTGCTTTACAATAAAATAATATGCTTCAAGGATTTCTAGAATTCTAGTACTTTTGTCAACAATGCTATTGTTATTTAAGCCAAAGGAATTTTCCTCAAATTAAAAATTAAACATTATCTCTAATTTAAGCTTAAATATAATAAAAAATCATAAACAACATGCATTTTATGAAATAAATAATAAGATATTATTAAAAGATTATTAAATTATATTTTTTAACAAAAGGCAATTTATTACTGATCAGTTATGGGATAAATTCATTTTAATCATTTGTGGTAAATAATAGCAGGTTTGAAATTTAAAATAGGCGTATTTGTAATGCAAATGTAACCATTCCTATAAAAATAAAAAATTCAATCATTAATTTTTGTAAAAAATATGCATTTAAAATTAATAACCAAAATTCAAATAATTTTTGCTTACTATAAAAATTTTAACTAAAAATAGATATAACATAATTAATAAAAATTAAAACATTGAATTTAAGTGTATGTTTTTCCCATGATAACACAAAATATAAATTGGAGTTTAGAAATATACCTGACTAAATATATATTTGTACATGTTCCCTAAGAGCATCTAATAATGCTAAGTGTTAAGTTTACATTTCAGGGCTTGAAATTGTATTTCTAATTATTTTGCTCCTTCAGATATTTTATCTTTTAAAGAAAGCCTCATTTAAAAGGTATATTATCTTATGCAAAATTTTATCTAACAAAATATATTAAATATTTCTAAAAATTAAGCAATTTATAAATATTACTTTACTTAATTAATAAAATACGTAATTTTTTAATTTTATAGTTAGAAATAATTAAATGGTTCAATAAATATTAAGTGTTTATTTATTGAAGCATACACTATTTCCCATATTAATTAATGTAACTTCAGTAATAAACGATGTGATGTGTTTAAAGCTTATATAGCTGTATGAATTATGTTATGCAGCTATTTATACTCATCAAATATTGGTTTTTTAATAACAACTTGAATGACATTTAAGGAATGTAACGTTTTGAATTTTTATTTGATTTATTTTGTACATTTTATATATTTTTTCAAGTAAAATCCCATTTTACGATGAAAATAGAAGTAATTTATATTGATGTTATTTATAGAAAGACAAATTCTTCACTTGACTAGATATTTTCTGTTTACAACTTATGGAATAGCTGAGGTTAAATATAAATAATATTAAAAAATTATTATTTATATTTATCCTCAACTATATTATATTAAATAAGAATTTAATATATGGCTCATGTTATTAGCAAAAAAAAACATTCTAAAATTTTTTAAGAAATAGTTATTATATTTTCCTTTTCTGCTTTACATTATAAAATGTTTTTTGTCTTGTGCCAGATAGGCTGACAATATGGGGTGCGCTGCTCCACTTTTTCATACTGAGCCATATTTGGTGTGGATTCCGACTGCTTCAGTACACACATGTCATAGAAACTCGTTTATAGGGTAGGAAACCATTCACACATCATTCATACACATAAAGGACAAAGACATTATAGATAGAGAAAATACATCCATGCCCGAACCGGGATTCGAACCCAGGACCTCTCTATTTGCACTCAGGCACTCTGACAACTAAACAGGGTGGTCGGAATAAAATGTTCTACATTTCTTATAAATAATGTTTAGTTTTGCGGTTGAACTTTTAAGCAAATATTCAGTTTTCTAATGTAAATGATAAGTGAGACTGAATTTATTTTGCCCAATTACAGGAAAATGTTAAGCCTATTTTGATCCCCTTAATTTGACAAGTGAAAATAATACATGAACAGGTATATTAAAATAACATTTTATAACCATTAATTTGGAAATAAAAGAGCCAATTCTAGTTTACAGTAGCTTTAATTTAAAAAGAAAAAAAATACTTTTCCACTACACTATAAACTTAAATTGAAGATATTATGTTATCATTTAGTGTTACTAAAATTTTAGAACATACAACTTAAGTTATGATTATTATAACCATCCCTTTATAACTGGTAGAATTGATTGTTAAAACAATTGATCATTACATATTTACAAACAGTTTACTTTAGATTATTCATTGTGAGGGATTACAAACATATGAATATTATGGTTTGAAAGTTGAAAATTTAGTTTGAAAACTCATATGTTACAACAGCCGAGTGTTGAATAATTAGTGTTAAAATATTCAACATCTCATGGACTTTGCTTTCAAATCTCTAGGTGATATTTATAATTGTTTGAAATCCATTTTCAACCTAGTACCTGGATAAATAATTCATCTTATGAAATTGAATAGCAAACAAAATCAAATTTCATTTTGCCATAGTTTGTCAAATATTTGCTAGAAAAAGGAGAATTATTGCATATTATTTTAAATAACTTATTATTTTGATAACTGTATCTCTATGGTCAAAGAGAAATAAAACTCACTGTGCCCCAATAGTAATTTAAATCAATAATCGAACATAAAAAAAGACCATATAATTGCAGTGAAAGTAATAAAAGTAGGAAAATCTCATCTGCCTTATCTCATAGACAAGAGAACAGTAAAGAAATAATTAAAAGTCAACCAAACGTTAGGAATGATATTATTTCGGTGAAAGGATTTTCACACACACACACATTAAATTGCTGTAGCTGACTTACGCTTGACTATAAGTTTTATCATTCGCAGTAAATCTATAGAACAATTTCAAGTATTTATAAGCGAAGAAAATAATATTTGGTTTTATTAGCCGTGTGCTGTAGTGCGCAATCAATGTAAGTATAAAAAATATTATTAAGTTTAAAAAAGAATATAAATATGTATCGGATAAAGAACTGATTCTCCATAAAAAGCTTTTTTACCTTTTTTGAAGTTATTATCAACAAAATAGGACAATGATTCTCCTAATTTTCAGTACATATACATTTGTTTTCTACATACTCACAACTGTGATTTAAGTATATACGTATGACAAATATATTAATTTATTGTGAAAAATAATATATTTTATTATATTTAAGTATCATTAATAGAATATCATTTCGATCATATTTGTCATATTTGTTTTGATCACAGTATATATATATATATATATATATATATATATATATATATATATATATATATATATATATATATATATATATATATATATATATATATATATATATATATATATATATATATATAATTTAATTAAATCCTTAGTAAACATTTTTCAATTTTTAAGTCAAGATGAATATAACGAATTATAAGACAAAATTGAAACTCTAGAGTATTTTTTACTTTTATGATTACATGGAGCAGTAGATTATTTTATGATCTGCATTGCAAATAATTAACTACAAATATCTACTCATGCATATCCTTAAAAAGTTAACGTGCTAGTAAACATGATTTTTTTTAATCAAAAATTTTAGATTTCAAATGATCACTTAAAATTTTATGAATTATGTGAGGAATTGTTTCCATTTTAAAGAGTGATTAAAACTGTACAATATAAAGTAATAAATAAATTCATCATATAGGAATTTTGAAGTGAATCTCCTAAAACATATCTTTCTTATATCTGAATGCATTTTATTTAAAGTATTCATGACACAGTTTAACGACAACTATGAATTAGGAAATCATTGTATAGTTTTGCTTAGAATTTTTAAATTCAAGATTTTTCTGTTTTTATAAATAATACATACAGAACATAATGTGTATATAAAATATAAACTTTTCAAATCGATATCCTTAAGCCTTAAGTTTTTAATAAATTATTTTACATTTCTTAAAATAATGTGTATATCAAAATAAGTATTTTTATCACAAACAGTTTATTAAATATAATTACTTTCACAGTGAGATATATTTTGATTTCATTCTCAGTTGATGAGTCAAAATAATTACGTATAATGAAAGGAATTATATACTGGATAACGTCAAACCTATTTTCAAATGAAATTAATAAATTTGTGGAAAAGGGCAGCAACACTGTATATAAGAAACAATGTAATAAAATTTTTTAAATAAACTTTTTTGAAGTGAGCAAAAAACTATTTAATTTTCATAATATTTAACAGCTTCGGAAACATATTATCTCCAAATATTTTCGAAATATCTAATAATAATATATATCTGAATATTTAATAAAAATATTAATAATAAATAAATAAATATCACTTATTATCTGAAATAAATGTAATAAATTCGTTACATAAATTTGTATTTGTAATATAAATATCTTTCTGTGATTCGTTACATACATTTCTACCAATTTTTTCATTCCATTCAATTCAAATTCAAATCAATGGAAAAATATTTTAGAAATCTCTTAACTCTTTTTGTGTTTAAATGTACATTGATATCAAGTTTTGCATGAATTCTATCTTACGAAGAATCTTGTACTTCTTAAGAAAGACGTATTTGAAAGTAAAAGTTATTTTTAATTTAAGGTAAAACCAAAAAGGAATTCACTGAATTATGCATTGTTTAACAAAACAAAAATGTTCAGTCAAATATTTATAAAATAAATACTTGAATTGGCATAGATGCCGTATAATCCAGAATCCCAAATTTTGAGCTTGGTGATTTTTTGTTAGATTTTCTTATCTATCTGGTAACCTGGTTTTTATTACGTAATAGAGATGGAGACCTATAAAAATGATGAAGTAAATTCTAATTTGGCAATCCAAGTATTTACGCCATCATGCCAGTCACTACGTCATCTTGGCAACGTTTCTTCATCGCAAAAAAACTCGTACTATAGAAAACTTACAATAAATATTTTTTTTGATTTAAATAAGTAACATATTGTATAACAAGAACAGAAGTGAATTAAAAATTTTATGTTTTTCATCATATGAGCTTATTTACTAAGTTTCACACCTCATGAAATTTTACCAAAACAATTTTTTGTGCATTAATCCTCGATTATCCTATTTGATTATCAATAAAATTTGTTTTCAAACTTCCTAAATAACGAGGAAACCATTTCTTTTTCATTAACTAAAAACCTACAATACAAATAGAGCAAACGTATTTAATCAGAAATATAAAAGTCATTTGACGTTTACTATGTCACAATAAAAATATAAAATAGTTTAAGTGTATTCATTTAATAATTTGTAATAATTTGTTATAGACAGTTAAAAGAAATTATATTAGTAACTTATAATGAAATGATTAAAATTTTACATAAAACCCACGAATAGTTTATTTCAAAGATTATGCAATACATGCTGTTGATGATCCCTTAGATCAAGATATTCTCAGCAGAACATTTATAAGATTTCTAATTAAATACTTTAATTAGTCCTTTAAATATTCAGTAACCAAATCCGAAGAAATTCCAATTTATTTGAAGCATTTCTATGGATTACTTTCTGCCTACGATACAGCAATCCTTTAATAAAAAAGACTTTTCAAAAAAATAACCAATACAAATATCATCAAATTTCAATTTTTCTATATTGCTTTTGCCTTGGGATAACTATTCCAAGGATTGGAAATTTTCCACTAAAATGAGTAAAGATTGCATCCATTTTTTTCCTTATCCTTTGATCATAATATTTCCGATATTTACTCAGCCATCCGTACATTAACTTTGTTTCTTTTACTTATGTTATATGAGCATATGTGCTTTAATCTGCGTGTCTTTTCAAACGTAAATTAACCAGAACAATAATTATTTTCTTTATTTAAAAAATCCTCTGGATCCAAAACTATGTAATTTGGTTTTCATAATTTTTATTTTAGAGTATAAAGATTTATTTTTTTGTTTATTTATATTAATCGCATAACTATATATTAAACTCTATGACATTATTAGTCATATTTAATAAGATAGGAAATATCTGGTACAAGTAAAAATATTCTAATTAACAATTAATGTTTCAATTTCTCATCAACATTGAATTTTCTTTAAAAATATCTCATTAAAAATAAAGTATTTTTTAATGTATACCATCATATGTTTAAGCACATGAACACATTTATTAGAAAAATTCTAATAATTTCTTTCAAATTTTAAAAAATAATATATTTTTGCTGTTTTTCAGCATTTTAATACATTATTTTCGGGAAAAGTTTATTTCGATTACATAACATAGTTTGAATGATTCTGAGTGACATTAAATAATTCTACAAAAATTATATATATTATGTATTTATATTTATTTACCAATTGAAATTTATTAATATTTGCTGCTATCTAAGAGAACAACTTGATATAAAATATAAACAACTATTCACTGGTTGAAATTCGGTGTTATGAACAATTAAAGTTTTTGATGTTAATAGTAATAATTTAAAATAAAATTTTAATTTCTTTCTGATGCATTAATTTAATAGTATACTCTAATATGTTATTATGAACTACTGTTTGCCTAATATAATGTTTAGTTAAGATAATTCAATGAATATTATATATATATATATGTTATATAATTCTATATATGTATATAATTCTATATACATATATATATATATATATATATGTTATATAATTCAATGAATTTGTTAAAACTTAATTCAATGAATATGCTAAAAATATATATATGAAACATATTACCCATATTGAAGTTTATTACTGGAAAATTTTTAAATATTTAGAAAATAGCTTTTTTAACTAGTTTTATTTCCCAAATTAAATAGATTGACACACTTATTATATATAGCTTCTTCTTTTAAATATATAAAAAACACAGCTACTTGATTAAGTTCGCTACACCAATTTTGAAAACCTGTAATTGAGTTTGCTTCTTAATTTTGTGTACAATATATACAATCTCCTTAGAGAGCAAATGCAATCTTCCCGCGATTTATAGATGTGCAATATGAGACAACTATATGCAATTTCAGGAGTAAATTTCTTTTTGAAAATAATCCTGTGCATAAAATTTTAACTTATATAGCTGATAACTTTGATATAAAAATTTCCTTATAAACCTTCAAAATAGTCTGAAATTCTTCTTTATATATTTCAGATTCAAATTTTTAGTATCTAAATTATATAGGGGTACATATATATATATATATATATATTTATATATAATATATATATATATATATATATATATTTATATATATATATATATACATATATATATATATATATATTTATATATATATATATATATGCATATATATATACCTATATATATATACATATATATATAAATACATGTATATATATATACATACATATATATATATACATATATATATATATATATATATATATATATTTATTTATATATATATATATATATTTATATATATATATTTATATATACATATATATATATATATATATACATATACATATATATATATATATACATACATACATAGATACATATATATATATATATATATATATATATATATATATATATATATATATATATATATATAAATATATATATATATATATATATATATATATATATATATATATATATATAATAATAAAATGGTAGAATTATATTAATTTTTAAATTTAATAAGTTTCATTTTTCTTAAAAGTTTAGATTTTAGGAATTAAATAGATTGACACACTTATTATATATAGCTTCTTGAAAAAATCTTTTAACTATATAAAAAAACAGCTACTTGATTAAGTTCGCTACACCAATTTTTAAAACCTGCAATAGAGTTTGCATCTTAATTTTGTGTACAATATATACAATCTTCTTAGCGAGCAAATGCAATCTTCCCGCGATTTATAGATGTGCAATATGAGACAACTATATGCAATTTCAAGAGTAAATTTCTTTTTGAAAATAATCCTGTGCATAAAATTTTAACTTATATAGCTGTTAACTTTAATATAAAAATTTCCTTATAAACATTCAAAATAGTCTAAAGTCAATTTTATAATTAATTATTAAAATTTAGAAAAATAAAATACAGAAATATATTCATAATTCATATTTTGTATTAAATTTGGGTTAGGAATATTATTTTTAAGGCACTCACTTATCCCTACTTAAAAAAAAGAATATTGAATATTTCTGTAAACTTATATTTTTAATTCTTTTGTTATAATTAATTGTTGGTTTATTAAATAACCTTAATAAAATTGAAATTGTGTTGAATAATTATTGATGTTTGGAAGAAAATAATGATAAGTATATATATATATATATATATATATATATATATATATATATATATATATATATATATATATATATATATATATATATATATATATATATATATATATATATATATATATATATATATGTTTCTCTTTCTAAAATATTTTTATAAAATATTGTGAATAATTTATGCTCGGATCAGATTTGGTTAAATAAAAAAGAAAAAAGATAAATATCAAGATTTGTTAGTATATTTAAATACTTAACAATTGTCTGTTTATATTCTATGACACAACATAAGTGCATAATTAGTTTTGTTCCTATACAACTTTTGATTCGAAATTAGAACAAAGTTTTGTTTCTGTAGAACTAACGATACTAGATTATATTTTGGTAAATAATAATTAGAATAAGAATTTTTATTTGAAAATTTGACTAATAATTTTTTAATGTATGGTTATTATTAATATTGATATCTAAAGTTCTGCATTGTTTTTTCTAAATAATCAGTTAGATAGTTCTATATATTTGTAAGTTCTATTCTTTTTAATACTTTAGTAAAGCATTCTGATTCTGTTGACCTAATTCTTAAAATGGCCTATTTAGCTATAGCTAGGAAAACTAAGTTGTTGAAGATATGTGAAGAGTGGGACTGGAAGCAAATGCCTCAAATAAAATTCCGGAAATTAAAACTTTAATTTTAAGCAGTAATATTTATAATGAGGAAGAAGTAAAACTTATCTTGGATAGAATTATTGAAGATAGGAAATGAATCGAAGAAAAAAATAAACTAGAAGAAAAAGAGAGAGAATAATGAACTCGACAACACGAACTAGAAATGAAAAGGTTAGAACTGTCACAAAGAGAATCTAGTCAGAAAACTGAATCGGAGGCCAGAGTAGAGTTTAGTCCTAAAATTCGGCTAACACACGTTATTCCAAAGTATGATGAATACCATGATGAAATGAGTCTATATTTAATAAATTTCGAAAGACGAGCTGAAATGGCTCAGATCCGAAGAAAGATTGGGTTGCATACCTGTTAGCAGTTTTACCAATTGAATTATTCATTATGTTAGCTAGAGAACAGCCTAGTGATGCTAGAAATTATGATTTTTGTCAAAAGTCTGATCTTGAAAAGATGTAAGTAGAATAGCGAAAAATTGAAGCAATGTTTCTACCGACATCACAAGTCTTCAGAAAAAGCTTGGAGAACTTTTGCCCAAGAACTCCTTAGTGATTTTACTGAATGGATTTCTGAATTAAAGACTAAGACCTTTCAGCAACTTAAGGATCTGAAGGTTACGTAGCAGTTAAAGTTTCAAATGCCTTCAGATGTGAGAGATCATTTTCTCGAAGATTGGCTAAAATTCACAAGTCCCTATGAATTTGCTGAAAAATTGGACGATTATGAAAGTATAAGAAAAAGTTTTAAGAAGAATGAAGACCCAGGAAAAATTTTCCCAACTTTCAAAACCAAAATTGAAATCACAATCCTAAAGAAAATGTGAAAGTTTTCAAACATAAATTCCAAATAAAATCTGAAACATCTTAAGATAAACAGAAAATAATGTTCACAAAAGAATAACTCTTCGTTGCTATGAGTGCGGTTTAAGCAATCATCTCCGCCCACAGTGCGAAAAAATAAAGAAAACTACAGAATATATTTCCCATGTTGTGGATAAAAATATTGATGAATTGATGGCTCGATATACCATTGTAGATAAAGTAAATGGAGTAGAAATGAAGATTTTGCGAGATACTGGTACTATTTTGGATCTGATCTGCAACAAATACGTGAAACCACACATGTATACGAATGAAAAGGTCTGGTTGAGAACGCCATTGGAAGAGACTTTGACTTGCTTACTCTTGTAGAAGTTGAACTTGAATGTGAAATGGGACATTTAATGACTAAAGCTGCTGTTATCAGAGATTCATAAGATCAAGGTAGATATTTGCTGGGAAATAAAACAGCCATGTTATTTAAAGATTGCAAAACCTAAAAAGATATTCAAGTGCACATGATGAATGCTATACAAACAAGAGCCCAAAATAAACTTTCTAAGCAGAAAGAAAAGGAAAAACACCAATACAGCGATCTAACGGAAGAATATTTAAACAAAAGTATGTCTGAAGATAACGACGAAGAAATCATACCTTTGGTTGAAAAATTAACTGTGAAAGATCTTATAAAAATTTCAACAAAAGATTTCACATCAAAGAGCAACAAAACAGTGAAGAATCAAAATCATTTATTGTAGAAGTACAAAAGCCTACGTTAAAATCGAACAAGTTATTTCTTAGAAAATAATATGCTTTTCTATAAGAAAAAAGATAAAAATGGAACAGAAAGAAAATTACTGGTTGTTCCAGAATAATTTCATGAGCAAGTAAAAACGTTTTGTCTAGAAGATATCGCTGCCCATTCAGGCGTAAGTAAAACTAAAGATGCTCTTTTTAAGACTTTCTTTTGACCAAATTGTATAACTACGTCGAAAATTTCGTCCGATCTTGTGACCACTGTCAACGAATTGGAAAGCTTCGAGACAAAAAAAACGTCTTCACTAAAAATCGTTCCTGTTATTTCTGAAATATTTACTAAGCTTAACGTTGATGCTTGTGGACGTTGATGCTTGCCTGTGAGTAGTTTAGGGAACAAGCATATAATAACTGTAATATGCATGTCATCAAAATATCCAGATGCTATTCCCACTCCGAATTTAAGTTCTACTACTATTGTAGATGCACTACTACAGATTTTCAGTCGTCTTGGTTTTCATAGAGAACTACAAACTGACCAAGGGACGTCTTTTGTGAGTGTACTTACGTCAGAATTTTTGTACAAGTTTGGAGTGCGAGTAATGAGAAGCTCTGTCTGATATCCTCAAAGCAATCCGGTGGAAAGCATGCATCGAACTTTGAAGCGAATACTCCAAGTGCTTTGCCTAGAATCTAGAGAAAACCGGGAGAAAGTTTTACCAAATGCACTCTTTGCGTTGAGAACAGTGACGCACGATAGTACGGGTTACAGTCCAGCTGATCTTATTCATCGGCGAAACTTGATTACTCCATTGATGCTATTATATGAGAACTTAACAGAGCAAACTGAAGAAGAAAATGATGCTGTTTCATATGTTTTTGAACTTTTAAATCATATGAAGCATTGTCAGGACCTTGCTCTAGAAAATATGCAAACAATAAAAGAAAAACAAATTGTGGTTTGATAGAAACTCTGAAAACCGACAATTTAAAATTTAGCTATTTAGTTCTTGTTGTGGCCCCATAAAAACCAAATAAATTGTCTGTGAATTGGGATGGTCCAGGGGAAATCGTTAAACAACTATCAGAAACAAATTACGTTCATTTTCCGAACAGTGACAAAAGCCAAGTTTACCATGTGAATATGATAAAGCCATATTTTTATGGAGAAGAAAATATTAATTTGATGTCTTTGGAAGAAAACAATAACAAAGAGGGCGATTAAAATCCTAAGTTTGAATTAGAATTCCCAGAATCTGATTTAAAGGAAGTATGTCAGTCAATACAATCAAATACGCAATTATCTGAAATTCAAATTGGTGAACTTTATAAACTGATTGCAAAATATTCTTTAACACTTTTTCAAATGAGCCTGGTTGTACCGATCTGACTGAACATGTCATTGAACTAGATTCTGACAGACATATCTGTGCTAAATCTTATAGATTTTTACAGAGACAGTCTGAAATTTTGAAAGCCGAAATAGAAAAAATGCTGAAGCTAAAAGTGATAGAACCAGGAGAATCTGATTTTAGATCTCCTCTTATCTCGGTAGAAGCTCCTGGAAAGGAAGCAAGACCTTGCATATATTATCGACGATTAAACAAAGTGACCAGAACAAAGTTTTTCTCACTGCCTAATATAGAAAAGTTGATAGAAAAAGTATCGCTTGCGAAATACATTACAGTTCTTGATTTAACCAGAGGTTACTGGCAGATACATTTGTGTAAAATTTCACAAATATATGCAGCGGTCATGACTAGTTTTGAAACATACAGACTTTTACGCCTTCCATTTGGATTGAAAAATGCACCATATGATATCAGTCGACTTATGGCTAGTATTTTAAAAGTATGTGAAGAATATGCAGTCCTTTATTTGGATGATGTGGCTATATTTTCTCAACAGTGGGATGATGATTTAAAACATCTAGAGGACATTTTCATTAAGCTAAATGTGCGAGGTTGCGCATAAAACTTTCGATGTACCAATTTGCTCAAGCTTACGTGAAATACCTTTTACATTTGGTAGGACAAAGGCGAATAACGCCTAGCGAATTGAAAGTTCAAGCTATCAAAGATTTTCCTATTCCTGTAAATAAAACTCAAGTCCATGCCTTTTTAGGGTTATTATCGAAGATACACATTTTTAACTTTTCTGTAATAGCAGCTCCTCTAAACAAACTGTTAAAAGGTAAGAATAGAAAATCAACTATTGATTGGAATAGCTCTTGCCAAAGTGCCTTCGATGAATAGTAAGAAAAACTTTCTAATAAACCCGTTTTGAACAGACATGATTTTAAACAACAATTTATTGTGTAAAATCATGGCTGTACATAATGGGTTAGTGTGACGCTTCAAATATTGCAATTGGAGTTGTGATGTCGCAAGTGATGGGAAACGAAGAACATCCTTTTATGTATCTATGTAAGAAATTTTCTCCTACGGAACAAAAATGCAGCACTACCAAGAAATGTGCCTCTATAATTTCTGCTGTGCAAAAATTAAAATATTACTTGGATGGTCACCAAAGTTTTATAACACAAACAGATTATAATCATCTAGTGTGGTTGAAAAGGAATACCGGAATTAAGCCTAGACTTTTTCGATGGGCCTTGATTTTGCTGTTCTTTAACTACGAAATAGATCATCGTACAGGAAAACAACATCAAAATGTTGATTAAACTTAAATATATAATTGAAGGGTACATTTATTATATATTTCCATGTGTCTTAGTAAAATATGTAAACATTCTTTTCATTTATGTGTTTTTAAAGTGTTCATTAATTAGGGATATGAGTGTATTTCTTAGCGTAAGGTACTACTTAGATAGAATTGGTAAGTATATAAATATATAAGTGTATTTCTAAGCATTACTGAAAATTTATGAACTATTATTTGGTTTTCCTGACTTTAATTCAAAACACAAAACTTTTCATTCCATAAAAAGTTTCCTCCAAGAGGGAAGGGAAATAAGTCTGTAATGATTTCGACGATTGGAGATGGCGCTGCGGAGACAGCAACACGATTTTTTTTAAAGAAAAGAAATAGAATAGCGGGCTGTTCGGCTGAATTCGAAAGTGATTTAAAACAGCCATGTTTAGAATGTAATTGTGGTGCTCCTATTACAAATTGTTCCTTTAAATTAATGTTATGTTAAGTGCAATCATACATGATAAATTGATTGCTAATATGTTGTGTGATAAATTGGCGGTGTAATTATAATTCAGCGTCAAAACAGAGTGAACGTATTCAAGTGACAGGCACCTCCTGAAATCAAAATATAAATTTATACCATTCTAGAGAAAACAATGTTTTCAATCACGGATCATTTCCCAAAATTACTATTTATCTTTCAGCAGGACTCATATGCATGATATACAACAAAGTTGTGAAAGAATGACTTAAAACAAAAAGCATTGCTCAAGGGAAAAACGCCCCTTATCTAAATTCTATTGAAAGTTTATGGAGACGTTTGAAAGGTATAGTATAAAACACAACTTATTGATGCTATATAATTGTTTCTTGGCATTTTAAGAAATTAAAAAAAAGTAATCTCCAAACACACTTTGCTCAATGAAAAGACGCTATAAAATTTTGTTTAAAAATAGCAGTTATCTTACAAAAAAAATAAATCATAAATATATAAATTTCTGAAAATTCATTAAATTCTAAGATGAACCTCATTATTTAGTTATTTATTTGTGTGTGTGTGTATGTATATATATATATATATATATATATATATATATAATTATTATTATTATTATTAATATAAATTATTGAGATCACACATCTTAAGCCTTAGTTTAAAATATTTAAGGGTTATTTTAGAGTTCAAATAAATTAGGAGAGCATTTAATCCTTCTAGTTGTATTTTCTAGCATATAATAAAACATAACTGTTACAAAAATTTAAAAGTTATTTTCAGTAATTTTTAAGTTCAATAAACTTTCACCATGTTCCACTTTTCCTTTTTAGGATCTTAACTTTTGTTAAGTTTCCCTTTTTCTCCAAACATGAAACAGTATATACATAAAAGCATTTGCTGGTAAAGTTGAAACAATTATCAGTGAAAACAATGCCAAGTGTTATTTATATCTTTAATTTAAATGTAAGAAATAGAACCAAACATTTGGCTACAGAATATGCAGTGAAATGCTTTTTCTTTTTGCAACAATTTTGCAGATTTACTGCAAATACATTAATGCCATTTTAAAATATATGAATAGACATTTTATAATGGTGAGTGAAATCAAATATCAAAGAATTTTGCTTTTTGATAATGTTCGTCACAAATAAAAGCAAATTGAAGTTTTTTTAATAAATATGAATCAGTCCCATATTTTATATCATTTTTTAAACTGGAAGCTGTTTGGAAATTTGAAAATACAAAGCATCTAGCTAAAAATTTCTTTTACCTTTTGTCAAATTCTAATATACTTATCCGATTTGCATTCTTAACATGCACTCTTTCAACAAATGGGATAATAATGTCTTTGTCTGCTATTCAAAAACAGATTTGAATCACTCTGAAAAGAGATTTCAGCATGAAATTCACAGATGAGGTGAGAATTGTTTCCTTTAACCATTAATAGAAAGCCAGATATTTCCTACATAAATCATTGGATTGCCATTCTAATTCAAATGATTAATAGGTTATTCATTTCAACAAAAAATAAAGTGTTGAAATAATGAAATTCTGTTCTAAACACGAGCTTTTGTGTTTTGTTTGTCTCTCATGAAATACAGTTGCAAATTAATCATCATCGAACATTATATCTCCTATAAGAAGACAATGTATACAAAAAAATAATGTTTTCTCTTAATATTTTCTTAAATTACTTTGTTTATAAAGGAATTTTTTATACTTGAATACTTTACTGTAATACACTTTCCAATACTTTTAATTTATTACGTATGAAGACACTTTAACAATCCCATATAATTTAAAAATTCTAAGACAATAGTGTATGGAAAACCACATTTAAAAAGATTTGTGATACATTTAAAAATTTTGAAAAAACTTTTTTAACAATGTATTATCAATAAAAAGCTTGAAATATATATTACGCTATTTACAAATAACAATTAAGGAAATTCTAAACTTTTCAAAATTAATTCTGATCAGATAAAAATATTTGGAATAAAATGTTATTAGACCAATAAAAAGTAATCTTTAAAATTTATTCCTTATAGTTCAGGACGTATTTACTATATTAGACTTTATGAACCAAAGTTGAGTATTTTATTTGTAATGTATTTTTATCTTTCCAGGGTATTACTTTAAATTTTCTTACTATCCATATGAAAATATCATTTATATAATTTATAATTTACGTATAGTCGAGAAATATTTGCATTATATCAAGATATGTTTCCAGTTCCGACATGTACTATATTAATATTTAATATTTTCATTGATGCATTGATTATTTTAAAGCAATTAAATTAGTAAAAGGAAATTGATTTAATAGTTATAGAAAAATAAAACTCAATTTAAATATATATATATATATATATATATATATATATATATATATATATATATATATATATATATATATATATATATATATATATATATATATATATATATATATATATATATATATATATATATTAAACTCTAAATATCCTGATAATAAAAATAGACACCAGTCTTTACTGTAACAATAATTTAATTATTCAAAATTAAGTTATACACAATAACAAACAGGAACACTAAATTAAAATGTGATTAAAACACATCTTATGAGTTCGAAATCAAAAGCCTACATAACTGTCTTTCCTTCTCCCCGCCAGGGTCGCTCTCGGAAAGAAAGAGAGAGAGTGAAGTGTCACAGGCTCCCCCTCTGGTTGCGAAGTCGTTTCAACGAGTAGCCAGGTGAGAAGTTTTACGATTGTTCTCTTCTTGGCAAATTGTTTATTTGAGGTGCCTTAGGAGGTCGACCACTTTTTTTAATAGGATTTGTTGGCACATTTGAAGTTTTGTGGGCTTCTAGTCATGGACGTAGAGCAGATGTGTGATAGGCTCCAAGAGAAATATTGGGTTGATCCTGGCTGGCGATTTCGTAGCTTGTGGGGGAACGTTGTGCAAGTATAATATGCGGTCCATCTCGACGAGGTGCAAATTTGGCTGTTATCTTTTTGGCTTGGGCCTTGTTGCTATGAGGATGTAAGTTTATTCATACTTGATCTCCAGATGTAAACTGGTGGCTTTTTCTTCTATCCTGATCTGCATATTTCCTTTGATCTTGTTTTGGTTCAACAATGTCTTTGATCTCCTTCGAAATATTTGAAATTTTTCTCAAATATGGAGTTATTTCCACTACGAAGTTGTCATTGTAAATAACTGTGCGCAAATCATGTTGGATATCATCAGGAGTTCTAAGTTCCCTTCCAAATTGTAGAAATCCAGCCGTGTGTTCTGTCAAGTCACATACATCTGTGTTCAATGCAAAACGTATTGTCGGAAGTTTTTGTACCCATTCAGTGTGCTTGTCTCGAACCAAGATTGCCAATCTCGGTTTGAGATCTCTGTGATTCCGCTCAACGGGATTAGCTTGTGGGCAAAAAACTGGAGTAAGTATTTGATTTATGTCAAGAAGATGACAAACCTGTTGAAGAATTGCACTGACAAACTGTGAACCATTGTCACTTATCAGTCTTCTTGGAATTCCGAAATGCTACTTCTTCCATCAACACAGTCGCACACTCTCTCGCGGTAGCGTTTTTCAGTGCGAAAAGTTCTACCCATTTTGTTGCAGTATTTTCCACGATAAAAATCCATTTTTTCCCTTCTGTGGACTCAGGCAAGGGACCAAAGAAGTCGATGGCCAAGGTTTCAAAACGTTGTGAGTTTATTGGAGTTCTCAATAAGCCTACAGGTTTTTGATTTGATGGTTTGAACCTATTACAATCAAGCTAATTTTTAGCATAGTTTGTAATATATTTTCGCATTCCTGGAAAATAATACCTTCTATAAACTCTTTGATATATACCATATGCCCCATAATGGTCTGCTGTTGGAGCATCATGATATTCTTTCAGTACTTTTTCGTGCTCATGATTGGGAACCACTAATTGTGCCTCCTCCGAATCATATTCTTCGGAATAATGATATAATACACCTTGATTCATGATATAGCCTCTTTGAGTCCAATTTATAAATTTTCATCTTTTGAATTTCTTTCAAAACTATCAATTATTTTTTACATCGCCATCCTTCATTTGCACTGCACGCAGATCGCTAGCGGTTTTGGAGGGCAAATCAACGATAACTGTGCATATTTCGCAGGTGTCTCATTCATGTACACAATTTGGGTGGGAAAGAATATCAGCGATGACGTTCGCCTTACCCGGAATGTATTCTATTTTAAGGTTGTAAGATTGTATAACTGTAATTCCCATCTTGCAAGGGCGACCTGTGGGAGTTTGAGGCTTAAGAGCCATTTTAAGGGTTGGTGGTCAGATGCCACAATAACTTCTGAACTTTCGATACATCATCTAAACTTTTCAAGGACCCAGATCACTGCAAGCGGTTCTCTTTCGGTTGTGGAATAATTACGTTCAGTCGCCGTCAGTAAAGAGCTTGCATATTCTATCGGGTGCTCTTCAGGACCTTGTCTTTATAGTAAAACAGCTCCCAAAGCATCATTTTATGCATCTGATCTTATTACAAAAGGTTTTGATTCATCTATTTGTTTTAAAATTAGTGGTGAAATCAAACATTTCTTAAGAAATTCAAATTCACTTTGTTCTTTTTCATCCCACTTCCAAGTAGTTTTCTTTTTAGTGAGATTGCTTAAGGAAAAAGAAACCTCAGCAAATTGAGGAATGTAGTGTCTATACCAGCTGCATGTTTGTAAATATGCTTGAAACTGTTTTACACACATTCTTTTTGGAAGGAATACTAATAATTGCTTCCACTTTAGCTGGGTCTACCTCAATACCGGAGTTGGTTATATAATGGCCAAGGTATTTAACTTTTTCACAAGAGAAGTTGCATTTCTCACGATTAGATCGTAAATTAAACTGCAGGAGTCTTTCAAATACTAAACGTAAGTCTTGGAAGTGACTCTCAAAAGTGGGAGACAATACTATGATATCATCTAAGTAAGCAAGCGTATAAACCTTTAGTCCATTTCGAAAAATGTCCATTAGACACTGGAATATAGCTGGTGCTGTTTTAAGTCCGAAAGGCATTCTGTTGAACCTAAAGACACCTAGTTGGCATACAAAAGCAGTCTTATCTTTGTCCTGCGGACGTACATTAATTTGATAATAATCAGATCGCAAATCTATAGTGGTCGTAAAAGAGGTTTGCTTAGCATTATGCAGAAGATCATCCATTCGTGGTAACGGATATGGATCTGAATGGGTGCCGCATTGAGCTTGCAGTAGTCGAATCAAAGTCTAAATTCACAATTTGGTTTAGGTATGAGCACTACTGGTGATGTGTATGCTGAATCACATTCTTCTATTTTCCCTCAGGCAAGAAGTTTTTCAATTTCCTTTCTTAAGATAGTTTTTCTGGCTGGAGAGAGTCAGTAGGGAGGTGAAGCAATTGGAGATGAATCCCCTGTATCAATTCGGTGTTCGATATAAGTTTTGCTTCTTCCCCTTTTTGGAAGATATTTTCATAATCCTTCAACAAAGCATTAATTTGTCTCCTCTGATTTGAGTTCAGATTTTCCCCTTCATCTGATCGAGGGAGCGTTGAGTTATCATCACTTTTAGTCCCGATGAAATTAGAACATTGTTCTGCAAATTCTGTTTGAATAATAAAAGAATTTTCTGGAAGAGTGGTATTTAAGTCTATGAAAGAATTGTCATCTGACAGATATTCCCACTGTTTTGTTGGGTTAGCATTTTTTCCAATTTCAGAGGCATGATCTTGAGAATCTGGTTGGTGTGAATCACAATTCACTGGAACATCAAGTTTTGAAAATGAGAAAGTTTTATGCGGTATATCACTAAAGTGCCACGAGTGTTCCTTAAGATTTAGAACGATCCCTGTTTTCTCTATAAAGTCGATTCCAAGTAAAGTATTATTTCTCTGTGCGTCTGGAATAACAAAAATTGGAACTGAAAATCTTCTTTTCTGTATCCAAATCTTAACGAAAGCTTTATGTACTTCCTTTTTTGAATGGCTGCCATCTGCTAAAGTTATGTCGAGAATTGATTTTTGGGAATGGATTCCTTGAAGAAGATGGCAGAGAGTTTCATCAGCTATAGTATGAGTTGCAGCCGTGTCCACATAAGCTGTATTTCACATTCCATTGATGTTTATAGTTAATATTGCCATCTGGTTGTATGTTAACAAACTGTTCACCTTTACACTGTGAAAACGAGCAGAATTCTTTTCAGATTTGGAGCAATTCGGACAGTATGATTTAATATAGCCAGGCGTACGACAATTATAGCAATAAACGGGAGAGAGTTTGTTCTGCTTAAGCTGGTCAAATTTTCTGCCTTTAACTTTTTTTCAACATAGTTGAATCTGGGATATTCTTCTCTGGTTTAGGGGAATTGTTTCTTATTGATGACGGATGGTCCTTCTTTATTAGCTTTGTGACGAAGAGAGTAGTATGCATCGAGTTTTTCTATCAAATCAGTTGGAGAAGTGATGTCACACTATTCATCCAAAAAGTGTTCTTTAAATTCAGGAGGGCATTTTTTCTTGATCTGATCGGTTATCATAAAGTCTTTAAATTTTTCAAACGTGTCTACTTTTCCTTCCTTTATCCAATTCTCAAAATAGCTTTGAATTTCAAAATAAAAGTCATTCCATGTACTATCAGGATTCTTTTTTAGTGTCACAAATAGGTGACAAAAACATTCAGCGCTTAATTTTAATCTTTTTAGCAATATTCCATTTATTTAGTTGTAATTTTCAGCTTTTTCTTCTGGCTCGCGAGCGATTATTTTTGACACGTCACTTGAAAGAACTCCTACTAGGTAAGTGATCCATTGATTTTCTGGAACCTTTAGAAACTTTAACTGTCTCTGAAAAAGATTGAGAAATAAAGAGATGTCGTCTTCTTTTGTATTAAAGTTAGGAATTAACTTTTTTAACTCAAGTTTTGGTGGATCATTTGATTCAATGGATAATACCGGCGATAGTGAAGACAACTTTTGGACTTCAAGTTGTAGCTTGAGAACTTCCAGTTCATGGGATCTTTCTTTTTCTATTCTGGCTTCTTCTATTTGTTTTTCTTTTGTTATACGCTCACATTCAGATTCTTTTCCCCTTGCTAATCTCTCCTGCTCTTCTTTTGATATTCTTTCTTTAATAATACTGGATGATAAGTTTTTCGATAGTTCCTCATCATACTTATCAGATTTGACGATTAAATCCTTTAGCTGGATTACTTTCATATTGTTCCCAACATCCAAGCCCAAATCCTCAGCCAACAATATCAAATCTTCTTTTTGACCTTTTATGAAGTATGCTATCTTAAGTCTATCGTAAAAAGATTACCAATATCGAAAGTCTTAAATGTCTATTAAAGTTTGGGGATAAATGAAAACATAATTGTTCATGTAAAGTTCTTACAATACTTAACAAAATTTATTCTCACTGTACTTAAATTGATTAAAATAATTTTGCTTAGTTTATTTTCACTACAGAATAAAATTATAGTTCAAAGTAATTTCAACATATTAATTATTGACACATTTTTAAAATTGTAAAAGTCACTTGAAATGCCTAATGTAAAACTGATTCAAACTAACTTTTATGATAACAATTGTAAATAGAATAATTAATAAGTGAAACCCAAATTCAAAAGTTCAAAGTCTTACACATCAATTATGAAAATTCACCCAGAATTCAAATTTCAGTCACTAAAATAATAACTATGTAAAAAACCTATTTGATTATTGAAAAAACAATCATTACTTATGGTAACATAATTTTATGCATATACGTATATTCAATAAACTTAACAAACACTTTCGATTTCCCCTTAAATTGCAAAAACAATTTACCATAGTTTAAAACTCGTGTACCATTTATTCTTCTACAGTATATACCAATCAATAAAATATATTTTGAACTCAATTTATATAAATATTCAAACAACAAATAACACCTGTAAGTATTATTTTCTATAAGCGAAAGTAACTTCAATTATTCTGAAATGAATCATGTAAAAATAGCACTATATCGATTTATATTTTGATAAAAATCAATAACACGAAAATATTCCAAATGAAACACTAAAATATATTCAATAATCACAGGTTCTAGCAATATTTAATTTATCAATTAAAATTCACATACATTGAAAAATAAGTTTATTTTTTATGAAACAATCAATCATCAATATATTATATATTTGTGTTTCGAAAAACCTTTTTCAATATTCTTTCAGAAAAGAAATAATATGCATTTATATATTTTCAAATCGTGAGGACAAAAAAGAACTATTACTTGAAATAAAAAGAAAAATTCAAACAATTATTAATTCCATGTGAAGAAGAAAAAAAAATCTTAAGCTAATATTATTTTCCACATTTATTTATGTATTTTATAGACAGAACTAAAACACAAATATAATTATTACCAAGGATTTGGCAGATACAATTTGATATCAAATGGAATATTTGTTCTAATTTAGAACACACACCATAAATTAACAATTTCTGGTTTGCCGGGAAGGCTTCTAAAATACAATTTCAACATAATAACATTAAAATTACTTATTTCAAATGCTATTCGATGCGAAGAGAGAAAAATAATTTTTAGAACAATATTTTACTTTCAAGGACAAAGTTATTCATTCAGAAAACGTTTTTATTCCATTAACGTTAGTTTTGATAATATTCGCTTGAAATAAAACATGAGTCAAGCCTTTGTTTTCGATAATTTAGAACAGGTCTCTGTTTGTAATAAGTCTATAATTTTGAAAAGCGGTTGGGTGCCAATGTGTCCGGTGGTTGTGGGTTTAAACAAAACAGCCTTTACTGTAACAATAATTTAATTATTCAAAGTTAAGTTACACACAATAACAAACAGAAACACTAAATTAAAAGGATGATTAAAACACATCTTATGAGTTCGAAATCAAAAGCCTAAATAACTGTCTTTCCTTCTCCCCACCAGTAGCGCTCTCGGAAAGGAAGAGAGAGAGTGAAGTGTTACAACATTACACTGAACAAAATTTTATTGGTAATAAGCTAAAGAGAAATTATTCCTCAAGTAGCATTTCCTATTAAGTAAGTCTTTATTTCGTAATTCGAATATTCATATATCAGGATGTGCTCTTAAATGCAGATATATTCTATTATCTTATACGCATATATGTATGTATGTATATATATATATATATGTATGTATGTATATATATATATGTATATATATATGCATATATATATATATATATATATATATATATATATATATATATATATATATATATATATATATATATATGTATATAACTTATACTTAAAAATTAACTATCCTCTGAAGCATTAACTCCTATTGACTTTATGACTTTAACTTTACCATAAAACTTATCATGAGCTCACATTTATTTAAAAGCTAGCGAAGTAAAAAATATTCTCAATTAGTTTTCCTACAATAAAAATATTTTTGTATCTATATTTAAAGAAAAATGTCTAAAAAATGTAAGGAAAGATGATAAATGTGTTCATATGAAATACTTTAATATATTTAACGTATTAAATTCATTATAGGCCAGAGATTTATAATAAATTATGATTATAGTATGCACTGATTCGTGTGCACTATTTTTTTTCGAAAATTAAGCACTAGTTAGAAAATAAAAACAGTAATATATATATACATATATATATATATATATATATATATATATATATATATATATATATATATATATATATATATATATATATATATATATACTGATATAAAACTTCTCGGTCTTATATCAAACTCTTTTGCTTCCAAAAGTTGTAACATTTTTACATGATGAAAATATTACGGAGGAGAGTTTTAATAGAGAAATATTTATGAATGAATGGAAACTCACATTGTAAATTTATCATGATACTTTTGTCTAAGTGAGAAAATTCCTTTCCTCTCTTAAATGAGTGCATATATTTGATAATTACACTTACAGGCATGTGGTTGAATCATAAATATAGTTTATGATTTAACCACATTACTTGAAATCAAAATCATTTCAAATATTTGTATTCAAAAATATATTTATTTATTATTATATAACTTGCTTTATGAAAACTTACGTAATGTATAAATATATAAAAATATATATTATGCAAATTTTATAATGCAAGTTTAAGCAGATTTATACTCATAACTGTAGCTATACACGATATATACTACATATAAATAATTTTGTAAGAAATTTTTATGTATCTAGAAAGTAGAAGAAAAGAAGGAGCAGATTCTATGGCAGACAGTGTAACAGATTCTATGATAACACGTTCATTACTTGCTTTCCGTCTTATTAAGAGGCATAATAAGATATTGGAAGCCATGGTACCAAATCAGGAATAAAATTTCTTATAGTCGCAATCGTATGTAATATGGCAGTATATAAATAAATAAATGCGGTCAAATGTATTATTTTTTATTTTAAATTTCCTTGGAATAAATTATTTAAAACAACGATTTTAGTCAGAAAGAATTCTTCAAGAAGGGAATTAAATATTATGATGTTTTAGAAACTTTAAGGTAAAGTGAAATTTATAACGGAAAAAAAAAACATTTTAAAAATCTTATGAAATTATACTTTTAGTTGAGCAAACATTTTATCGATAACTATTTCTTTTTTAATAATAGATAAATAACTATTGTCACACTACCTCAAACAACTAACTGATAAATATCTGATTTTTCTGAATATCACATAATGAAAAAATATCAAGTACGACATAAATAAAAGGAAAATTTGTATGCAGTATTATATTTTTATAAACAAGCTCTGGAAGAAACGTTAATTATATTAAAAAGGAATTGATCCCCTTAGTTTACAGTGAATTTTATCTTTTACTGAAATAGCAAAAACAAATTTGCATAAATTACGTTAAACTGCAGAAAATAAGAATAATATCCGAATATAATTGTCATTTACATATTCCTAGAGCTTACTTAGAAAAGAATAACAACTTTATGTAAGAAATACTAAGAAAATTTTCATGAACTAGAACAATTGTAATAATTTTTTATATTTTAGTACTAAAAAATATCACTTGATTACTTTAAAGAATTACTTTTTTCATCAAACAATTAAGCTTATTTCAGGTGTTCGTATCCAGAACTCACTTCATTTTTCACTTGTTATTTTCTCATTTAGTTTGACATTTTACATTATTTTGTAAGAGGGGACACTAATAACGAACTCTTTTTCTAAGCTATAAAAATAACATGAAATACAAAATTTCACGTGGAGTTATTTGGTTAAAGTTATAAATAAGTTATAGACATGAATAATTTTTATTTATTTCTTTGAAGGAAATAATATGAAGATATTAATATTCCAATGAGAATGTGTAAGAGTTACACAATACAAATTCTTTGTCTAAAATAAATGGCATTTTATCTCTCGCAAGTATCGAATAGACATTGATAAAAAAAACAATAAAAATTTTAAAATGAAATTTGAATTTTAGTTCATATTTAATAAAATATTTACGATTTTTAAATACATTTGTAAATGTAAAAGGGATTTTAGTTCAATGAAAAGATAGTAATAACAAATAATCATTTACTGTGTATTTTTCATTTATTTGTATTATTTTTAAAGATTATGATTTAAATAAATTTTGGATGCGAAAAAAACATTTTTAGAAAACAGATTGTTTGTTTCCTACAAAATTGATGGTTGGTTATATTAGCATTAATCTTGTAAAATTAATTAGAAAGAAAATTATGGGTATTTTTTTATTTCACCTACTTTATAAAAGGTAATTTACACATAAAACTTATCTTATATTTACAAGCACAGGGATTGAATGTTTTCTTATGCTTTACTTGCTTTTATAATTTTACACATTTATTGCTACTAGATTTATGAAACAATTAAATTAATTTTGCTCACTTATTTCCAAAATCATCATACTTAGACGTAAATCTACTAAATTTCTAAAGAACTCAAGATTTTAAATCTCAGTTTTGAAATATTCATTTTCTCTTATACTGAGGAATCTTGCTAATTTGTATTAGAAAAAGAATTGAAACAAATTAACAACTTATAAATATAAGAAAAATAGAATTAATTTTGCTAGTGTAAAATTTTAAGTCACAAAATATTTTAAGTCCTCTAAAATTGATTCAACAAACTATATGTTTACTTGATTATCAAAGCAAATGAAAACTTCAAATTTATGCAATTAGAAAAGATTCCCTTTTCAACGATATATGAGGCTAGTATAATACTTAATAATTTGATATAAATTTAAAACTCATAATGGCTCAGTTTGATTTACTGTTTCTTAAACGAGAAATACAGATTGAAATCACTAAGTTGCAAATTAATGTCAGAAAGAAGATATTCGCAAAAGTATAACACCGTATTTTAAGAAAAGATTATAAAAAATAAATGTAAATTGGAAATATAAATTTTTCTACAAAGAAAATTTCAATAACTTTTATCTCAATAATACAGTTTTGAGATTGTATCAGCATTTTTACTGTAAAATGTAATACCTACAATATGAATTTATATATATTTATAAGGTGTATCAAATAAAAATGATAATATTGATTAAAATAATTTATCATTTTCATAAATAATTATATAGGGTATATATTTTTCAGTAAAACTTTTTTGTATAATATTGATGGAATATATTTGTATTAATTTCACAAAAATAATAATAGTCAAAGTCCAATTTAAATACCCGAAATAGGAATTTAAAAATTTATTTAAGGGTTATTAAATTTAAAATAAATAATTTAGAAAGTAATAGATTTTCTATATTTTTAGAATGTTATAAATTTTTATTGTCAATTTTAATTAGTTTTAGAGCTATTGGATAAGACAGAAAAAAATCAATCAGTAAAAAAATTTAACTTCAAAAGAGTTCAAAATATATAAAATGTGTAGACAAGGCTTATATAAAATACATGGGTATATTGATTTGTAAAGAGTAGAAGATAAAAATATAAATCGAAATCAGTTTGAATTTTCTATCTAACTTATACAACAATTAGTCAAAATCAAACATATTCAAATTAAATTTATTTCATCATCACAATTACAAATGTAATTATTTTAAAATTTCCATTCTCATTTATTTTTAAATATTTATTTTATATTAACTTATATTATCACATATAAGTTAAAATATTAACTTATATATAAGTTATTTATATTAACTTATATATGATAATATATTAACTTATATTATCACATATAAGTTAATATAAATAATATTTAAATACCAACCAAAGTATTTATCTTTTTCTAAATACGAGGGTTACGCTGAAATTTTTAAGATACGCGCAGACGAGAATTTACAAAATAAAAATAACAGTTTAATTTTAAAATACAAAGTATTTTAACACAGAAGATGATTTTTACTGACTTACTTCAAATTGTTTAGCGAAGAAAAAATTTTAAACAGAAGAGAAAATGGAGTTGACGCGAGAATATTTTCGTGCTATGATTTTCTACGATTTTAAAGCTGAATTAAATCACGAAGAATGCGTTCAACGGTTGCAATTAGAATTTGGTGATGAATCTCCAGCTCGTGCTACTGTATTCAGATGGTTTAGAGAATTTAGAAGAGGTCGCAATTTTCTTCAGGATGAAGAACACACAGGAAAGCCGCCGTCGGAAGTAATCCCGGATAATGTGCTGCCATACGAAAAATGTTAATGGATGATAATCGCTGTACCTATCAAATGATACAGAAGGAACTTAAGATTGGATCCGCAGCCATACAGAAAATCATTCATGAAGAATTACATATGAAAAAAGTAGTTTTCCGTTGGGTTCCCCATAATCTAACTGAGCACCAAAAAGAGGAGCGTGTCAGAATCAGTAAAGAAACTCTTAAATTGCTAAATGATGGTAGCCACCGCATCATTTCTAAAATTGTAACAGGTGATGAAACCTACATACCGTTTTTCGACGTTTCAACACGTCAAGAAAGCAAAGTATGGGTCTTTGAAGATGATCCCACGCCGACAATGGTGAAAAAACAATGCGCACTGGAAAAAGGGATGTATGCCGTTTTCTTCAGAAGTACGGGATTGGTCAAAGCCATCAAGTTGGAAAGACAAATGACAGTAACAGCAAATTGGTATACCACTAAATGTCTTCCATAAATTCTACAAGAACTGAATGTTAGGCGACTAATGCTTTACAATGACAATGCATCTTCACATACAACCGGATTAACTGTTGAGTTTCTTAAACAAAAACAAATTAAAGTGATCGAACATCCACCGTATTCACCTGATCTAGCTATGTGCGACTTTTGGTTATTCTTTAATCTCAAAAAGAACTTACGTGGATGTCGTTTTCATTCAGAAGAAGAGATTGATATAGCTATAAATGTATTTTTAATCTATTCCAAGAAATGAATGGCTTGAGGCATTTAATCTGTGGAAAATTCGTCTATAAAAGAGCATTGATGCTGGAGGAGACTACTTTGAACACACCTAAAATTTTGTAATTATAACTTTAAAAACCTAGTTATATCTTAAAAATTTCAGAGTGACCCTCGTATACTGTTACTTTACAAAAAAATTTAAAATTGCATATAATTCACTCTATGATCGATATTTTAAGTAATAATTTCAGATTATTCTCTCAATATGAAAAATGTTTTAATTATATCTTAGCCCTAATATCTATAAATACCAAAAAAATGTAAATTTCGCTTCAAGAAGAAAATTAGAATATTTTTCGTATTTTTCAATGTAGACAGATTACAATGAATAGTGCCACGAAATAATATTGCAAAACATTTTGAAATAAATTAAACAAAATTTCAAGTCATTTACATCATATTCCTGTAGTTTATTTTAATCAGTTAATAGCTGAATTACACAGAGAGGTAAGAATAATTTATAGTTTATTAAACAGTTTTATATAATTATTAAAGTTAACTAATATTCACTAATTTTGAAAAACAAAGAATGTTATTCAATTACTTAAGAATTATTTTTCAGTTTGAAAAGACTTACTTTTCCATCAAAGGTTTATAATAATTATTTTTCATTTAATATAGTTCATTAATTTAAACTTGATAATTTAATTAAAATATAATAAATTATATCTTCACATAATTGTATTTACCTAGTTATTTTGGTTCAATATTTATTTAGCTTAATTAAGAAATTTGTGTTTAAAGATCAATTTAAATATATTTAACTCAAAAAATATGAATATTAACATTATTAATAAAAAGTTTTGAATTTTAAAAATTTATTATTGGTACAGTTAGAAATAAATATGTCTAAATATAGATGATCACCAGCATTGAGATAGAAAAGTTTGGCCTTGTTATATTTTATACACTTTTATACTTCACATAATAAATGTTAAATTTATAGAAAAATGTCTGCATAAAATAATGGTAAAAACAAAAGTTTTATGTAACTTAAATTTCAACCATCATGAAATAACCATCAATAAATAAAAAACACTAGAAACTGGAAGTAAGTTCAAGACAATGGAAGAATTTTAAGTAAATAAAAAATATGATTGTACACCAAAACAATTAAAGCGATAACACAAAAAGATCTCAGTACTGAACCAGAAAAAATGCTGACGAAAGCTTTTTTGTACGTTTTGATTCAGTTTTCACAAAATCTGAATGGGTTGAGAAGTTGAATTGGATGGTCTAAATGTAAGAAATCGTCTTATAAGAAGAAATCCGGAAATGGAATGATGAGCCAGAGTGAAAGCTAAGCACATATGCTATAATTCTATCCATTTATTTATTAAATATCAGAGTATATTAAATAATTTATTATGATTATATTTTATTTACATGGATAAATAGTTTTAATAATTACAAAATTATCAAAAACTAAATTTTAAAGAAATCATAAAAATTTATATTAATGCAACATGTATTTTGAATAATCATTACTAAATTTGATTACGAAAATAATCCATAAGATTTTAATAATCTTGTCTGTCATATTTATCAATAATAATCTTGGTTTTATGGTGCATGATATTTATTTTACTGAAGTATCAAAAGCTGGGAATTACCTTAAAATTATCACAGAAAGCGTTTGAATGCATTTCATATTATATATTTAGTTTATGTTTCTGAGTAACTTTTTTACATTATTCTTGAGTAAATTAAGCATGATTATTATTTTAATGTGATATATTAATCATATTTTTTCCATTGTTGTATGGAGTATAAGTTCAATTACTTTATTAACTCCTTAAAATCTTTGAGATGTATTTTTTACATTACTTTATTGCACAAATTACAGTTCTCCTCAAAAATAAATTTGTTTTTTTTTTTTTTTTGATTATTGGAAATTTTGTTAAAAGAGAGAGAGAGTTCCTCCAACTGCTTTTAATATACATTATTCTACAAAACATATTTACTGGTTAAATTCATCTCTCATATTTCTTTGATCTTACAAAATAAATCAACATATTGAACTGTGTAAATAATTATTGGAAATTATTACTCAGTTGTTATTAAACAAAGGTTTACCAATATTTTATAAAAATCAGTACTTTATTAACCTTCTAGCTAACATTAGGGATGGCCAAAGTGGAAATATCAGTAAATACAATCTCATTGGATTTAGTCAAATAATTCTGAAAATGTATCTGCGAACAAATTGATAGTAACTATCGTGCATAAATACGGCAAACCTTCTAAAACTTCATTTATAAACGGAGTCATTGAAAAATCAAGTGTATCATGTTACCTGTAAAAGTGATGAATCAACATATTTTAATATTGTAAAAGGGAATTTTATTTCATGGCTAAATAATTTCGTAGGGAAACTTTAAATAGAAAGAATGAAATTATAAAACTTTAGTATGATTAAATACCTCAAAAATAACGGTTGAATTTTCATTTTTCATAGGTGTTTTGCCTAACTAAACTAAACTCCGTGGCACACAGCCCATGTGGACAAAGGCCTACAGTGTCCATTACTGTTTTCATAATTGAGGGACATGAGGTGCGAAGCTTATCTCCCAGTTAGATGGTCATCTTAACATGAAACCATCAATGTTTAGTTACCAAACATGCTTATTACTCCGTTTATCGACCCACTGAAAGGTTGAAAAGCTGAATCGACCTTGCCCAGCGCGAGGTTCTAACTTCGGACCTGTGCCTTGGGATAATGAAATGCTGCCACTAAGCCACTGGGTTTCTAAGTATTTTGCCTACTCAGCTGCTTTAATTCCTGTTCAATATAAATCTTTGTAACAAAGCAGTTTTAATATGATTTCCCACTATACCCCATTTATCAATATTAATTACAACATTAATCTATGATCTATCTTAATACATTTATAGAACACCAAATTTCTAAGGCACAAAATGCTTAGTCACATATGAATGCTATGTGTGTTTGTTGCTTCACATTTTCCCACCTATTGCTATCCTTTGGATTCATAAACTCCTCAACAAATTTTAGGTGTCGATTTCTATCAAAGAAAATTTTCAAAGTTTTCAATGTATTAACATGACCTGTGGCTTTACTATATGTTTGTAGAATCTCTACAGCTTGTAGGATCTCTACAGAGAAAAGTTTTATTTGTGCGCTTCAGTATGAGGCATGTTGTAAGGTTCTTATTATCAAAATTAATTGATGAAGATCTTTTGTATATGTTATACATAATTTAAGAATATTATAGTATTATAGTTTCTTTCTTGAAATAAATAAGTTACACAAGGATTTTAAAATAAATCACACTTTTATAAAAATATATTCACATGATTAGATCAATAATATAATAAAAGAAATTAAACATTTTTGAACACATTATTTTAAAATGTTACATACATTGTGTAGATATTGCATTTCAATTTCAATTTGTTCAATTTTTCTAATATTCTTGTATACAGAAAAAATAAGTATTATCATTATTAAGAATTCAATTAAAATTATTACTTTAATATTTTAATTAGTAAATTTTACAAAGACTATTTATTAAACTACATTTTTCATAGTTTATTTTACATAAGTTTGAAAATGAATTCAAAAATCAATTATCTTGTACGCATATAATGTGTATGTTTGAAAAAACTTCTTTCATATCCATTGTAAAATAATTCGATATTTTCATCGTTTCTTTTATTAATATAATCATTCTTAATTCCTATATAGTTAATTTCTTATATCAATATTAATTTTTTTTCTTTATTTCAAAACTTTGTGTAAGAGAAAATCAAAGAAATATTTATGGAAGTCTTTTAGTAATATTTTAAGCTATCACACTATATTTTTTGTAATAAATTTCACTTTTGTTTAATGAAAGAGTTTGGTTAACAGAATACGTAAAAAATTACGATGCCTGGAAAATGAATAAATTCGATTCCTTTTTATATAATGTGACTACCTACATGAAATTTTGATTTTTAACTTGAAATCTAAAAAAACGCTTAATTCTACTCATGTTTTTAAAATAAAATGTTCTTCAAAGTTGTTAGTTAGAAAATTAAGTAAGAGCTGAAATACAATTCTTTCCACAATGATTTCATATTAATTTGAAATAAAATAAATATTTGATTCTCAAAATATAAACTAGAGCTAAACTGTTATTATGAAATTATCAAATACAAAAATTCTTATATACAATAATCATCTGACAATAATAACAAATATCTCAAAAATTTTTGATATTCTTATTTCTAATTAAACAAATTGACTAGGGAAAATTTATTTTATATATATGTGTGTGTGTGCGTGTGCGTGTGCGTGTGCATGTGCGTGTGCGTGTGCATGTGCATGTGCGTGTGCGTGTGCGTGTGCGTGTGCGTGTGCGTGTGCGTGTGCGTGTGCGTGTGCGTGTGCGTGTGCGTGTGCGTGTGCGTGTGCATGTGCGTGTGCGTGTGCATGTGCGTGTGCGTGTGCATGTGCGTGTGCGTGTGCGTGTGCGTGTGCATGTGCGTGTGAGTGTGCGTGTGCGTGTGCGTGTGTGCGTGTGCGTGTGCATGTGCGTGTGCGTGTGCGTGTGTGTGTGCGTGTGCGTGTGCGTGTGCGTGTGTGTGTGCGTGTGCGTGTGCATGTGCGTGTGCGTGTGCGTGCGTATGCGTGTGCGTGTGCGTGCGTGCATATATATATATGTATATGATATATATATATATATATATATAGTGTATATATATATATATATATATATATATGTATATATAGACTGTACGTATATAGGAGACTGTGCGTATATATATATATATATAGCGTGTACGTATATATATATGCGTGTGCGTGTACTATAGCGTATAGAGACGTGTACGTGTGCGTAAAGTGCGTGTAAGATGTGTATGTGCCATATAGCGTGTGCAGTAAGTGCATATAAAGCGTAGTGCGTAGACTGTATGCGTGTACGTGTGCATGTAGACGTGTGCGTATTGCGTGTACGTATGTGGTAATGCGTATATGCGTGTGCGTGGTAGTGAAGCCGTGGATGCATGTGCCAGATACGTGTGCATGTGCATGTAGATCGTGTAGATTGTATATTGCGTATGGCAGATCGTGTGATCGTGTGCATGTGCGTGTACGTAAGTGCGTATAGATCGTAGATTGTGAGTGGTAGATGTACGTGTGTGTAAGATTTGTATGCGTGTGCGTGGTATGTGTAGATTATGTGCGTGGTATATCACGCAGACTGTGACTGTGCGTGTAGTATGTGCATGTGCGTAGAATCGTGTGCATGACTGTGGTACGTGTAGTATGTGCGTGTAAGCATGTGCGTATGTAGATGTGCATGTGCGTGTAGACTGGTGCGTGTGGTGTGCGTGTACGTGTAGCGTAGTGCGTGTGCGTAGTGCGTGTGGCGTGTGCGTGTACGTGTGCGTGTGCGTGTGCGTATATACGTGTGCGTGTGCGCAGGTGCGTGCGTACGTGTGGCGTGTGCGTGTGCGTTTACGTGTGCGTGTGCAGTGTACGTGTGCGTGTGCGTGTGCGCGTGTGCGTGTACGTGTGCGTATATATGCGTATATATACAGTGTACGTGTATATATGCGTGTGCGTAGACTGTATATATAGGTGGTATATATAGCGTGTGCGTGCGTGTATATATATATATAGACGTGCGTGCGTGTACGTGTGTGCGTGTAGAGGTAGATGCGTGTACGTGTAGCATGTGCATGTAGGCATGTGCGCGTGTGCATGTGCATGTAGACGTGTGCGTGTGCGTGTGCATGTGCGTGTGCGTGTGCGTATATGTGCATGTATATAGGGTGTGCAGAAAGACTGTAAGCGTGTGCGTGTAGCGTAGGTGCGTGTAGCATGGCGTGTGCGTGTGCATGTAGCGTGTACGCATGTATGAGACTGTGCGTGTGCGTATGCGTGTGCTAGGGGTATATACGTAAATCGCATGTGCGTGTATATATATATGCGTGTGCAGGCAGTGCGTAGTGCCATGTAGGCATGTGCGTGTAGAGACTGTAGATGTGCATGCATGTGCACGTAGATCGTGTACGTGTGCATGTCGTATGTGACGTAGACGTAATGATTGTGCAGAGACGGTACGATTGTGCACGTAATGTAATGCGTGTACGATGTGCATGTGTAGATCGTGACGTGTGCAGATCGTGCATGTGCGTGTACGTATTGCGTAATGTGCGTATACCGTGCATGACGTGTACGATGTGCATGTGCGTGTGCAGATCGTGCAGATACGATGTGCATCGTCGTACGTGTGCAGATCAGGGTAGATGTGCATGTGCAGACTGTACGTGTGCGTGTACGTGTGCATCGCGTGTACGTGAGGCGTGTAGACGTGTGCGTGTACGTGTGCGTGTAGACGTGGCAGGTGCATTGTGCGTACGTGTGCATGTGCATGTGCGTGTACGTGTGCATGTGCGTGTACGTGTGCATGTGCGTGTACGTGTGCATGTGCATGTGCGTGTACGTGTGCATGTGCATGTGCGTGTACGTGTGCATGTGCGTGTACGTGTGCATGTGCATGTGCGTGTACGTGTGCATGTGCATGTGCGTGTACGTGTGCATGTGCATGTGCGTGTACGTGTGCATGTGCATGTGCGTGTACGTGTGCATGTGCATGTGCGTGTACGTGTGCATGTGCATGTGCGTGTACGTGTGCATGTGCATGTGCGTGTACGTGTGCGTGTACGTGTGCGTGTGTGTGTGTGTGTGTCTTTTAATCTCAAGGTATCAGATTAGATTAACATAGAAATTATTTTCTTAGAAGTTTGTTTTAATTTAACTGTGAACTGATGAACAATCATGCACTTGAATTAAAGAAAAACTGTTTTGTACCTTTTTATTATTAGGAAACTAAATAGTAAAATACTAAGTAAATACTTATGTCGAAAGGAATGAGTAGGAAATTGAAAAAGTAAGTTTCCCTCATTCGCCTATTTAAAGGAAAAGTATTTTAGTATATAAAAGTAAATCGTATAGAAAATTTATATAAATCATGAAACTTTATTGAAGAATTTAAAATATTAATAAAATTTAATATTAATTATTTTAGAATTTCTCAAATTTGTTTCTTATAATTTGAAGAGTTTGCTTTAGTTTTTAAGTTCCTTTCGTGCTTTAATTTTTTTTTTTAATTGCCACAAAAAATTCTGTTCTTCTTCATTTACTCATCTGTATTTTGAAATGTGTGCATGATATTTATGGAGTCATCTCATTGAGCATTTTATGTTGATACATTAATGTTACCATTGATTGCAATCCATGGCAACTGAATCTTAACTCTTTGGATTTTAATCAATAATTTAAGCATTGTATTCTTCTGATGAATATGATTCTTTATTATGGTTTGCTGCTTAGTTTGACATGTATATCTCAATCAATGTAACTATTTGAGAACATAAAATAACAGCAAGCTGTCGCAAACATGCACATATAATATTAACAAAAACGAATATATGTACACATTTAAATAGCTTCCAAATGAAACTTATAAAGATCAAAGAGCTTTTAATAAGCTGCCTATGAAAAATTGAGACGCTTTCAAACACTGTGAAGTATCTGTAAAAATTAATCCATTAATTAAAAAAATAACGGATAAACAATTATTTAAGCATTATTATTTAAATATTATATAATCTTATACAGAGACAAATATTTTAACTTCATTAATTATTTTAAAAGAAAAAGGAAAAAGTAAAATTTAAATAAAAACTAATTCTTAAGCTTTAAAATTGTCGAATTTAATAACAAGAGAACACCTATTTTTATTTCAGAATGGAAAATTCGTCACATTTATAAGACAAAATTATTTAAATAATTGGATTCTTGTTCGCAATGCATGCCAAAATAGTATCTAAAATTCAAATACTAATGATCTAAAAAATGTTCCTTTCCAATTATATGAAAACATGTTTGTGAATAAAATATTCTTTACACATTGTTTCTTCCTTTGTATAATTTAAAAGTGATCTACATATAAAAATTTTGATTTATTTTTTTTTACATGCATTAGAAACTTACATTTCAATCAATTTTTGCATTAGGGAATAGCGAAAAAGAGTAAATTACGTTTTTTTTTTTTTTTTTTTTTTTTTTTTTTAAATGAAAGCAATATTTGAATATAAAGTTCTAAACATAAAAGGAATTAAAACGAAAAAATTGATAAGACAGACATTTAGAATAAGAAAGTATGTTCATGTTATTTATAAACTTTAACCTAAAGCATATTTATATTAATTAAAATTTTTATTTTTGAAAATTAAGTTTTGATTAAATTATTAATTCCAAAATTATTTTAAAACAACAAACATATATTTTAAATATATTTCTTTTATATAAGTAGTATTATTTTTCATGAATTATTTATCAAAATCATAATTTTTAAATTTTAAATTATTTTTTAAGTGTTTTCGTTCGTTTTAGTTCAAATTAATATTTCAATCCTTTTTAATTCTTGCTGTTTTTTCACTATATCACATAATTTTCATCTTATTCGTGCTACAGCCCTATAGAAATGGTGGTTGTTTTATATTCAGAAATTTTTTTCTTCCATTCTAGGCACGAACTAGTTTAAAACATTGTCAAGAACAGAATTGATATTTTTAAAGGAAATGTGTTACTGTTTCTGCAGCAAAGAAATAATAAAAAAATATATAAAAACATCAGAAAAAGGGAGAATGTAGAAAGTTTTTATTATATTTGTAAAAATATACATTCCATGAATGCATTTTCTGGTCGCCTGTGAGATTAACATGTTTATATTTAGATAGGAAGCAAATAGAAACCTATATTTATTGTACAATTTTGAATTTTTAAAAAACTTATGTTTGGTATAATATAGTATGGAATTAGTTTGAATTTTGTATATTTTTCAAAGTGTTATTTAAAATCGTTTTATTTCAATAAAAGTATTCAATTTTCTAGACAACGTTTATAAGGTACAACGTTTCCCATAGCTCATAAAATAATATATAAATAAAAATATTAATAGCATAAAAATATTTTAAATCTATAATATATATTTTAATAATTGAGTGTGAATTAAAAAGCACTTAATATTAAAGATATATAGCTAATAATTTTTAAAACTAGCATATACCAAGTTGAATTACGGTACTGACACTGACACTATCAAAATTTCATGACACTAATTGACACTAAGTTGTTCATTTCTTTTGAATTTTCATGTCATCGGTAAAATAATTAATTTTATCTGTAATTTCTATAATTTGGCTGTAAGAATACAAGCATTTTTCGATCAGAAGGAAATTTTTTAACAAAATATATTTATATCGCATTTTAAAATAAAAAGAAGAATTTAAAATTCAGAGCTTCGTTGTGCGTAATGTTTTTCTCAAACATCAATGCGTATATTTTTAAATTAAATAAAATAGCTTAGTCTAAAATAAATTTTTTTAAAAAATATTTAATTTAACAATTTAATGTAAAAAATTACAAAAATTCAAAAATTTCTCATAAAGATCTAATCATTTCTCACTTAATATTATTTTCTTAAATTAATGTGTATCGCTGTAACACTGTAAATTTTTTTAATTTATAAATAAGTAGATATATGAAGCTTTTTCTCGAAGACGAAAGTCAATTACTAACTTTTAAACATTATTATAAATGTCAAATGTAAAAATGGAAATCACTTTCTTCATTTGAATGTTAATACATTCTCACCAAACTATTTTATTTTTTCAAAACATTTTAAATTTTTAAAACATTTCTGAAATTTTAAGGAATTTTAAATACCGATACGTATCATGTATCTTAAAAGAAAAATTCATTTTTTATAACTTTTGCAAAAAAATAGAAGCCTTTTATTTTTTATACGACTGATACTATTGACAAAATTTGTTTTTTATTGCTTTTTTATATAACGGGTAATTTATCTTAAAAAAATATTTTTATGGCTACAAACTTTTACTTTGGGACATTTTAAAGTTTCTTCTGAAGATTAAGCAGACATCGCATACATGTATAAGAAAAATATTATAAAAAGATTATTGAAGGGAGAGAAATTTTCTCAGATTTCTTTTTGCTGAAATGTGATAAAGAACAATCTATTTCTTAAGTATGAGGAAAATTTGATAACATTTATGTCATTGGATGAGATTGACATTCATTAAATAAAAACATACTACATTAAGCTTTATTTTAAAAGAAAAATCATTTACTACTGTATTTTAAAAGTTTTATCATTCTTTTAAATCAAATATGTTTATATTTTTACAACGATGTACAAGCAATAAATTGAGTGTGTTTGTGTGTGTGTGTGTGTGTGTGTGTGTGTGTGTGTGTGTGTGTGTGTGTGTGTGTGTGTGTGTGTGTGTGTGTGTGTGTGTGTGTGTGTGTGCGTGCGTGCGTGCGTGCGTACATGTGTTAATAAATTTTTTTTTCAATTGCTAATTAAAAATTGAAAAAAAAATTAAATAATTTTAAATTTTAAAAAATTGAAAAATGATTATTTTATTCTAGTAATGTGTCATAATAATAAAATTGAATCTTAATATTCTAATGTTGACAGCATATACATTTAACAGAGGATAAATACATTTTGTATACTTTCTAAATGCAACACATAATCAACCCAGTTTTCTTTGAATCAATGTAAAATTCTGTCAAGAATTCCAAGCATATAAAAATATTCATGTTTCAATAAAGTTAATATGAATAATTTTCATTACAAAATTTGCTATTAGAAATTGAAAAAAGTATTATCAAAATTTAAAATACCTATTTTTATTAATTGAGAAATATAATGATATTCCTTTTTCAACTGCTTTTGGTACGTGAACTCATACGGAGAAAATAAAATAAATGGGTATTCATGTCTGGATGATATTAAAAAATTTTTTATTGAATATGTCTTATTAAAGAAAAACTTTATGAATGGTAAAAACATATTTAAAATTACAATCATTTATCTAATAAAATGATGATGTTTAATAATGGAACATTTGTAATTACCAATGAGACATATTTAATCCTTAAAATTTCCTTAAATCAATAATTAAAATTACTAACTGTATAATTCCTTAGAGGTCTATATTATCTTAAAAATTGCATTTATATCTGATAAATGCAAAGTCTGTCATCTGTAATAAAGTAGACGATCAAGCGTCATCCTTTACAAGTCTAAGAAATAATTTTATTTAGAATAAGATTATATAAATAGTTAAGTGTTAAAAATATGACCTCTTTCTATACAATAATTTTTAAAAAAGTAGTTAATTTTCATCTCAAGCAACATAAGTGCATGGAAATATATATTTAACTATAGAACACAAATAAAAACATTTAGCTTTTATAAATTTAACTGTCATGGAACCAGAAGGTGATTAAATAAATTTTATCAAAACAAAATTATACAAGTGGGTAGAAACAAACTATTTTCTATTCTTGACCATAACTTGCGTGGTTACAAACCAATGTACAGCAAAAGCATTTCCCAGAAACATACTTTTTCTTAACAATACTAATAAGGTATTTAAAAATAGCTTGATATAAAATTTCATTTATAAATATAGTATTATTTTCAGAGCTCTCCATACTAGCCAATCTTAATTCAGATAATGCTGCATGAAATTCTATAAATTCTCTTTTAAAAGAAACTATTATGAGGTTTTTTATTTTATAGAGTTCCGTAAATGATCAAACGGAATTAATTTGATGTACTAAGTGTGTAGTTCAATCTTTTTTCTATTTACGTTTTCTTTGGGATACATTTATTATCTCAAAAATTTTGTAAATACAGTAAAACCATTTTGGGCAAGGTTGCATCTATACCTAAAATGTTAAAGAAAAGAAAGTTTTAAGATATAGCATTTAAACAACTTAAAATATTTATAATACCTTGCCAATTTTCTCTTGAGAAGAATAATAATTAGAAATTTAAAGTACATGTTAAACATTTAAACTCGCAAGTTTTTAAAATATTTTGACTCTGAAAACAGGCACTATTTGTAACACATACTCTCTTACAAAAGGTACTTCATTATATTTAAATTAAGTTTATTTCTAAGTATTAATAAAAAAGCAAATATATGTGAGAGATTTTAAGTAAACATTGAGAAATAGTAAATACACATTAGGAATCATTAAAAGATTAGTTTAAATTAACTACATTCCTAACATATGTAAATTTAATGAAAGGTTTTACATGTGTTTTTCATTTGCTAATAAAAAAAAATAAGTTTCCATAAGCTTAAAATATATTTTTAAATATATTTGAATATTTTTAAATATTTTGAAATATATTTTTAAATATATTTGAAACTGCTTCCATGAGTCTTGTTTTTAAAAGTATCAAAATATATTCAAATTAAGTGTTTTCAATTTTTAAAAATTTTATTCCAAAAAGTTTAGGATACTTATAAAATTTCATGAATGACCTTTTTTTCTAAATTTAATAACCTACATTAGAGAATATCTGAGAAAATTTAATAAGTTACATCAATATATTTATACAAAAATGCATGTGCTTCTGATTCTTGATAAAGTAATCAATGACTTTCAATTTATCATACACAAAATGTTCCAGAAATAAATTTTTCGTATAGCATATAATTACATACATCTATCGAACAAAAAGATAAATCAGATAAAATATTGAATTAAACCAGATAATTATGAGTTGAAAACTTAGCAAAAACAGAATATTTCAAAATGCATTGATAATAAAGTCAAACTATTTTAATAGAACATTTAAATTTTGAAAAAAAAACTCATAACATTTAATACTGTTAAATATCAATTATTGTTTACTTAATTTTAATTAAATCACATTAATAAATAACAAATTTAATAAGTTACATCAATATATTTATACAAAAATGCATGTGCTTCTGATTCTTGATAAAGTAATCAATGACTTTCAATTTATCATACACAAAATGTTCCAGAAATAAATTTTTCGTATAGCATATAATTACATACATCGATCGAACAAAAATATAAATCAGATAAAATATTGAACTAAACCAGATAATTATGAGTTGAAAACTTAGCAAAAACAGAATATTTCAAAAAGCATTGATAATAAAGTCAAACTATTTTAATAGAACGTTTAAATTTTGAAAAAAAAAACTCATAACATTTAATACTGTTAAATATCAATTATTGTTTACTTAATTTTAATTAAATCACATTAATAAATAACAATTAATTTCGATCTAATGTAATCTTTAGATTATTCAGTTTAAAATTAAATTATTCCTCATAAACTCTATATACTTCGTTTAAAATTTATAAATATTTTCCTCGATATATAAGTAAAGTAACCTATGAATTAATAATTGTTATTCTGCAAGAGAATATACTTGTTATCTGGTTATCGATATTTTATGATTAAAAGTTTTCCATTAAATTCACATAAAGAGCTGAAATTAGAAAACTGAAGGGAATTAAAACACTCAGAGAGTTGAAGCTAATTCGTGTCACAAATTCTGACCAAGAATTTCCCTTATGTAACAAATACATGTCACGAAATGTATTTAACAATACGTGTTATCAAAATATTATAATCATTATTTTAAACGTCCATCTTCAAAGTTTTACCGTTTTTGAAACGTCTGGAAAATTAATTGATATTCTCTTATGCTGTTATAGAAATTTTCGTATATATTGTCTTTAACATTTTTAACTGTGATACAAGATGATATATATTGAAAACCACACTTTATGTATAAAAGATATATGTATGTTTATAAAAACTCTATTTACTTATACGTTTTTTTTTCTTTTTTTTTTTTTTGGTATTTAATAGAATTTAAAGGGTGCGAATATAATTAAACGTATAAAAATGCCATTTATATATTCATGTTTATTTGTTTTTTTTTTAATTTAGAAAGTTTTTATTTAAAGAAATTAAATATTAGAAGGTTTCTATATAAAGAAATTAAATTCTGAAACGAATTAGTATATATATATATATATATATATATATATATATATATATATATATATATATATAACGTATTTAAAATTAAATATGCCTATAGAATATTATATATTTTTTTCATTATATCATTTAATTTTTAGCATTTTAAAATAAAGAGAATTACATGCATTTATAGCACATTTAAAATTAACTAATATAATATTGAGTATGTTATCGGAAAACTATTAAAAATATTAGAAATTCCAAAGTAAAACAAATTAAATTTCATTCTAAAAGAGCTGAAATTTGTCGTCAAATACAAAATGTTTCTTTCGATTAGAGTAAATAAATTCTTTAAACTACAACATAACCAATAAATTAATATAGTTAGAGGATAATTTTATATAATAATAGATCACATGTTAATAAAATAATAATGTATCTATCACTTTATTGGCATATGCTTTACTACAAAATAACTTTTTTTTATAAAATTTTATCAGTTAATTAGAAAGCAATATACAAGATATATAAGAGAAAAGGAAAAACATAGAAAAAGTATAAACGGAATTTTCAGTGAGAATCTTTTATTCAACTGCAATCTCCCACAGTAATAATAAAGACAAATCCTAAAGAATACCTTAATGTATATGTGAATGAATAATCGTTGATATTTGAAGTAAATTAATTAACTATTCAAAATGTGCATTTCTTAATGTGCAAGTGAGTAATTTATATCGCATTAAATGATTATTGCATTCCTTCTTTTGCTTCAATATTTTTCGACATTTTTTGTTTCATATATGTCCTTTATTTAGATAAGGTATAATTTAAGTGCATTACCACATTTTTATTATCATAGTTTCATAATAAAACTTTAAAAAGAAAAATTAAATCATAAGTCCAATGTATAAGAATGAAACAGTAAATGTGTGTGTGTGTGTTTAATTATTTTGTTGTAAATATATGTTAGAATTGCTTTAATATATTTAGTAATTGTCTCATCATTAATTAGAATCATCTACAAGCAATTAGCATTTCTTTATTTATAATTTAAAAATTTCTAATTTTTAATCTGCTGTTATACATAATTTAAGCATGTATGCATATTTATAAATTGTGATTAAAAACTTCAAGCAGTTCTATCATGTTAAATTTGACTGTATCATTGAAATGAGCAAAATTCTTAAATAAAAAGATTAGTATAAGTAAGGGAATTTATAATCATCTCTATAGATATTTCATGATTTGCAAATAGCAATTCATACTAATCTACACAGATATTTCATTAATGTAATTCCTAAATAGTGGAGAGAAAGTTAACATTCTGAATATAGTTGGCATTTTTAAATGTCGTATATTACTTGTTCTCCGGAGAGATGTATTGTTATGTTCATCAACTGTTTGATGTTAATCAAACTAGCTTGTTTTTAATGTTTTTTCTTTTAAATCTCATTTTCCTTTTTTCAATTAATGTTGCTTAAAAATTGACATCATACATCTTCATGTTAAAAATATATTTCAAATATAAAAGAAAAGTTATTCAAATTAAAAACTTTTCCCAGCTTTATAAAATATATTAAATAAGTTTTCACACACACACAAACCAGAATATATTAAATATACTGGTCTTCACTTCATTCAATTGTCTCTAATATTGGTAAATGTCTAGGAATAGCAGCATCGGACCAAACATTCAATATCGGTACTCGGTATTTCTTAAATCTAAACACCAGAATACCGATTTTAATACTAATAGTAGGATTTTTCAAATAATACTTTTTTTAACAAAGCTAAAAATTTCTATATTTAATTACTTATGTCAACTAAATATTTATAAAGAAATTATATTATTTAAATATCTGTATATAAATTCTATACAATTCTCCACACTAAATATGGTTCAGTATGAAAAAGTGGAGCAGCGCACCCCATATTGTCAGCTTAGTTGACATAATACAAAAAAATGAATATTTTTCTATAATTTATGACTATGTGTATAAAATTTTTAAAATATGTTTTAATGTTATTGATTTCACACTGAATGAAAATATTTTCTCCATAACAGTCATCATAATATTAAAAATATTAAATGAAAATTTGTTAAGCTACTTCTGTTGTTTTTAGATTTAGTACATTCTTGTATGGTGTCCTATACAAGAAGTATAGAGTCCTATACAATAGTGAAGCCAATAAATAATATAATGCTTCTATGAAATACGTTAAATTCATAATAACATGAAATATTTAAAATAATTATTAATTCAATATATACCTAGTCTCAGTATAGCCAAATGATGAAACGTTTAACAAATAAGCTTGAATTATTCGTTTTAATGAGATTTCATTATGATAGAAAATGATTAACATATCAAACTATTAAAAAAAAAAGCATGTAGAAATAAAAATATTCTGAATTATATTTCTCATCTTTTTAATAATATAGACAGTTTTAAGATAACATCATAATTTGTTTAACATAATATTGAAATAACTATTTTTTTCAGAAGTTCTACACATTGTAGTTATACACATTGCACATTATAGTTACTTTAAAAATTATAACCTCAACAAAAATTAAAAAATAAATGCATGTGTGAAAATAATTGAAAAGTAGCAATCAAAAATTGCCTCCAAATGCTTTAATAAAAGGTAAATTGACAATTAGATACACGTTCTAATCTCACCATTTTGAGTATTAAATATTTACTGTTTCTAAACTTCTTTTTTCAAAATATGGATTTATCATTCGAAATCATGATTTTAAAGATACTTTTAAAGTCTAGGGTTCCCTAGGAATCCACCCATCAAGAGGAGAATTATTGATCGAGCGTGTATGTGTGACATTACATCAATCATTAAACGAGTTCAGATAAACGAAAATTTTATCATCAAATCTGAGTACTCGCAATTCTTAGTTTCTCTACCTCACTTCCACTACTGGAAAAACGTAATGCAGTTTATGGTAAAATTTCTATTTATTTAAATTTTAAAATTCCTGTTTACCTAATATATTATTTATTTTCTCAAGAGTGATTGAAAGTTTTTAGTGAAAATCATGCATTGAAAATTTTACTTTTGTCTTGCATGTATCAATTGGGGAGATTGAATTGCTGCTTGACTTTAGGCATTCAATGGCATATTGTTTTAATACAATTATCAACATCTTTTTTTAAAAAAAGTAATTTTCAGCTTTATTTTAAAATATTTATTTTACATAATGAAGCCCCGATTTATGAGTTTTAGAGAATTATATATTTCCAATAAACTTTTATTACGAATCAAGTTTTGTTTTTGTTTTGCATTTTACTTTATGCAATTAATGTTTCAATTATTCAAATTAGAAAATTTGTATAAAACTAGTTTTATTTATTCACTATAAAATGTAATAAAATGGGAAGCTACTGCGAAATGTTTTTTCAATCATTTTGTAATCCTAAATTTTAGCGTTTAGATTTCCAAAATTAATCTATTTCAAAGATTATTTTTAAACAAATATCTTGTTTTTATATCATACGTTAGAAATTATAGTTTTTGATGAACCCAATATTTTGTCAATATTACATGTATTAATGTCCGAATCCCTGAATTGTGATAGATCGTTCATTTCTGAATTAAGAATACTGAAGGTTAAAGATTCTCAACTACTAATTCAAGGTGAAATATTCATAGAGATATTTAAAATACATAATTTATTACATATTAAAAATAAGATCTCAAAATATCACTTTCACTGCCCTAAATATATTCTTTATAGATTACTAAATATGATAAGATTATTTATTCTGATAACTTCCAAATTCTAAAATAAAAATATCTCACAATATTCAGGGGAAATGGTTTTATTACTAATTGCATTTAATTATTTTAAATAGCCTATAAGAAATTTACTTTAAATTTATATTTTATTAAAAAAAAGGTAATTTTTATATAATGTTAATGACTTATAAGCATAGAATTAAAATCTATTCCAATGAATTATGCAATGCTTAAAACATAGTTTTTGTAACCGAATTGAGTTATTGGCATTAAGTTCAAATTTTCAAATTATATTTTATACTAGGGTCAGCAGTTTAAAGAAATACTGAGAAGTTCTCATCAATTATATTGAAAGAAATATATCTATTCAGGAATTCAGATCAAACAGTAAATACTTAAATTGAAAATTGCCGGCATTCTGTTATGATACTTGTATGAAAAGCTAGAGTGACAAGCGTTTTCTTGCCTTAATCTAGAATAAATTATCTAATCGATAACAAGTTACATATCGATATACGTCATTTATAATAACTGATGATGAAATCACATTTGCATAAAGTTAATTAATTACATCAGATTTCTCAATTTTAAATTAGAAAACTAAGAATTGCTTTTTCCTGAATTTCATTTCTTCAAAACGGTGGTGAATTATAACTAGGGTCCACTTTTAAAAATAAATTTCAAAATACAGCAGATATCCATGCCCAAAATAAAAGTAGTGTGCAAATTGTTGAGTTAAAGACCAAAATGCGAATTATGTAACTACTAATTGAGTTTAATGGTTTAAAAATATGAACTTATTGAGTCATTACAACCATCAACAATTCTATTGTACTAAAAGTATTCATAAATTAATAAGTAGAAATCGATAAATTACCTAATGTAATTCTTGCTTTAATCAGCAGAAATGGTTACACAGAAAATCCAGAGAATAAGGATTGAAAAGAATTTCTATTTCATTTACCACTCAATAGTGTTATTATTTCAATTTTATCATGAAATTTATTCACAAAAGAGAAATGGTAAAGATATTTAATCATTTAATTTATTTTAATTACAATATAATTTATTACAAAATAAATGTGTGTGCCATACAGTCATCTAAAAATAATTAAATTTTTGCATAAACTTGAATAATACAATTTAAGCTTCAATTTTAATTTGCAGCATAGGGGTAATCTAAAAAGTGAAGCAAAATGAAAAAGATATTAGTCATATTTGCTAAAATATTTGAAAGTAAAAAAGCATATTTTAAGTCTGATTAAAAATTTACAGCCATAAAAAATTCAAATTATGTACTTTAAGAGACAATATATTAGAAGTTACTGAAGAAAAAATGCTTGAATCTAAAAAGGAATTATTGTACAATAGTTAGAGATGGAAAAAATTGCCTAACTATCTTGAGAAGCAAAATATGATTCTTCGTGAATTATTTTGCTTGCTATAGGTAAACAAAGATTTAACATATAATTCTTACATATGTTTATAATTACTGAGAGTAAGCGTTTCAGGAAGTAACGAAATTTACAGTACAAGTGCATTAATTGAAGATTGAATTCATTTTGCTTGTATAAACTATAGAAAATGACCTTGTATTAATATTATTAATTTAAACATAAAAATAAATTTATGTGAAGTTTAAATGCGAAAGTAATTTCAGTCGAGTATTTAATATAATCAAAGATGAATTCGGCAAACATTGCAAATTATTATCCAGAGAAAAATAACCAATTTAATGGCAAAAAACTATTTTTAAATAAAACCCATTCAGCCAGCTTAACGAAACTGTGGTTTTTACAATATTAACACTGGTTAGAAACTATATTTCAAGTCCATAAAAATTATAGTGAAAATAAATGGAGTGTTTTATCATAATTTAAGACATTTTATATGAAAGGAATTCAAGGAAGCAATTATCAAAGAGAGACAATGGAGGATACATTTTCAACATTCGAAAGGCAACACCAAGAAGAAGTAGCCAGAAAATGAGGCAAATTTCAGTATAGATGAACCTTACTGAGTTATGCAAATGATATAAAATGTGTAGCTATCTAGTTCATGTAGATATAAGGTGAGGGACTGGATGTGTATAAGGTACTCATGTAGATATAAGGTAAGATATAAGGTGAGGAACTGGCAAAGTGGGTAATTTTCGCATTGTTATTGCTGCTTTGAAAATATTCGTTGAAAGTTTGTTCATCATCATCGCAAAGTGTGCGTGTAATTGAAGAGAATGCCAAGCCATCATCGGTGGAGTCAGTCGCAGCAGACACGAGAATTTACAAGGGGCATGGTGATCGGTCAGAAAAGGATAGGTTGATCATTACGGCAAATCTCAGATGACAGACACCTAGATATATCCACAGTGCACCAGCTGTGGCAAATAATTTTGTTTTATATTTAAATAAATAATTTAATTTGCCATCTTTTTTTATGTAATCTATAAATTTGTTCAGTTCATTATTATTTACAAAAACAATTTTTGACAAAAAAAAATCATGCTTTCTGGAAAATAATTCTAAATCACTTCAAATTAACTACTAACATATGAGTTGTTACTTTAAATTCTTAGTATTTTACTTCTCATTCTTTATTTAAATGAGAATGATTTGTTTATTTTACTACAAAAATTGTAAGAAATAATATTTAATCATGCCAAAATCATAACTTATTTCCTCATTTTTGAAATTTATTTACTTAGTCTTGCCAGCTTTACAATATATTAAATCATTATACTCTTTATAGAATAAAAATCAGGTGATCTATGAGTGCCTCTTTTTTTATTTAGAAAATCTACAACCTCTCTTTCTACCTACTTTTCCTTTTCTTTAAATGTTGTCAAGCAATTTCGTATAATTTACTTACAATACTTTTCATTCTCTCTATCGAATACTTATTATTATTGAGATCATTTTTGGTGTTTTTACAGCTACTCTATTAATAATTCATATTTAGCAAACAATTTACTAAAGAATAAAAAATATATCAAAAACCAACACAATTGTCAAAAACACGTGAGACCACAAAATTTAAAATGGATGTACACATTCATAAAAAATTTCTCCTTACTGCATTGTGTGTGTTTTTATTTTTACTCTAAAATAATTGAATTTAAATATATATGTTAAACTCATTTAAAATCAAATAATTTACAATCTAATAAATAAACAGCTTGAGTTTGAATTAAAAAAAAAATGAATCAGCCATAATTTTCAAAAATATTTTTATTAAAGTAT